>SRMA01024024.1:156113-393496 GCA_007224835.1 Danionella cerebrum
GAGAGAGAGAGAGAGAGAGAGAGAGAGAGAGAGAGATACCCAGGTGAAACCCAAGCAGTTGATGGCGTCCGAGAGCATGTCTCCAAGCAACGACGGCCATGAGTTGAGGGCAGGAAAATAGGCATGCATGTGAGGACTCTGCCAGTGCACCACCTGTGAAGATGGAGAGACACGGGTGCTTTTCTTCTCAGAGAAACTTAGCCATTTCTTACTCCCCCCTGCTCTCACCCCAGGCAGAATGATGTTCTCCACATCCCTCATGATGACGCTCCACTCTTCCGGTTCTGCCGGAGCTATGTTTGGTAGTTGTGTTCTCAGAAATCCAGGTCGTACATCCGGAACCACTCGGCGTTCTCGAATTTGGGAGAGATACTGATGGATGAACTCCACCATCTCCTTCCCTGGACACAAACAGCACTCGTTACTGAAGCCTGAAAAGAAACAAGTTCACTCGATCCTGACAGAGATAAGAATCGAACCAGATACCTTTGATAAAGCCCACAGCATTCAAACAAAAGCATCCACAGAACAAACATCTGCATGTACCTCTGAGAGTGTATTCCTGCGCCTCCTCGCCCTCCATCAGAAGAGCAGAAAGTGCTTGAGCGAGAGAGAGAGATGCTCCACAGGTCTGCTTCACTTTTATATCTGAGGTTCACAAACTCCAGCGCTGACACTCACTCTCTGAACAAAGACAGGCATTGATCCCTGAGGCATGCGTCACGGATCTCTGCGGTTATGAGCTACTGACAATCACACGTACGTCTGGATCAACCGGATGTTCCATCACCATGTACCCCTTTAGACAACAGGTGAATAAATACCAAGCAGTAGTTACCGAGACTCATCTTCAGGTCATAGGTTTGATACAGATGCTCAAATCGAATGTACTTTTCTTCAAGCGAGTCTCCAAGTGTTCAGTCGTAACATGTTCGGATTCCTCAGTCCTCAGGTGCATTACCAGGTGTCTCTGGATTACGACTCTTTTAGCTGTTCATTCCAGTCTTTAAAGGATGATTTCATTGATGGTTTGTTCTAATGCGGCTGCAGGTGTCTGCTGAACATATGCTGCTGTTTGTCTGGGTGTTTCTCATTCATCTGAGATGGTGGTGTTCTTTCAGGAGCGTCGAGGTGTTTGGTAAAGATTTCAGGTGTTTGTTAAACCATGTCCATGGGTTTGGTGAGGTGTTGGAGATCGGAGGCTCCCATTCAGGTCAGTTCTAACTAAATTAAACAGCACTGAAATGAACCAAACACCTAAAACTGAATCATACAGAACTGAAGTGACTCATATAAAACTGAGCTGAATCATATGAAAAATAATAGAACTGAATCATATAAAACTGAGCTGAATCGTGTCAAAAATAAAAGAAATGAGTCATATGAAACTGATAAAAAATAACGGAACAAAATCAAATGGAAAGCCAGCAGAATTCAATCACACGAGACTAAATTGAACCAAAAAGCCCCAAATTGAATCATACAGTACTTAACTGAACTGAACCATAAGGAATTGAACTGGATCTATTGGGGCACTGAGTGGAACCAGACAGTTGCTGGCCTTGCGCAAACCACTTCACCCGCATTGCCCAGTATAGACGTGTGTGACTGGTGGGGGGCAGGAGGGCGTAGGCCTACCGTAGCTTAGGGTTGTGGGTGAATGTGGAGTGAAGGAATAATGCTCTGAAAACTGTAAAGCGTCTGGAAAAGCGATGTGTAAATCAAAGACATTATTATTATTATTATTATTATATGGAAAATAACAGAACTAAATCAAATAGAAATCAGCAAATCTGAAAAGAATGTACAGCATGAAAATGAAGCGAATCGTCCGGTCATGGAGGCCGATCCATGATGCTCCTGGGCAGAAGCAGCTTTGATGAGGCTCAGAGACGCTGCAGGAGTTCAATTGCTGCCATTTCCTCGTTCAGAAACACTCTCCTCACAAACAAACAGCAGATCCACAACAAAGAGCGCTTTCAGGGCCCTGCGTTCTCAAACAAGCTGATGGGGAGCGTGCGTGCGTGCGTGCGTGTGCGCTTCTGAAACACAGGGTTTTGCTCCATCTGCTTAATGCAGACTCCATTTAAAGGCTGAGTTATATTTCACACCTGTTCATTTCTTTTTTATTATTATTTAAAAAAAACAATTTATTAATATTTGTATTTTTTATTTTATTTATTACTTTTTTCTTAATGCAGATTTCTAATCAGCCAATCAGGGCGCATTTAAGCATGTAGATACGGCCCAGATCTGCTGCAGCGCAAACCAAGCAGGAGAATGGAGAAGAAAGGGGATTTCGAACATGTTGACTGTTGGTGCTAGACGGGCTGGTCTGAGTATTTCAGAAACTGCTGCTCTACTGGGATTTTCAGTTTTTGGGAATTTCTGCTGCAACATTCGGAAATGTGACACACACTCACGCTCCATCTCTCTCTCACATGTGCTCTGCCGCTCTCTCTGATGCAGCTTGATGGCACATGATGAAAGGACACAGTTTCAGTCAAATTACAGATGAAGATGAAAGAAGGGAGCGCTACTATTGTTATTATTACTCCTCCATATAAAACTAGAAACACTCGCTTTGAGCAGAAACCGGACAAAGTACAGCAGCGTCCGGTCAACCTTCGTCCGAGCACCTCACACCAGCAGGTCAAGGTGGACAGAGGTGGAGCAGGGATGATCCCAGCTACAGGACGAGAGAGAGTCTCGGTGGAGGTGATGGAGCTGTGAGATGGAGACGGGCCGAGCTACACCCAGAAAGCCCAATCCACTCCAGTCGTCATGACCCGCACGAGCGGCTTCCAGAAGCTTCTATCTTGAGAGACATCTACGAACAAATCAAACTGAATGAACACAATGCTATTCAGAGATACAGAGCTGTGCAAAAGTTTGGGCGCCCTTGTGAAATCCTTTAGAAACCATCGGCTGTCTGGATCTGCAATCTCTGCAAAAGAAATCACATTGGGACAAACACAGAGATATTTGAGAAGGGAAATAAAGTTAAATTATTTAAACTATATAATCTATATATTATTTAAACTCAATATTTTGTGCATTTCTACAGCTTCCAGGGCTCTTCTGGTCTTCCAATTCCTCACAGCTGAAACTGAGCCTCGTCTTCGGCTGAAAATAACTCATTAAATTATATTTATTATTAACGATAATAATTATACCTCTCTCAAAAACCTCACCTTTGACTCTTGCCATGTTTTAAAAGTACAAAGAGCTTCTTTTGGGGTTTATTAGACCCATAGTGAGTACTTTATAAAATGTTAGAATTCGAACCCCATCGTTAAGAAACTGGACAGTGCATTGTTTTAGATTAAGCTGCACATACGCTGAAGAGAACACACCCGGAGCAGGGATGAACATCTGAGCATCTCCCACAGCCTCCAGATCTCAGTTTTTCTGTCCAAACCCAGCCGGACTCAGAGAGGGAGTGTATTTCAGGTTTATTTTCATGATACATGTCGATACTCCGTGTGAGAACTAGAATAATAATCTAGAATAAACAAAGAGAGAGAGAGAGAGAGAGAGAGAGAGAGAGAGAGCTCGTCTGTGATCAAAGTTATTGTGGATCAGCTGTGATTTTGCTGCAGATTAAGAAATTTCCTGGAGAGCTCACATCCAGACCTCAAAGAAGAGATTCTGGAGAACGCTGGAAACATTTATGAACTGATTCTTCTAAAAACACAAAATAGTTCGATTTTCAGAATATATTTAAAAAAGGAAAACAACAGCCTTTTGTGGCCTTTACCTTAAATAAAGAGAAGCAGGTTTCCAACAGGTTCACAACAATGTTTAATGCTATTTTCACCAAGTCTTTATCCAGAGACTTTCACCTTTATTATGTTTTACTCGAGAGAAAAGGAGAATTTTTAGCTGAATACTGCAGTAGGAAAAAAAATGATCGCGTGTTTTCTAAATATCGGTTCAATAATCTTAAAGTTTGCCTCATTTTGCTACACACAAGTTCTGTTGATAGCAGAAGATATTTTAGAACAGTTTCACAATAATTAATTGTTTATTGCAGCTATTAAAATATATTAAGCAGTATTTTGCAAAGCAGTGATCACTGGTTGTATAACGAGAGAAATAAAAAGCAGCATTTAGAGTTATACAACAGGACTTTTTCATGTGTGGTTGTACAGGGAATCTTTTCTTTTGTGTTAAGTGATACTCAATGGACACTTTATTAGGTACACCTTGCTGGTACACATTTGGAGCACCTTTTATCTTCGTGGAAAAGATTCAACAACATTCTGGAAACATTCCTCAGAGATTTTACTCCACATCAACACCATATTTGGTGATTCTGTACACACTGTCGCTTCAGTTTCCTGTTCTTAGCTGCAGGAGAGGCACCTGGAGTGGTCTTCTGCCGCTGTATCCCATCTGGCGGTTCGACCTCTTTTGTAACGAGCGTTTATTTGAGCTTCTGATGCCTTTCTGGAACCAGTCTGAACGTTCTCCTCTGACCTCAGGCATCAACAAATCATTTACTCCCACAGAACTGCCCTCACTGGAGATTTCTTCTATTTCTGACCGTTCTCTGGATACTTTAGAGATGGTTGTGCATGAAAATCCCAGTAGATCAGATGTTTCTGAAATACTGAGACCTGGAAGCAAAAACCACAACACGTTCAAAGTGACTGGAATCCCTTTTCTTCCACATTCTGAAGCTCGGTTTGAGCTGCAGCAGATATTCTTCACCGTATCTACATGCCAAATGCATGGAAACTGCATTAACAAGCAGTTGGGTAGGTGTACCTAATAAAGTGGCCTGTGAATGTATATTATAACAATAATAATAATAATAAAGGAAAGTTCAAAGACAGTGAAGACCGCTTAGACCTCAAGCTTTACATTCTTTTATCAAAGGCTATTTATTTCCAGCATTCTGCTTCACGTTTTCTTTCGTTAAACAGAAGAAGGAAACTTTAATGTTATAAAATATTTCTAAGAAAGCTTGAATCCTGCGTTTGAGTAACGTTTGAGCAACAGAAGAAATCAAATCATCTATTTTTTCTTTTTGCCTTCCACAGAAGAAAGGAACGGTGGTGTGTTCGTGAACAGAACCTTCCGGTGCGAGTGCAGGAGTGATATTAACATTTAATATGATTGATCACAATCTCCATAGGCATTGATTAGCGCTATGCTAGGCTAGCTCCTCCTCGAGTACTGTTTGGTCTCTTATCAATAAATTAAACATGCTTTCAAGAGCGCCTAGATTAATACAAAGCGTACGATAGAGGAGCAACCGAAACCATCCCGAAGCGCCGTGTCCATCGCTCTTCACAGTCTCATCAATTCCTTCCGTTCCTTGGCTGAGTGTGTATAAGAGAGAGAGAGAGAGAGAGAGAGAGAGAGAGCGCTCGTCAGATGGACGAGTAGAAGCAGATGTACGCTGCAGGTGATCGGACGGCAGCAGTATTGATCTCGGAGACCTCGTGATCGTCGAATTTAAACCAGCGCTGCTTCAAGGGGTTCTTGCAGTACGCCGTGTAGTGACCCCCGTCCATCCCGCCGTAGTGATTCTAGATGGAGTCACAACAACACTCAAGTCATCACACTACAACTCTGTTTAAAATAGACTATTACTCCAATAAAATGCGGAACTACAACTGTGTACAAATGTGAAAGTGTTTCTCCAAAAAATATGGAACTTTTCAGCGAATTAACTATTACTGTGAAAAAATATTAGATCATTACGGAGTAAGAAAGGAACCAGCATTGATCCCTTAATGCATTGCATTTTGGAACCATTATAATGTAAAGATATTAACCATTACTCCAGTAAACTGTTAAACTAATACTATAGAATGACGTCAAGTAACTGCACCATTACTCAAGTAAATTATTACTAACTATTATTATAATACTCTACGAACATATTTGACTATTGAGGAACAAGGTTTCCACCATTTCCCCGGAGAACATAATTCTAGTAATTATTGCTCAGGTGCAGAGTAATAGAAATACTCTGTTAAATGAATACGAGCTACTTCTCCAAAACATTATCAGACGTGTAGCAGCTTTTTACTACGTTCTAAAATATAACATTATACTCATACAGTTACATTTTATTAAATTATTACAATTTTACTGCAGTCGAACAGTCCATCAAGAATTATTTAAATAAACCAATAAATCATTTTTCTGTAAAAATATTTGCCTACTCCATACATTAACGCCAGTATTGAAAATGTAAATATTAACTTTCCAACCAAAGTTAACAGGAAATTAACTTAAAACTTAAAATAGGAAATTACTTTTGTAATGTTTAAGTAAATTACTACCAAATTACAAAAATAACAACTTTATTTTTAACTACAACAGTATTACTCAATTACTATAAGCTGTTCTAAATAACTATAACTCCATTATTCCTGTAAATATTACTCCTGTATCAAGTTATTCTTCTAAAATAACTAAAAATTACTCTAGTATTACTACATCATATAAATTACTACAATATATAATAAACTATTACTCCTGCAAAATAACTTAAACAAAATTATTCTACTCACATAAAAAAACTGTTACTCATATTACTCCAGACTGTACATTATTACCTCTGCAAATCATTAGGCTATTTCTTCTGCAATATTTTAGAAATATACTCCATAAAATAATTAGACTATTATTCAAAACCTTTACCCACTTTACCAACAAAACATTAAACGAAATCTGCAGTAAACTACAGTACTACTGCAATCACCCATCACTCTGAACAAATATCCAATAAAACATTCTATACGAATGTAGGGCAATGTTTGACTGTGTTACACCAATGCTGCAGTAACATATGGGACTCTAGTAAATAATAAAATAGTAAATGAACACTTCTGTAAAACATCACAAGTCTTAAGTTACACAAAACAAAAGGCTGTTAAACAAATTCCCGGTCGAACTCAGATGTCGTGCTCCTCACCGAGACGGCGTAGAGGTTGTATTTCTTCAGGTTGGTTTTGGGGCCGATGACGTACTGAGAGAGATCCAGGTTATCCAAAGGGAAATCCACCAGCGTCTGGAGCTTCTCTCTCCACCGACCCTCGTACTTAAACCTGACGCAAAAACAGACACAAGTAAATCGTTTTCTGAAAGACGCGCCGATACGGTTTCAGAAAAGCCCCTGCTCACCTCTTGAAGTGAACAAGGAGGATGGGCGGAAGCTTCCAGATCTGCATGCGCTTGATGGCGTCGCGGTGCGTTTTACAGTGTCTACAGTAGAAGCGGTTCCCGTCCGTCAAGCGTTCCTCCTTGTGAAAGAGCTTCAGACAGTCCTGGAGACAGACGTGCGTGAGATCAGGGCTTCGCAGAGAATCGACCAATGACGCATGAGATACCTGCAGTGTGCATTTGCTGCCAGGACTCATCTCCAGCGTCAGGTACATGAAGGGTTCGAAGCTGCGGGACTTCCTCTGGCAGCTAACACACTGCACACTGGATTTAAACTGGCCCTGGAACAGCGCTACAATGATGGACAGGTTCATCTGGAGGTGTTTGCTCCAGGCAAGATCTGCAGCGCTCCCGTCGTCGAGGTGATCGATCTCCTCCTCACGGTAACCACGGCGCTTGTCCGCCTGACGTACAAAAAAACAACAACAACACCTTAATGTTTGTATTTGTATGATTCAATGAATCATTTCCTAACGAACTGGGATTGGTCGACTCATTTCCAAAGATCTGGAATCTTCATAAAAAAATGTACTTTTTTAATCATCAGTGATTGGATGACCCACTCCCCAGCTTGTTGCCTAAATATATGTGTTTGGCAGGCTTTTTTCTTAACCATTTAAGAGGTGGTGGTGGTGGTGGTACCTTGTTGAGGTCCTCATGCAGGCCATCCATGAGGAACAGCAGGAGCTCCTGAGAGTCCTGGTGCTCGTAGCTGTTAAAGCGGCTGTTGATCTTACAGATGGTGAGTTTGAAATCCTGAGGACTGATCACCTTGTACTGACCCAGCCACAGAGCCTTCATCACCACACTGAACTCCTCCGCCACCTCGCCCTGGTGCCCCAGGATGTTTGCTCTGAGACAGAAGTAAAAGAGAGGGCGAGATGAACAAATCAGGAGACTTCATCGATTCAGTGTCGATCATGAGGGTGTTACCGGTTGATGTCCTGCATGAACTGGTTTTGTGTGAAGTACTCCTCGAGTGCTCGCGTGCAGCACAGACACTGTAGGATGGAGTTCATGTAGCAACTGTTTCCAAGGTTACGCAGACCAGTTAGCAATGGACCCTGCCCTCCGAACACTGGGTTCAGGCTACGCAGCTTCAGCGCAGAAGGTCGAGAGATCTCAGCACGGGCGTAAGACACAGAGGAGACTGGCCTGAGAGAGAGGGGGGGGGGTTAGAGTTTTGCTAAAGGAATGCTGTGTAACACCATGCACCAGTATGTACTTGTTTTCTCTGTTCACGCTCGGCACCGACGGCTTGTTCACTTCCTGGCTGATGTCCGGGGAAGAGTACGAGCGCTTCAGTTTGCTCTGCTCGCGCTCCTCTCTCTCTCTCTGCTGCTGCTGTTGCTTCTCTGGTGCCTCCGCAGCAGGTGTCAGTGAGTTTGTGTCCAGAGCAGGTTGTTTGCTTGCCCGGGGCTTCTGGGGGATCTGGGGTGTGCTCACAACCGGTGGGTACAGATGCACGCGGTTGGTGGGTGAGTGATAGTATCTGTAGGTGCCAGTCACAGTGTCCAGAAACTGTAAATAAAAATCAAACATTCATTATATCCTGCCCTGGCTCCTCCTACTGACTGTGGTTCATCCTCTGAACACGACTGATGATGCTTTTAAAACAATTCTGATGCAAATATCTCACTCTCTACAAAGAGAAAAGCTGGACTCTATTGTTTGAGCATATGCCCAGATTCTGAAAGGGTTGAGTCATTAGTCATGAGAATCAATTCAATGAACCAAAAGAGTCAAATGGACTGATTCAATAAGGGTTGAACTCCTGGAGTCAAATAAACTGAATCAGTAAGGGATGAACCATTCAGGTTATATTTGAACCATTAGTGTCATATGGACAGAATCAGCGGAGTCAATATAGAAATATGGAGTGACTCTGCAGCATTAGTTATTGGACAAATTTGGTCAGGGTCGAATCATTGGAGTGATCAGGAACAATGTTATGTTAGAGTCTGAGGAATTCCAAGGACGAACCAAATACTGTGGAGTCATGATGATTATGTGTTCTCCCATGTAGATTAATGGGAAGTGTTAATGATAGTTCTAACCTTGGTCCATCCATCTGGGAGTCCAGGTACCGTCCGACCCATCTCCTCACTGTGAGCTCGGGTCAGCGGCTCCCTCTGAAGAACAAACACACATCAGTTCAAACAGGTAGAGGACTGCACCGGTGGGGGGGGGGGAAGGGGGGAAGCCCGTGAGCGTGTTCCTCACCGTGTTGAAGTGTGTGTGAGAGTCCAAACTCATGCTCTTAATGTGAGCATCTAGCGGCAGGTCTTTCTGGGTTTTCTCCCTCTTTCCATCCTCTCCTCTTTCTCTCTCCCCCTGATCGTCCTCTTCTGCAATCTGTCGCTCAAGCTTTTTCCTTTCCTGCTGTCTCTCCTGTTCTTCCTGCCGTCTCTGAGCCTCATCCCTCTCCTTCTTCTTCAGTTCAGCTTGGTTTCTCTCAGCTTCTTCTCGTTGCTTTTTCTTCAGCTCCTCCTCTCGTCTTTCAGTGGCCTCCCTGTCCTTTTTGCTTAGTTCCTCCTGGTGTCTCTCGGCCATTTCCCTCTCCCTTTGGAGTGCAAGTGAATTGTTCTCTTGGGTTTTGGTCGAGTTTAGTGTGGGTTTGGAAGAGCGGTCTGGAACAAATGGACTGTTTGGTGCGACCGGACCATTGTTTACTGGAGCAGGTTTCACAGACGGTTTCTTTGAGCGGTCAATCTGGAATCAGAGAAAGAGCATAGAATGTGTGTGATGGGGGAGAGAGAGAGGGAGAGAGAGAGAGAGAGAGAGAGAGACCTGCGGTGTGTGTCGGGGTGAGGCCACTGGATCACTGGTCACCGCCGGAGTGCTTGGTATCTGTGAAGGTACGTTCGGCTGTGTATAAGGCTCTGGTTCCGGTTCTGGTTCTACTGTGGTTCCATTGATCTGATCCAGAGCTGGCAGTTCCTCAAACACATTAACTGGTTTTGGCTCCTCCAGCGATGGGTACGAGAAGTTCACTGAACACAAACAGACTTCACCATCTTCAGGTACTCTAGTGAAACTCTTTATCCGTCTGTTACTTCAAAGTTTTCAGTACTTTAAAATTCCCTTTTTTGCTATAAACTTACTTTTTAATATTTGAAATTTATATTTTAACATCTCCTGGTGCAGACCTTGGGTCGTGCTGTTGATCGATGTAAGACTTACGCTGTGGTAAAGTGCTTCTCTGTTCCTCTCGTGGAGGCCTGACTTTGGGGTTACTGGTGAACATTGGGTAGAACAGAAGCCAGTTCTCGTATCCCCCCTCCAGAACCAGAGGCTCACTGCGCAGGATAGTGCTGCTGTCCCACTGAAAACAAACTCCGGTTGAGTCACATGGATGGATACAGACACATTTGAGGCCCCCTGGTGTTTACCTTGAAGAGAGCATCCTTCAGACTCTGTAAGGTGGATCCAAGCTTCAGGTCCGATACACTGCTGAACCAATCCAGAAGAACCACGTAATCCATCTGACTCCGGCGATACCAAGTGCTCTTTGAGGCTTCCGGAAGCTTCTTTTCGATCTGATTAACAGTCGCCCTGCACAAACAGAGATGCAGAGTCAGGTGGAGATGATCTCTCTCCCGTCTCTTCCAGTATTCCTCATCACCCCGGGCTGATGGCTTCCTCTGGAACGCTGATGCAGCGCTGCTCCGGCACACACATCTGCGACTCCTGGAAGTCCCTGGTGCTCCGAGCGTCCATCACCAACACGCTGATCTCAGGATCCTTCATCATCCGGAACAGACACTCTGCAGTCACACTTCCTGCACAGATACACACACCTCGTCAGCAGCGCGGCAAACACACACACACACACACACACACACCTAGAGAGGCATCACACTTCTGGTACCTCCATCACAGTGCGTCTTGTTAGCAGGTTCTTCTGTCGCCTGAAGGAACACAACAGAAGGAACTAAAGCTCAGCATCGCTCCAGGAAAGGCTCAATCAATACTATTGATAGATCGAAGCACCTTGCTTTTCTCTTTCTTCTCAGAGTTTCTCCGAGCAGCAGCATCTCCATCTCTCTCTCGCCGCTCTTCCCTTCTGCTCTTCTCCTGCTTCTCTTTCTCCTCCAGCCTCTTGCGCACCTCCACCTCCTCATACCTTAATGAAACACAGAAACTGTAATGTTTAAATAGGTTCAACAGAAAACTCTAAGAATGTCGCAGCTACAAAATAAACGGAAATGTACAAATCAAAAATAATCTAAAGCCTCCCTCACTCTCGAAAAAAAAAACAGAATTAATATAGAATTGAATTGATATATAAATTGTTATAGAATATCAAAGGGTAATCTAATTGTGTTTTAAACCCGACCAACAACGAAGAACTCAACCAACGGAGAAGCAGCAAGTGCTAAAACAGAACTGCACCATCAATGAACACAAATCCACCGTTGCGCTCGATTCTCGAGGAAGTGATCGCTTGATACTAAAAAAAAAACATTTGTGTCATCCCCCCCCCCCCATCTTCTGAGAAAAAGAAAATACAAATGATTTAATTACATCCTTGGAAATCACTCTTACCGGAGCTTGAGACTCTCGGAGAGCTTCTCCGCCTCCTCGATGGCCTTCTTAAAGCTGCTTTGGCCCAGCACAGACAGGAAGAACTCCTGAAACAGAGGAAAACCGCTGGTGAACACTACGAGAGACACAGATGCTTCTGGTTACTTTTCACCAGTGTTTTTCAAACGCAGAGTTTTGAGAAATTATACAGTTTCTCACTACAATGATATTGAAGCACCTTCAGTGCTTCTGTGATCTCGAGATCCACTCCAGAACCTTGTGACGGAAATCTGCATTAACGGCCCACATGCAGCTTCCGGCAGATGATGCACATCCTTTGAGAAGATGCTGCATTCATCTTCCATCGATTCTGACCAAGTCTCCTTTGGAACTCAAACATCCCCAGAACATCAGTGACCCTTCGCCGTGGAGATGGTGCTCAGTTCATCATTGACCTTGTTGACTCCTGACTTTATGGTTTTGGCTAAAAAGTTCAATGTTGGTTTCATTGTCCAAATAACTTTGTTTCAGAAGTTTGGAGCTTGTCTCTGAGCTGCTTGGCGTCTTGTTAGCGGCTACTTTGTGGCATTCGTGTAGTAATGGCTTTCTTCTGGCAACTCGACTGTGAAACCCATTTTTCTTCAAGCGTCTCCTTTTTGTGCTCATTGAAACAACTGCACCACATTATTTTCAGAGAGCCCTGTATTTCAGCTCAAGTTATTTATGGGTTTTTCTTTGCAACCCTAACCATTTTTCTGGCAGTTGTAGCAGAAATGTTTGTTGGTTTCACCAGAACACTGCTGATCAGCATTCCCAGTTCATCGGAGATCTCTTTATATCCCTTTCCTGTTTTGTACAGTTTCCCGCTCTTTTGCTTTCCGCATCGCTCAGAATTCAGAAAAGCTGGAGCAACACTGGATGAAAGAGATGCTTTTGTTCATATTCATAGATCGTTCATATTTTCAAAAAAATGTCCAAGAAATCAGAAAATTTGCCAGATTGTGTAAACTTGTGCGCACAACTGTCAAATTTTAAGACTTTGAGCTGGAACAAACAGGTTTGGAGCAAAACTTTAAATTCTTTACCTAACCCGATACAGAGGTTGTGAGGTTGATGGTGGAAGAGTTAAAAAGATGTGATGCCATCACCAGAAAGATTGATTCTCGCTCACCTGTTGCTGTTTAAAGTCTGGTCTCTTCTTTATTAGATCGTGAACACTCAGGTATTTCATGTACAGAACGTAAGCCTTCTCCTCATCCCGGTCCAATCGACTCTCCTCCGCCGCCTTGAAGATCTTACAAGCGCTCTGAACATAACTGACACACAGATGGAGATGCTAAGTGCATAGATTCAGCTTTAATTCTGTTCAGTAGAAAAAATATATATTTCAAGAAAAGGACTTCCAACTGAGTTTCTCTTCTCCTTCATGAATTCACATCATAGTCACATTTGAGGCACAACCTCAGACTCATTACTAAAATTTTTACAATTTTTGTTTTAATATAATGTTTGGAAACGTTTTCATTTTTTGTGATGTCGACTCCAGAAAGACCCAAGCTTTGCTGGTAACCTTTGACCTTCAAACTCAGAAACTAATATTAAAATTAACAAAACCAAAAGAAGCAGGACTGACTTCCTGGTGCTGGTTTTGTCCGGTTTGATCTCAGCTTTCCTGTTGAGCTCGCCCAGAGATGTGGAGAGATAGAGATCCTTCAGACCTGAGGACAGCGACGGCATCTTCTCCTCATAGTCCTGAAAACAGACCAGAAAGATAAAATAGTCCTCAATACATACAGGTTTCATATGCACAGGAAGTGAAGTAGCATCCTGTTTCCTTGTCCATTCCCACTAAACACAGCGCTCCAAAGAAACTGGCACTCTCTAGCCTGGAAGGGCAAGGTATGCAACACTGCATCCATGGGAAAACTGGTTAAAGGTTCAATTCATGAGTGCCTTTCCTCTGGGTGTACTGGAGAACCAATGGTTAGGTGGGTTTGTGGCTGGAGTGGCCCTTGTTACTGTGTGTTGCCGTCTTTCCTCTCACAGTGTGGGGCTGGGATAGGATCCAGCAGATCCCCGTTCTCTAGAATCTCGATCTGATGTAATGTTAACTGTCAGATGAGAACCGAAACGGAACAACTCGAGCCTTTCCAACATTAGTAATTTATTTCTATTATGTCATTCATAAAGTATACAAAACAAGTGGTAAATAACTCAGAAACATCAACATTGGGTCAGAATACAATTAATATTAATGTCAGAGAATAATGTTATCCGAAACAATCAATAACAAGACAACATTGACATCATCAACAATATAGCGGCTGCATAGCGTTATTATCATTAACTCACCCGAACTAAACACTGCGATCCTTTAAAAACACCCCACAATCCACAAAAAAACGACGAAATTATGAAGTTTGCTCGGTTTGTTGAGGGAAAACACGTAGAAACTGCTCGATCAAACCCGGAAGTTGCTGGATTCGAAGAGCGGAAGCTTTATTTAAACGCGTCACAGGACAAAACAACACACTCGCTGACGTGCAAAAAAAGATTTTAGACTCGATTTATTGTTACTTCTGCATAGCCTCACCTTTACCAAGATGTTATTTAATACTTTAAATTATCTTTTTACCTTGTCGGAACTCATCAAAACCCATCGTTTTGGCAGCGTTCATTTTGACTTGATAACATAAACAAATTTAATGAATGCCCTGCGATGGACTGGCGACCTGTCCGGGGTGTACCCCCGCCTCTCGCCCGATGTGCCCTGGAGATAGGCACCGGCAGACCCAGGTGACCCAAAAGGGAATAAACGGGTTAAAAAACGAATGAATGAATTTAATGAAACAGTATTTAGTACTTTTAACCAAACGCAACTGAAATAAAACATTTTAGTTATATTTGTTTTTACCCAATTTCATTGCTAATTAAAATTTTGTTCAAATACAATTATTCACATACCTGTACACAATATTATTCATCAGTTTTTCCCCATATTACTTCCAGCAGCATCCTTATGAATTTCAATTGTAGATGGTGCAAAATACATTTATATTTTGCAGTTACTGTATCTAAAAGATGCTTACGTTCCACTGGTGAAACAGAAGCATTATAGTTCTTAGTATCCCTTGGATTCGACCCCCCAACACCCTGACATTTGCTTCACACTTGACGCACCAAGCCAAGTCAGCAGTCATAAAATCCCAATTTCGTAGTCAAAACATTACTTTTTTGAGACTTCAATGAAACACCGTTTCAGCGCACAATCTTGAGTTTTGTCATTTTTGTCAGAGTAGAAATGATTCTCCAGCAAAAGCAAACAAACATGGCTGATTTTAAAATAGTTTTATTAAATATACAGTAAAAAATGTGTACAGATCCTTTATATCCCCAGCATCAAATAAAGTCCTGGTACGGTGCTATAGATAGTGATGTATCTATGAGATACACGGGGTTAAATCTCCACACGGCGCTCTGAATGAGAAGAGTACCGTGGTCACACGAGCCCATCCTGACCTCTCGCTCACGGCGCTCTCCATTCACATTGCATTCTGCCCTTAATCAAACATGGAATAAATCTGAGGCTTTAATGAACTGATAAAAACATTCTGACATATCACCTGCCTGATGCTCCTCTGCACGTGCGCCTCTACCAAAACTCCTTTATAACCTACAGCCCATAACTCCGAGATAAGAGCCTTGAATGCACTTAAGCATGCACACTTTTCTTGATTTTAACAACTATGACATAGTAATAAATGATTAATTTGGCCGTCACTCACAAATAAGAGTGCCATGTTTAAGTGTAACAGACCATAGTGTGCTTAAGTGTGTACTTAAGCACTAAATAAGCCTATCTGAAAGAATCACACATCAATGCAATGTGTATGTTTTACTTGCTTAGATCTGCAGATACACATTACTGTGTGATCTTAATCTGAGAACCTTAAAGAATTATATCAAAGTTATTAATATAAAAACTTTTAAGTACACTACTCTAGCACTTGAGTTTGTACTTAAAGTTACCAAATTAGAACTTACCTCCTCTGAATCAATTAAAAAGCAATATTATTTCTATGTTATATCTAATGAGACTAAGGGATTATTTGTAGAAAAATGCACATTTTAGTGTGCTACACTTTTTAATGTACTACAATGGAGTGCACTTGTCTCTAGTGCACTTAAGTGTGTTCTCAGCTTGTAACTCCTAAATAAATCAAATACCATGATGTTCTCTTTATATTTGATTACCTGCAACCATTCTCACTTAAGCACTGTTGTACTACAACTGAGCGTACCGGACATTAGTGTACTTAAGTGTATATTTTGAGACCTAATCAGCTCCAAACTTCTGAATCCATCAAATTTAACAAGATTTCTATGTTAGACCTTTTGAGAAGCTGATTACAAGTACACAGTTAAGTACACCACTTTTGCATTAAAAAAAATCCACAACAATAAGATTATTCGATTTGATTATTAGATTACAAGTACACTACTTAAGTGCACTTGTATTAAGATAATAAGATATTAGAGTACATGAGATTGTACTTAAGTTACCAAATCAGATCATACTGTTTCTGAATCCTTTAAAAATCAATACAATTTGATACCAAAGGGATCACATGTTCAAGTGAACACTTAAGTACACTGCTGTTATATTAAAGTTGAGTACTTCAGTGTATAATTAGCTCATAGACTCTTCTAAATAAATCAATAAAAATTAAGACGCTTTAGACTTATTTAGATTTGATAATCACATGCACAAGTACACACTTAAGTACAATGTTGTTGCACTAAGGGAGAGTACTACACACTATTGTACTTAAGTGTGTGATTGGGCACAAAATCAGCTGATCCTCTAGTTTGAAAGAATCATTTAACTTTAAGACCTCTTTAGGCTTTCTGATTACATGTACAAGAACATACTTAAGTACACTACTGTTGCACCTATATAAGGTAGCAAGATATAAATGTACTTAAGTGCATACTTCATATAAAAACACCAAGTTAGCTTCTACTCCCTCTGTATGAAATATCAATAGCAGGCGCACAATTTACTTTATAATACAAGCACAAGAACATACTTAAGTTGATACTAGCCAACTTACTAAGTATACTCATCATCCTCAAAACAATAGTTTGTGTAAAACACTTATTTGTTCATATTCAGACGCATTGATATCTTACAATCACATGGCTCTGCTGGAAACCATCCGATCAGAACAGAAGTTTACTTAAGTGTTCACTAGAACCTGTTTGTAACCACGCTGAAGGCTAATGAGACTTTAGAGCTTTCATTATATGTGATGAACAGTTGCGTTAACTGGACAAAAATAGCTTCATAGACATTGATCGCTCAATAATTTTCTTGAAATTAATAATTTAGAACATTAAACAGAAAGGAACTTCCGATTAAAGAAGGAAATACACACTTAAGCACACATTTAAGCATCTCATTTGACTGCATGTTGAAATCAATGAAAGAATACTTTGATCTCGTCTAAAAAGAACGAAACACTAGTATAGTAGAACAGGAAGTGCACTAGAGTTCCTGGCGGGCTGCAGGTTTAAAGGGTTGTGAGTGCATCAATCCCTTGAGAGGATTTCTACCTGAACACCATTGCAAGAATTCTACTTCCTGTCATTATGGATCATATTCCTTCCGGAATATCCATCACCGAGCTCTGAGTGCAGTAACCCCTCGGGAGCATCAATCAGGAGTAATCAATAGGAGGTGACAGAATAACTGATTTCCTTTCATACAAGGCAACCGCGAGTCCATCCAGAATAAATATATCAGATCTCTGTACAGTCGTAATGTACCAGTTATTAACTTTATCATTTCATACGGACATAAAAAGATTAAAAATACTTTAAAAGCTGATCATCCCTGCGGTGTGAGTTAAAAACGGCTTCAGTCGGTTTGGTTCAGGTGAGTTCTCCAGGAGAACACACAAATGCACAAAATCAGCGATTGATTTGTGAAGATTTTCACCCCAAAGATAATATTCACTCCTCTTTTGATCCCTAAAGTAACAGCTGAACCACTCGAGTCACATGGACAGATTCTGCTCGAACCCCTGGAGTCATATGGACCAATCTGTGTTCGTTAGACCACTGGAGTCATGTGGACGGATTCCAGTTGAATCACTGGAGTCAAACGAGTCACACAGACTTATTTAGGTTGAACCACCAGAATCAAGGGGATTTGGGCCGAACCACTTCGACCGAGATCTGAACCAAAGACTCGGGTGGATAAAAAGCATCATGCGCACGCGGCTAAAAGGATAATGGAGTGAATTTTCCTCTTTGGGCGAGCTCTCTTCGATCCCTGCTTATGGTCAGTGCACGTGTCTCACAGCATCAAGCGCATAGAAGGTCTCTGTTCTTTGGTGGCGCCCCCTGTAGGAGGCGAGTGTGACTCGGAAGAATCGAGCTGCAGCGTCACTTTATCCGGAGAGTAGTCATTACGCTTCAGATCTGAGAACACACAGAGGGAGTGAGATCGTCAGATGGGGCCAGGAAAAACCGGTTCTGATGCTCATCACAGAGAGAAGAGAGAATCTGATAACGTCGATGAAGTGCTGCGTCAGAGCAACACGAATGAAACAGAAACATGGTTGCTCTAAGTTACATTCTTTGAAAGCAGTGGTGCTAATGCTATTTTTTGGACAGTAAAACTGAAACACTACTCAGTATAGAGCTGGAGGATTTATGCTATGTTTGGACAGTGAAACTGAAACACTTATTTCAGTTTTTACTAGTGAAAATAAATTTTTTTTTTTTTGCCAGACAGACATTTTCCACTTCAAATACTTTTTTTTCTTGTTTAATCCTCCTCTGGTCAAAAAAATTATTCTGATTTAAAAACCATCGAATAGTGACTATGAAAAACATCCTGAGGTAAAAGTGATGAGATGACTGATATGAGTCACATTACGAAGTGAACCAGTCATGAGTTTACGGTACTGACCCGGAAGTTTGAGTTTGCGGCAGCAGGAGTTGCAGTGGTGCTTGGCACGGAAGTTTCGAATGGCATCGTCCCCCAGATTAGCCGGGCCAAAGATCATATCACAAGAGCTGTTGAGAAAATGGATTTCCAATCAGATCGATCGATCGAAGAGCTCAACATTAGTAGAGACTAACTGAGCGTAAACACACCCCTTCTCTCCGCTCTTGATGACCGAGGGATCCGTCAGAATCTCACCGACTCCTGCAGACAGCAGTTATCAAAACCCTCATCAATCACAGAGTTTCACTCACACGAGAAAAACAGTCGATGTTCATTATGCAACATTACATTTTAGAGCATTCTACAACCTCAAGGATTCACAAGTGTCCTTCAACATTTGATATGACTTACAGAGATATCTGGAGATGAATAAACCACAGAAATTAACTGATTTAAGTTACAAAACAATGACTGGACTTGCTGAAGCACACAGAGATGTAGATGTTCTCTTGAGCTTACACTGCTGCCGAATAGCCATAAATGGACTGTCTAGAGGTTACAAGAGTTTGCAAAGAGTTCATGACTTCAACTGGGGATCTCCAGTAGGATTTGAGGGAAGTCACAGAACAAATGATTTGATCACGGAAATCAATGAGGCTTTCACACCCGACTAGTTTAGTTTGCAAAACTAGAGTTCAATAATTGTTTTATTTCAGTTCGTTTGGGTACAGCCACCGAACTCTAAATCAAACCAATTGAGCAGACCGAGATCCAGAACACTGTTCGTTCACCCAGTTTCCTTATTTCTTGTGTGAATGTGTGCGTGTGTAGATTAGATTTGTCCCTCGTAGCTTACTTAAAAAAAATTCTCATTATGTTGGATTGTAAAACCAGTTTGTGAACCAACACACCAACCACTGTGCAAAAGTGTTTGAGCCCCAGGCACCAGAAGGGGCTCAATATTATACTATGGACTTAAAATGACCATTGGAAATAGGCAACGAAAACATGTTCAAAACAAAATATAATAAAAAAATGTTTATGTTAATCATATTAACAACATAATTCGTGCAAAACATCACAGACGGCACCCTAGCAACCTAACTGTTTACCTTAGCAACCAAAATGTAAGAAATCTATCCCAGCTTTGGTAAAAGATAGCGACATGGGGGTGGCTTGTATAACTTTTAGTGACAAGGAAACATTGTATTACATCACTGACCCCTCCATAGCAACCAGACTGGTTACCATAGCAACTGATTCGGCTCAGCTTTGGAAAATCAATCAAATGTGTGTTGGTTTATGTTACTCACAGTGACACTGGGAACATTAGGTCGTCATTGACTTCCCCAAAGAAACCAGACCTTTTGCCATAGCAACCAATTTGGCACATCTGTAACTCTGCTTTGGAAATTACCGGTAATAGAGACACGAGGGTTGCTTTATTTTAATTATATTGATATGAGAAACATTATATTGTCAACGCCTCCATAGCAACCATGCTGTCTACCATAGCAACCAATTTGAACTATTTCAGCTTTAGAAAAGCATAGAGATCTAGGGGTTGTTTTATTTTACTAATAGCGACATGGAGAGCATATTATTATGTAAACGAGTCCTCCATAGCAACTAAAGTGTTTACCCTAGCGACCAAATCAGAGGATCTATACCTCAGCGTTTAGAAAATGCTAGGAGCATAGCAATTCATTGCCTCATATTAATGATAGAATTACCTAGCTTAAATGCTAACTATTAGCTTAACTTTCCCCAGGAATGAAATTACCCAGATTCAATTACACTGATTGATACCAAAGTTCATCCCCAACCAGAAAAGGGCTCCTTCCCGAAACAAACCCACAGCCTTTGATTCTCTCTCACCCTGCAGGTCGAGCACGAGCAGCTCTCCGCGAGTGTATTCGTACGTCCAGTGGCTGAAGGCCAGCATGGTCTCCTCCAGAAGATTGGTGGGCACAATCTCATCTCCGTTGTTGTTGTTGAACTTGCGGAAGTCTCCGGTGATGCACTCCTCGATGGCAAACCACTGACCGGCGGAGTGACAGTACAGCAGGTAGACCTCAAGGAACCTGGAGACAAACAGGCTCGTGCTTAATGTATTACTGTACAGCCGGACAGTGAAACTGAAACGTCCCTTACCTGGGTGAGTACGGGATCGTTTTTGGTCTGATCTGGTTGAAGGCGAAGGTGAGTTTCTGAGCTGCCCTCTGCTGCTGGATTTCCTGTTCAAAACAAAGATATTAGATGTTTTTATCTGTCGATCAAAATGAAATTAGAAATAAACGGCTGTGTTACCCTCAGGCACAGCTGCAGCACCGTCTCCTCCCGGTATAAGCTGGTCCAGGTGAGCACCACCTCAGGCAGGAAGCTCTTGACGATGTACAGGTGCCCCTGCCTCAGTAGGTGTGTCTCAGACCAGGTGCACTGGACCTTTAGCGCCCGCCGGAGTCCACCAGTCGCCTCCTCGCGGCTCAGGAACTCGATCTTAGCACAGAGACCTCGCTGGGCCCATGAGGACATGCTGTTGTTCATGCTTCCCGGAGAGCTCTCCTCCAGACGGTACACAGTCACCGGCTCACCTGGACACCAACGAGCCAATCAGCATCAAACAGCACGAGGCTATGACTGCAAATAAACACTGGCCAGAACTACACGTGCAAGGCATGAAGGGAACGAAGGGAAAGATGGGAGTGGTCTTACCTCGAGGGGGAACCGGGGTGAAGGGGATACTCTGAGACAACCGCATCAGGTTATTACGCTCCACCGCTAACACACATCAACACACACACAGGATGTCAGTAACGCCACAGAAGTCTAAGTACTTCCTGGTTCAAACCCGATCCACGCTCATCCTGAACTGAAGCGTGTGTTCTGAAGTGCCCCCAGAGCGCCAGTGTGCTGTGAATTCCGATAGGACTACAGATGTAGCGTAAAAACCATGAAGATGGTGGATGGGTGATAAAGTATTAAACTCTTTTTTTGTTTATTCCATTATTCCAAGAAATAAATACAGCTGGAGCAGGTGATAAAGTCCTTCAGGCTTGTCAGAAAAAAGAAAACATTATTAAAACGTGATTAAACTGTGCAAAGCTGAAGCCTCAAAGGATCGATTCCAAAACCTCTGTGTTATGTACATTTAGAACCTTTTAGAGTGTATTTTAAGTACTTTTAAAATACAGATTAAACTAATTTTAAAGTTCTATTTAATCTAGTTGAAGATGAGATACATTAAATGCAACTGAAATACATTTTAGAGTAAAGTTTACATGTTTTAGTGTAAATTAAAAACATTTAAGACTGTGTTAAATGTGTTTTAAAGTATATTTTAATGTTTAACTTTTAGAACATTTTAAATGAGTCTGAATCCTTTTCAGAGTAATTAAAAGTAAAAGACTCCATTCACATACATTTGTTTCCCCTTTACTTTTAATCTATGCTCTAAACTTTGTTAATTTAAATTTTAAAATGTATTTAAACTAAACTTTAAAATGTACAACACCATTAAATATATTTTATAGTTTCATTTAACTGAGTTTAAGAGTGGAGATTTTGGATATGCGTAAATTGAGTTTACTTTTTGTTTTTGAGTGCGTATATAAAAATATATCCCGTCAAAATCATGCAAGTTTAAAATAAACATGTTTATTCAGATTACAAAAATAGTTCGATGTTAAGATAATAAATTACTAAAATAAACAAAGAGGATTCTTTACTCTTTTGTCATTCCATTGAAAAATAACTTTTGGATGATTTTAGTCAGGTTTGATAAACACAAAAAATTCATACTTGGCTCTGCAGAACACTACATTTCATAACATTTAAAAAAAAAACATGAAAGCCTTCAGCTTAAGAGAAATAATTTAGTTCTTTTTGAAGCACTTTGTGAGGTTTCTTTACAGCATTTTTTAAATTTCAGACAAACTATTTTCAAGGGTGTGGTTTTAGGGTGTAGGTTATTAAGTGTAGATGAATTTTAAAGTACATTGGAAGAATCGCGAGATGCAGCCTGTGTTTAAAAGAGAAGTGAACCGTGGGTGGGGTTCGAATCAGGAAACATTAATGAGTGTTTGCATGGGAGACAAACGAGAGGAGCACACACCTGAATACTGATAACTCTCCATGGGCTTGAACGGAGAACCGATCGCTGCTCAACCGAAACAAACACATACGAGAACATGAGCCTTACTCATAGTGCTAGAGTAGAACTTAGAGCGGAGTACTCACAGTCCTTGCGTTCGCCCAGGTGCACGTGACGACCAGCGAACAGAGCCACTGGTGCGAGAGGGAGAGAGAGCTTTAGGACACGCTGGTAGCATCAAAAAGATTTCATTGCTAATTATTCAAGCACTCACTGTTAGAGGCCTCCTCTCCTGGACTTCTGCACAAGAACAACAAGAAACAACTCGTGAAACATCAAGAGAAGCATGGAAACTATTGGCGACTGAAACAGGGGGCGAGACACACGGTACTCACAGTGTAGCAGGCGGAGGCGCTTTCTCCTGCAACAGATTAAAATTAAAAATTAACTCTGGATACCGCCCTTCTGCTTATAAACTGATAAAATTATTAAAATCCTGTAAAAATAGAAACATTATGAAATAACAGAATAAATGTTTAATGTGGCTTATGTTCATATTTCCACAGGATATGGCCCACCAGCACTGTTGACCGCTGTAAGAAATATACTCATACAAAATCTCACTTTATATTCCGCCAGAAGATGGCAGTAGATGGGTGCACTCTGCGATTAAATGACAATTATCTAAAAAAGCTAAAGTTTACAGCTGGAGACAACCAGACAAAACTTGCTAGAAGTAACAGGCAGCTTGTAACCACTGGGGGAGGGGCTTACGGGCTGAAACATGGGCCATGGCTGCGGCGCCCGGGGAGCTGTGGTAACTGGTGACTTGCTCAAGGTCACCACAGTAATGGTTGTCACACAAGGGAGAGAGTTTCAACACTCATCCCACCTTCGACTCCCAGGGGATCGAACCGGCGACCTTTTGATCTCCAGTCAATCACCGTATCCACTGTTTGCTGTGTTGAAGGATTTTGGATGACTGCAGCTCTGAGCATTAAACTTGTTCTGTTACCCCAAAATCTCCTGGTCTTCGATTCTGAGTTTCCTACAGTGTCTTGGAGAGACTGACCTGCAGCAGATCCTCGTATCGGGACACGTCCTCCAGGGACACACGTGTGCGCTCCTGTCTACCTCCTGCTTTAATCACAGCGCGAGTTAGGGGGACGTTATGTAATGTGACTGTTAGAGATTTTACATCTGGAAAGTAGAGATTGATCGTGGCGACTCACCAGAATCCGGCTGGAGCTGTGAAGGTTTCCGGTCGAACTCTGTGAAACCAGCGTACGAGTTCACCGTCCTCATGGAACCCTGTGACACACACACACACACACGTTTGTGTATCAGGACTGTTAGCGGCTGCAGTGTGAGTGAGGGTGACTCTCAAACAGACACTGACCACTTCTCGGCTCTTTCTTGAAGGACTCGACTGCTGGCCGCCCAGTGGACACTCCTTAGGGAATGACCTTTGACCTTCAGGATCCAGCTTGTGACCTTAAGAGGACAACAGCAGCAGCGTTAGAACAAACTTGTCGCTTGTGATGAACTCCAGAGTGCCCCACATCACCGTGTTTACAGAGACACTTCACCCTAAAGGTAACAACACTGTGAGCAGTTTAACCCTAAAATGGAAACGTAGAGATATAAATAAAACGGGAAGAGGCCGCGTCAGTGACAGAAACATAATTTTTGGGTGAAATGTCCCTTTAAACATCTCAATCTGAAACCCAGAGCCCTAACCAGCACCAGCCCGGGTTAGTTTTGTTTAATCCTCCCTTACACACAGGAACATGACTCTATTCACATTTAGTATCAGATGAGCAGTTGATGATGCACTGCACGAGGTCAAAGGTCACCCGTGTCACCCTCTCTACAGGCCCCCATATACTTCACCACAGAGCTGATCCGGTCAGCTGATTTTTAATCTGGGATATTTCAGTGAGCTCCTATTGGTCAGAATATTGTATATATGTAGCTGAATCAAACTCAACTGAATCAACTGAACTGAACACAGTTCAACAGAATCAATCTCACCTCAACTGAATCAAATAGAACTGAACAGTTTACTACTGGTCAGAATTACATTCGGTTTAGTTAAACTAAATCATGCTTATCTTGCGGCATACCATTAAACACAATCAAAGGAACATTAAACTGAAGCAGAACTAAAGCTAATTAATTTGGAAAACATAATTTTTTACATTTATTTCTATATTGTAATCTATTTTGAATCATACTGAATCAAATTATGCAGAACTTACATGATTCTATGTGAACTGAATTTTGCTCTCTGTTAGACAAAGCACTTCTTCCACAACCATCAAAACACACGAATCCCTCGGGGGGTGAGTATATGGGGGTCTTGACACACACAAGGTCATGCAGATGGGTCAAAGGTCACGCTCAGGCCTTCCAATGTATTCCCAGAATCCCACGGTGGGACCGTAGCACACCTCCAGCTTTGAGCTTGAGTTTATCCAGGGCTCTTTTGCAGATTCCCATGTTCTGGGACCGGGACTGGAGCGAGGGGCCGCGAGGCAGCCCTGGGAGAGGAGTGTTCCTGTCCGGTGGATCACACTCCGTCTCATCTGGATCCTCTTCCTCATCATCAGTGAAGGCGTAATTGATGTGTCCTTCACATTCTGGCTCACTTATGATCACCACTGGGGCCTCAAATTTGATTGATGGGGGATGCCGGACCCGCCCTAAAGCCAATCACACCCAACTGGTAACGGACTCATACTTGAGTGAACTGATTAATTCTGGGGTCAACTGGTTCATACCGAGATTCTAGATTTTCTGGATTGAACCGACTCATAATGAGCTGAATCACACTGAGCTGAACTGAGTGATTAAGAACTGAATAATACTGAGCTGAAATGGGTCCCGGTGACCTGAACTGAGTCAGTGAACTGAATCATACGAAGCTGAACAGTCAGTGAACTGAGCCATGTCATAAAGAGCTGAATCATAAAGCGCTAAACCTATTGAGCTTAACTGAGTCATATATACTGAGGTGAAGTTAAACATAGTGAGGTAATGAACTGAATCAGACAGCGCTAAACTGGGCCCTATTGAGCCGAACCGAGTCATAAAGGGCTGAAATGAACCACAGAGCTAAGCTACACTGAGATGAACTGAGTCATGAAGAGCTGAATAATACTGAGCTGAACTGAACCACACGAAGCAGAGTCATGAAGAGCTGAACCATAGAGTGCTAAACTGGGCCCTATTGAGCTGAACTGAATCACACGGAGCTGAACTGAGTCATGAAGGGCTGAACTGAACCACAAAGAGCTAAGCTATACTGATTCAAAAAGAGCTGAGCCATACTAAGCTGAATCATAATGAGAGATGAACTGAGTCATATAGAGTTGACTCAAGGTGAGCTGAAGTGAATCATCTAGAAGTGTACTGACCTCAACTGAGCCAAGATCAGAATCATAAAAGATTGCAAATAAAACCACAAACAACACTACAGAGAATAACACAGGCATTGCTCATACTCACCCACGAATGCACCAAACTCCACCACAGGGTTCGGCGATGGCTCTGTTTGCATTTGGGCAGAGTTAGCGAGCTGAGTAGGTGTGCTAACAAAGAAGGTAGCAGCAGCGGCTGGAGCGCTAACAAGACTAGCATGATGAGCTACGTCTTCATGTAAACGATGCCGCAATTGGGGTGACTGGGAGCGTGACTGGGAGCGAGACTGAGAGCGAGACTGAGAGCGAGACTGAGAGCGAGACAGAGCACGCTCGATTGGGCTTGGAAGAAGCTCCGTCCCCTGCATAGCTTCAGCTCCAATCCCAAACAGAGAATCCGCTATGCTAGCAGCAGGGGGCATGAATGCCACGCTGCATCTCATTAGCGCGCTAGTCTTAGAGGCACCTAGGTTCTTGGAGACGCTGAGTTCACGTGTGATCTGGTTGTGGACTTTGCTAGCTTCCGACGCGCGCTGGGCTGTTAGCGCCTTTAGCGTGTCCACAGTTAGCGCTGAGAGGTCTTGCAGGTGCCCGATCTGAGAGTCCAGCGTGTGCAGAGAGCGCTTGATGAAGTTCACTTTGTTGCCCACTTCCTTCAGCTGAACACACATCGTCTCCACCCTGAAACCGACACGTTTAAAAAAAAAACATCAAGCACAGCAAAGAGATCTGTACGGTGTAAGGTTTCAAGGGAATTTGGTTTTACTAAGTTAAGTTCATTTTTCCAATCTAGTTATTTTTAATATGTTTTTAGAGCGGGTCTGTTTTTTTATTAGTTTTATACTTGGGTCAGAGTTATAGGGATGCACCGGTACTAGGGACTTGACGATTCAATATTCACCTCGATATAAAGAAAAATAAAATTGACGTCCGCCCCAGTTGAACACAAATTGTAAATATTCAGTTTTAGACTTATGTCAGCAATTACAACCCCTACAAACAAAACAGATCAAGCTAAAGTAAACATACAGGCAACAAATCAGAATTCAGCTTCAGAAGCTGCAGAAATTCAGGCTAAAGGGACGACTCCTGTCTGACCTGTCTGAGGTGAGTCTGATCCGCTCTTCACTGCCGGAGTGAAACTGATCGTCTTTTTCATGGAAGTACGTTTCCACACACTGCTCCTCGAAATCATGGAGCTTCTTCTGGTCCTCCTCGGTTAGGAAGAGCTCTGAGGAGAAACAGACACCGGTGAGAGAAGAACTCACTGCTGGAATTACCCACAGAGTTGCCGGTAGAAAGCCATAACTACAAAAATGCCACAAAGTCACCGCTCACAAGACGCCAAAGAGCTCAAAGTGAAGCTCCAAACTTCTGGAACAAAGTTATTTCCGGCATAGAGATCAAAACTGACCATGAACTCTACGAGTTAACAAGGTCTATGATGAACGGAGCACCATCCCCACTGAGAGGCACAAAGGTGGGTCACTGAAGCTCTGGGGATGTGTGAGCTCCAAAAGAAACTTGGTCAGAAGCGATGGAAGACGAATCCAGCATGTTCTCAAAGAAAATGTGCCTCTTCAGCCGGAAGCTGCTCATGGGACTGAAGATTCCAACACGACAACACAAGACCACGGCCACTCGTCATCGGTTCCACCAGAACAAAGAGAAGGTTCTGGACTCTCCTGAAGACCAGAGCACTCTAGGGAAAACTCAACGTGTCGTTCATGGAAGAATTTACAAGAGCTGGAGGCTTTTTTACCAAGAACAACGTGCTGCTTTATCAACAGAGAAGATAAAGAACCTCATCCATAACTACCTCAAGAGACTAATGCTAAATTTTTTTGTGTAAACGTTTGCTCAGGGTCATTTAGAAACTTTCTGCTGTCATTGTGATTTAAAGAGTAAACATAGCTGTTAATGGTTTTAACAGCTATAAAACCAAATAAAATAAATGGCTTCACCCAATTTGTGTGTCATTCATATTTTCTGAAAAGAGCACAACTGGAGTACTGAATCACAAAACAAATCGTTTGGAAGTTGTGAAATCACATGAAAAAGGGATTCTATAAGGCAAAAAAAGTGTTTATCCTTGCCCAATAATGAAATCATAATAGAGGGTCTTTAAACAAATATTACTTATTTCATTTACAGCAACCCACACAAGACGGAACAGAGCCTTTCAGTAGTTTAACTGTGTTCTGATTGTACTGAGTGTCAATTACTGGGGCCGTAGGCGCTGGGGTCCTTGCGGTGTTTTCTGCAGACACTGGTAAGGACCGCCGCGGTGTGGCTAAGGAAGATGAGCGGGGGAGGTAGCACCGGTTTATCGTGGTAAGCCATGGTGAAGTGATAGCGCTGGTACTTCCAGACCAGGTTTGAAATGGACTTCACCTGAATGTACACATTACTGAGAAAGAGAGAGAAATATTACAAATATTAATAAATAACACACATAAAATTAGAAAAATATTTAAAAAGTGGATGTTTATGTAATTTATATCAGATTACATTTCACATTCCTTAAAAAAAATGTACCGTATTTTTCGCCGTATAAGACGCACTTTTTCTTCCCCAAAACTGAGGGGGAAAAGTTGGTGCGTCTTATATGGCGAATGCAGAGTGCCGCGGAGCGGAGGGCGGTCACGGCCGTAGGAGAGGCGTAAGAGAGGACGCGGCTTCGGCCTAGCTCTGGAGCCGTCGGCCATATTTGTACACCCGGTGGTGCGCGCTGACGTCATTGCCCATATCTGCTCGTCGATCCTACCATAGCGCGTAGGACTCCGTGAAGGAGGACATTGTTATAAAATCATTTAAGAAGTGTGGCATTAGTAATGCCTTGGATGGAACAGAAGACAACATCTTATTTGACACCAGTGAGGAAGAAAGTGATGACAATGACTGCGTGGATCTGTCCTTCCTCAATTCTGATAGCGGTGACGAAGAGGAATTATTGGGGTTCGAATAAAAACACTTTTTGTTACTTTTACTGTTTACTGACTGTTCATGTTTGGCATATAATTGTTCTTAAACTGCTGTTAACTTTTACACAGTTGATATAAAATATTTTACTACAGTATTTGGTTCAGAATCTTTTTTTTTCTAGATCTTCCTGATTTAAAATTGGGTGCGTCTTATATGCCGATGCGTTTTATACGGCGAAAAATACGGTAATTGCATGTAAACATATTGTCTGGTGAGTAAAGACAATCAATAAAAGTAACAACATTTTAATTACTTTCTGCCAAAATGTGCATTCGAAAATACAAGTATTTAGCACGAATGGGAACTGAGATTTGTGAAGAAAAAAAAAGAGGATATTTAAATATTGAAAGTAAAATGAGCATTCGAACTCACTTGAAAAAGGCAATGAGCAGGTTGACCATGAGGATGTACTGGACGAACAGATAGACGGCTTGCAGCAGAGGAGTGAGCCAGACCCCCGTGGTACACAGCTCTTTGACGTTAGGCTCACTCGAGTTAGCACACACTGCAGAAAGAGCGAGACGGGTATGATGCCAAACTACGAGCTATACTCGAGTCCCACAAAATGGCTTCTGTGAGAGCATACCGTCGATCTCATAGGCGTACACCTCTCCGTACATCATCCAGTATGGCTGGAACACAACGTCCTTAGCCAGGCTCCACGACGGATCCTCATTGGGATATAAAATGGCCTTCCTGGGGACGCCGAAACTCAAGAGCACCACCACCATGATAACCACGATGTAGAACATATTGGCTACCTGAAACAGACACGTGGATGTGGGTCA
The DNA here is from genome assembly GCA_007224835.1 of Danionella cerebrum. Lineage (NCBI taxonomy): Eukaryota > Metazoa > Chordata > Actinopteri > Cypriniformes > Danionidae > Danionella > Danionella cerebrum. The sequence goes on from SRMA01024024.1 coordinate 186,072, forward strand.
AAATAGATTTTCCTCTCATCAGTCAGGTATTTTACAACGTTACTCATTGTCTGGTACTTCAACAGTTGCTCTAGCCATATTAAATGGATAAACTGTTTTTGGTTTTATTATTATTATTATTATTGAGATAAAATAATCCCACACGTTACATGGGTACGGTGGGATGAGAAAGGTAGAGTAGTCATTTGTTTACCACAGAAAAAAAATAACATACTTTAATGGCTTTGTATTCAGTCTAATTTGAACTTTTTATTAATTTATTCAGAAATTCAGCATATCTCTTACAGAATCAGTACTTCTCGATACTGTCTCCTTTCAGTACAGTACTTCAACATTAATTTTCTAGAAACATTACTTTAATGTTACTTTTTCCGGTTCGGTACTTCAGCGTTACTCTTTTCGAAACATTACTTTAATGTTACTTTTACCGGTGCGGTACTTCAGCGTTACTCTTTTTGAATGTTACTCTTTTTTAATGTTAAAGCAAGTTTTAATAAAAAAAAAAAAAAAAAACGATAAATTTACTTTTACTTTTAATTTACTTTTTCGGTGAGGTACTAACAACGTTACTCATACAGTACAGTAAGGTCCCTCTCCTTAATATGGTACAGTCAAAGATCTGGTACCGCAATATTTTAATTTTACCTATTTGGTAATTTAATGTTTATCAATACTCATCAATAAGCTTATACAATACTCTGCTAGTTCCTGTATGTTAAAGTTAAAGTCACTCTTTTGTTGCTAGTACTTTAGCTATGCTCTAGCTGATTCAGAGCTACATTACTGTTAATCGAAACAATAGTCTTAAACTCTTATTTTTACACTACTTTAAGGTTTAATGTCTTCTTTTTTTTCAGAAAATTAACCAAGGGATCAAACAGACACCCACCATTTTGCCAATCATCATGACGTAAGGCCCAGCTTGCTGGTTGACGGCCAGGATGTCCAGCAGCCGCACGTACCAGAAGATAATGTTGAGGCAGTAGACAATGCGTCCAGCAATGAAGATGCTGCCAGAGCCGAAGCGCAGACCGAAGCCCACAAAGAACATCAAGATGGCCATGAAGTCTGAGAGGTTAAAGTAGTCCCCGAACCACACCTTGATCTTCTGACTGATCTTCCCACCCTCTGACATGAACATCTGAAAAGATCAGGAAATGCATAAAGCTATTACGCTAGGAATATGAAGCCATTTGTGAACCTAGCCCGCCACGGTCATCTCATCAGTGCTCATAGAAGTAAATAAAAAATAAAATAAAAACTTAATTATACTTAATGAAAAGTAAATATGAATTAAATGAGCTTGGCTTTAAACTACAGTTTGCAGTAAACATGAAAATAAATGTTTCCATTTTTCTGTCCACAAGTTAAAGCCTTCCTTATAGTTCCATCTAATGATTCAAGTGCTTTAGTGAAATCGTGTGATATAACTGAACCTTGTACATTACGAGTCTCTGAGAAACCGTACGAGAGCCAGCTTCTCACGTTTCTTCTCAGAGTTCCATGAATCAGTGATCAGACGATTGGTTTAAAAGTCAAATAATTAATTTCTGGCTCTGGGACGACATGTGAAAACAGACAAACAAACAAACCTCTCGTATCTTCTCCACGGCCAGAGTGAAGATGTACAGGATGACGACCCATTCCTGAGGGGACGGAAATAACGCCATCTTCACCAGCACCACGTACGAATAGAGCATCAAGAAACCGATGTAAAAGAGCTGGAACACAGGAAGAGAGAGGCAAGGAGTCAGCCTTTTGTGGTGCAGATGAAAAATAGAAAAATATCTTCTTCCACAAATGTCTCCGAAAGGCCCTGGAAGCGCCACATGACGTCAAACTAAACATCCCCAATGAGACAATGATACTGGCAGAATTCCATTGGGTTAAATGGTGCAATATCATCACTTTATATGGAAAACATAATCTTCAGCACACAAGAATATTATACCGGAGAAGAATATCATCACCAGTAAATCTCCTCATCCACTGGGTTACAACGGCATGACTAAACTAAAATATTCCTCAAAAGTCTATGATTAAAACTAAGTGAAAACACTGCTGCACTCTTACATACGGAGAGCCAACCGTAACTAGCCTCAGCACCATCAGACGAGTCAACAGGTCTTGGTTGAAGCTGACAAAAGTTTGGAAACCGGACCCGGAGACATGACTCCATCTTCAGATTCAGATCACTCTTAGAATGATTATAAACCTTTCAGAAAACATTTGTGAGCGTAACCTCTCCAAAGCACTCGCTCTCTGGTGAATCTTCCACCAGCTCCGTGATCTGAGTGTGCATTTAACGCTCCTGGATTATGCAGAAACGAGCCTCTCTGATGCTATCACATGGGAACCGATGAGGAGCGTGGGAAACCGTACGCACCGTGTTGAACCAGAACTTGACTATGGGCGCATGGTAGAAGGCGTAAAACTTCCGAGTGATGGGTAAACGTCGGGAGCGAACGTGGACTTCCGTGTCATTCTTTATCTCTGGAGCATCACTGGGCCGAGCCTCCTTGAACACATCCTAAGAGACACGCACACACACACGCACACACACACACGTACATTGATGTGAACACAAACACACTTTGATATTCGTCAGAATTTATCAGATCGTTTTGAGCACCATCTGGATGTCGTCCGGGCTCTTCAGGCTGTGCTCGCTCTCCTCCATGCTCTGGTGAGCATCCTGAGACTGAGGGATGTGGGACATCTCTGCTTTGGTTTTGTACTCCAGCAGGAGGATGGCCGGAGGAACCAGAATGCTCAGGATCACCTGCAAGTAACAGCACACGTATAACAGAAACGCTGTTGAAGTCCTAGAGAACATCAACACATGTGTCTGAGAGATGGTCGAACCTTGTACCAGGAGTTCTTCCTCATGTTCAGCCGGCCCATCCACATGTCCGATAGCAGCATCTGGGTACAGGTGTGAGCGACGAAGGGGCGTAACCGTGACGAAACAGCCAGTTTGAGGCAGGTGGAGTTGCTCCAGTTCTTCAACTGGTAGGTGAGCAGCTTCATGGCCATCAGCTCATCTTGCCGAAACGACTGCTCCAGGAGCTCCACCGCCAAAGAGCCGAACTCTCTGAGGGGGACAGGGAGAGTGAATCTGACTCAAAGGGATCAGGCTCAGATTCAGAATCATATTGTGAATCAGACAGAGATTCAAAGTTAAGTAAGAGTTGGTTTCAGGCCTTTTTCACAAATAGACCATGAATAAGAATCTCTCTGACTGATTATCTGTCTTGAGTTTTCCGGTCTTACTCAGACACAGATTCTGAATAAGATCCTGAACTGTTCAGACTCTGAAACTCAGTCGAGTCTTAATCAGTGTCTGATTCTTGGTCTCATTTAGATTCAGGGTCTGATTCAGAATTTAAGTCTCTCGTTAAGATCTTAAAGAAGCAGACCCTGACTCTGAATAAGACCCAGACTCAGACAGAGATTCTGGACTAAGAATTTCAGAATCACTCTCAATCTCAATCAAACTCATATTCTGAAAAAGACCAAGAATCAGACTTGGAATCAGAATGGGAGTTTGATTCAGGACTTTATTCAAAGTAAGACTCTGAATAAAACTTCAGATATCCAAAACAGACTCAGAGTCAGATTCACTGCGACCGAACAAGATTGCACAGAGAATCGCACTCTATCTATCTGATTAAGACTCTGATTCAGACCAAAACTCTTAAAAAGTGTTAGGATAGTGAAGTGAAAGTGAAGTGAAGTGAAAGTGAAGTGAAAGTGAAGTGAAAGTGAAGTGAAAGTGAAGTGAAAGTGACGTTACGACCAAGTATGGAGAGACCCATACAAGGAATTTGTGCTCTGCATTTAACCCATCCAAGTGCACACACACAGCAGTGAATAAACACACCGTGAACACACACCGGGAGCAGTGGGCAGCCATGGCTGCGGCGCCCGGGAAGCTGTGGGTAACTGGTGACTTGCTCAAGGTCACCACAGTCATGGTTGTCTCAGAAGGGAGAGAGTTTCAACACTCATCCCATCTTCGACTCCTAGTGGAGCTGGGGATTGAACCAGCGACCTTTTGATCTCCAGTCAACCACCCTATCCACTAGGCCACGACTGCCACAGAAGAATAAAAAATATTGAACCCTTTTTTCGATCCGTGTCTATTGCAATACATATCGTTATTGTTTTATCGCCCAGCCCTGCTTTTAATAAGATCGACAGCCTGAAAAAGAAACCCAGAATGAGTTCAGACAATCTAATCCTGTCTGAATCGATTTTTGAATCAGATTCCAAGGATAAGACTCTGGTGGCAGACAAGGAATAGCATTCCTACAGACACTGAATCAAACTCAAGAGAGCGAACCAGTCCAAGTCACAGTTCCACATTTAGACTCACTTGGAGTACTCCTTGAGTTCCTCTGAGGAGTCATCCACCACGTCGCTCTTCTTAGCCTCGTAGCCCATGGACCTGAGCAGCTTGCATGCAACTAGTGCTTTAGCCATTGACTCCTCGCCATGCTGCCAGAAAAACAGCGCCATCTTCTGCCTCTTCAGCAGAACCGCCCAGACCAGGAGTTCACTGAACGGGTACGGGAAGCGCCGCGACTCTGGGTCATCCAGGTCCAAAGGAGCCTCGGAGCGACGTCCCTGAGACACTTGCTGATCTGAGGCCGAGTCCAGCTAAAAATATACACACAAACCCTAAGAACACGGCACAGTTACGATGAGAGGCCCAAATAAACACTCACCCGGGCCTTGTACGGCTGAGCGGTCTTGATGAAGTGGTTGTGCCTGGTTTTTTCTTTCTTATCAGCCTGAATGCTAAAGGACTCATGGGACGTGCTGCTTGCATGGCGACCAGAACGCTGCACAAAAACAGTAACATTTCATATATAAGTATAAAAAAAACAAAAAAACAACAGACTCCGCGTATTATCAATGATGACTGGCTGATACCCGGCTGTTTCCATGCAGGTTATTGTAGATGATGCGGAAGCGTTTGCGAGTGTAGTTGCAGCGGTATGTTCCTCCCATCAGAAACTCAATCACCAAACCCACGTCCATCAGAGTGATCTTATAGTTCGGAGGAAGGTTGCCCTTGAAACGAACACAATGATCTGATGAGCGGACGATTGTATTTGTGAAAGTCGATATAATTGGTTGACGACTTCACTTGATTAGTAATCCGTCGAGCACTACGTCATTGCATGAAACCCATCTTGAACTGCAGCCATAAGGTATTTTCCTGGTTAATTTCTAACTAAAAGTAGAAGGAGAACGTGTATTTTACCTGTTTGACATCTCGGACCAGGTGATAGAGGGTAGGGTTGGTGGGAGATTGTTTCTGAAAATGTAACGCATGTTTATCTACAGCACAGATTTCAAACACAATGTTCATTTTCTGCCAAAGAGCGATCACTTTTAGTGTGTGAGAGTGAGTAGCTATTTACTGTGTTGTAGAGCTCCTCCAGTCGAGTGATGGTCAGGAACCGGTGCATGCTGACTCCATTCTCAATTAGCAGCTTCACAAACTCTACTCGGTCCATCACCAAAGCATCCAGCATCGCCTGCTCCAGAGAACCCACCTGCACACTCACACACAAGCATCTGTACAGAGACTGGACGGTGAAACTGAAACACTTAGGTATAGCACCGGAGGTCTGACACTGTATTTGGACAAGGCGTCTCTGGTTCTGATTAATTTAGTTTCACTGGTATAAGAGAGAGGTCCTGGGGTCACGATCGGTGTGTGTTTACAACAAACGCTAGAAGTCTCTCTGTGTTTACCACCACACACTCACCAGCAGCTGTTGTCCGTACACAAACACATGATCTTTAGCGATGTCGACGCGGTCCCAGGCCAGAGTCAACACCAGCTGATCGAACGCTGAAGCATTGGTGCCTGTCACACACAAAACCAACCAAATTTCGATTTGTTGAAGAAAACGGAGATGTCAAGAAGCAGCTTTCACTAGAATGATTGTTGCAGCTGTACAACAATTAAACTAACTCCAAATTCCAATTCAGGTGTAGGGGCAAAAGAATCAAAGAAGGGTATTTAAAGGCATCATTATTCCCGATTTAATCAACAAAACCAAAGCAAATGGGATCGTAGTTTGTTACCTAATGCACAAATGCAAACAATACAAAGAAAAGAGCAATACGCATTAAATTACAAAGACCAAATGGACTTGATGGACTTGATTTATTAATTGATTTAATGGACTAAAAACTCAAGCACGTGAATCCAAACCTTTAAAGTTTATTAAAAAGAAAAACCTAGTGATCCAGGAGTCAAATTTTGTGAATGAAAAGTGGAAAGGATGATTAGAAAACGGATGCAACAACTGTGTGCATAGAAAACATTCACGTATCTTCCAGAAACTCAAGGACAGGGTGCAGACCTTTAAGAAGAGCCCTGAGAATGGCCACATCGATGTCCTGATGATCCTCCGAGCCCACAGGAAACACGGTGATCTGAAACACACACACAAACACATCACATGTGTTACTCATAAACCAGAGAATATTGACCAAACAGCACGCAGTAACTCTTTTCAGAGTGTAGGGTCATAAACAGTTAATTTGACATTTGTGTATTTAAAGAGATCGAGAGAAAAACACAACAAGCGATCTGTAACAAAGCCCAGCTAATCACAAGAAGAGCTTGACATGAAAGCCACGCCTGTGCACGGTGGTTCTTGAATATCGGAGTTCAGTCCACTCGTTGTCACTCACCTCAACATTTTTGAACGGGTTTTGTTTCACAATCCTCTCCAGGGATGCCGTTATCCCTATTGCTTGTACACCTTTTCACTACCACTTCTATCCCTTCACCTCTCTATTAATGACCTTGGACACAGAGCTCTGCGAACAGAAGCCTCTTTTGCAATGACTTTTTGTGTCTTTCCCTCCTTGTGCTTGGAATTGATTTTTCCTGAAGAATGTTAATTACAGCTTTTAACTTCTAAAGACTTGAAACTCATTTCTGAATGGAAAAAGCTACAGATTATCCGCTCAGACAGTTTAATAATGTACATCTTCCCTCATTGACAATAAGAAAGTGAAGATTTTAAAAAGATACAAATGCTCATCTTTATGTTTATAAAGCCTTAACCCCGGCAATCCTGAATGGTTGTGTTGGTGTGTGCTCACCAGCTCTTTCTGCTTCATGCACTCCATCAGCGTGTGGAACAGGTGCACAGCGTCGTTCTGGCTGAAGTTGAACGTTTTCTTGATCGTAGCAACGATGTCAGACTCAATGCCATCAGGCAGAGCCCTAAACACACATAAGAGAGATTCATGCTCCACATGTTTCTGGAATGAGGAAGCTGTTTATCAAATGAGATTCACTACTGGCACAGACGTTTGGAAAGCTTCTCTTTAGGTAGATTTAAAGATTACACGTCTCACCCGTCATGCTGGGTCTGCTTGTGTACATAGGCCAACACATCTGCCGCACGCCCAGTGCCTTCACACACCACCACTGGGACTGGGGGACTCTCCTGGAGATACTCCAGAACAGTCAGGATCACGTTAGGACCGCCCTCAAAGATCAGAGCCACCACTGGTACCCCCTGACCGATGCCTGAGAGCAAGAAAGAGATTCAGGGACTGAGAATAAGTCTTGGAGGCAGACATCCGTGATGATAACATTCTGACAACTGAACACAAGGAAAAATGGAGAAAGAATTCTGTGACCAGAAACTACAAGCTTTTACATAGAAAACTGAGATTTGCACACCTGTCTACTGCCTTAAAAACATTTATGAGAGTAAACGGTCCAATTTTTGTCTGATGCAGAAGCTGGTAATCAATGATTGGCTACAACGACTTGAGTTAGGATCAAATTTTGAAAACAACGTCAAAAAAAAAAAAAAAAAAAAGACTAGGAGTCAAATATTAAACAAACTCATGTGGAGACTTGGGGGTAAAAAAAAAAGACTCAAAGACAAAATAAACCCAGAGACAAATGAGACCTGAGCCAAAAAAGGAGTCTCACAAAGAAAATGATACGATATGAAAAGTTTCTCTTTTAAGAATCATTTGTAAACGGAACATGCATCACGTACGAGCATGTATCCTCTGAAGTTTGATGTGGTTCTCCAGTTCCCTCCTCAGCTTGACTTCAGCTCCATATTTCCCCACCGTTCCATCATCCACCAGGAGGAAGTGAGAGTGGAAGTTATTCAGCACGTTCAGCTTACTCAGAGGATTTAGCAGCGTTTGATACGGAGCCACCACCTGCACATAATCACACACAAATGCAATAATTGAGTGATTTACAATTATTTACAAAATGTTTCTCTCTCCGAGCATGTCACCCACGTCTCGTCCAATCAGATCGTTTCTGTTCTCGATCACTCCCCAAGGGGCGATCCCCACAGTGCAGATTTTCCGAGCGGACCGAGATAAATGTTCTTTCAGAGCATCCCCCACGTGCTTGGCCACACCTGTAACACACAGACACTTTGAACATGAATTTCTGACGTGATCTTAAAATGCGTTTTACTTAATAATAATAATAATAATAATAATAATAATATGTAAGGCTGCAGACAAGATGGCTACCTTTTATATCGTAATCATCTTTCATGTTTCCCATTAATTTCATTATTTTGCTTTAAAACATGTCCAAAATAAAACATGATTTATTTAAAAATGGCTGTTTTTGTTGACTAAAACATAACAAGACAGACAAAATATGACTAAAACTAACTTTTTTTTTGTCAAAAGACTGAAACTAAATGAAAATTTGACGTCAAAGTTAACACTGTTTGGTAAAGCCAGAGAAGATGCACCGAGCTCAGAAAGCAGCAAGAAACAGCCAGAATTACAGCAATAAAATTCCATAAAGAACAAACAATAGCTGAAAACACTGATTAGCGGTTAGCTAGTTAGCACAGATCCCAGGTCAGTTGGTAATAAAAGTTTCTATCGTCTTTGTGAGCTGTATTTAACCATTATTGCATTTAGAAATTTAAAGTGACAAGTTTAAGACAAACATGTTTTTGCATTTAATGGACATTTAAGAGTCGGCGGATTTCAAACATGGCGTGCAAGGGATCGTTGTGCGTGTTTTCAGAGACCCTCGGAGTGCGAGCGCAGAGCTGTGGTGCTGGTAATCACTAATATAGAGTATTGCCCTGATGGTTAAACTCAAAAGACTGTTATTACCATGATCCGGTTAATCCCTTAACTAGTGCCTCGAACACACTCACAGACGCCTTCTGCTGAGTTTGTCGTTTTACCAGTGATGACTGTGTACCCCCACCTCTCGCCCGATGTGCGCTTCAGATAGGCACAGTTATCCCATTTTCTTCCCTTCACCTCTCTATTAATGCCTTGGACCCGGAGCTCTGCGAACAGAAGCCTCTTTTGCAATGACCTTTTGTGTCTTTCCCTCCTTGTGCTGGGTGTTAGTTATCATCCTTTGGGCAACTGTAAAGTCAGCAGTATTTTCATGCAGCCAACCATTTTGAGTTAATAAGCGCACTGTGTTTCCCCTGCCAGTAAATAAGTGGCCCTTGCTAATCTAATAAAATCCTTTCAAGAGCGTGTTTGCTTAGAGCAATTCCATGCTGTTCAGTTAATAATCCCAGCTCAACCATCAGCGTGTTTGATCATGGAGGTCAAAGATTAACTCAATATGCAGATTCAAGTCAAAATGTAAACTTTTTTTAAAATCTCAAAATTACACCTGTACCTTAAACTTTTTATCTTGGAATTTCGACTTCTATATCTCCAAATTTCTACTTCTCTATCTCAAAATTTAGGTTTTATATCTTACATTTTTAACTTTTAAACTATTTTTTTACATGGCGGAAATGGGCTTCCATAGATGATAACAGCGACATGAACAGGCCTCTCAATTCTGATTGATTCCTGGATCAATTAACATTTTAAATATAAATATTGCTGCAAGCAGTAACACAGGGACAAAAATCAAGAAGCTAAAACTTAAGAGGTCAAGGGTCACCAATTTTGAGTTCTAATAATTAGCGATAAAGGTATTGAAACCAATAAAATGACAAGTGTCTAAGGTTATGCACATGCCTAATTGTGTTTAAATAATTCTTTCCATAAATCATAAAAATGGTATTTTACTTCTCAAATATCTCTGTGTTTGTCTCCTATACGATATATTTTACTGAAATTTCTTATCCAGAGAACCAATGATTTGTAAAGAAGTACCATGAACTTTACAGCAGTACCCAAACTCTTTGCCCACTACTGTAAAGAGATTTTCTTTATGTATTGCTCTTGTGACGCCCACTTATATCTCACCCATTTCATTGACATTAAGTTGAATCTAACATAATCTAAAGGGTAAGTTTTAAAATAAAAATGCAAACAGAGCATGAAAACCCTTCCCTTATGTTAGCCATGCTGAATTATTATCTATCTGATTCAATGGAGACAAACCAACAGTTTAGTTTTATAGTTTATCTATAAAAGAATCCAACATCGGTGTGGATTTCTGTGTGTTTCAGAGCGTGTGACTGTCTGACCCGTGTTGACTCCTCCGGTCAGGATCCAGGCTCCTGTGGTCACCGCAGCTTTGATAAGTCCCTTCCCCACCACCTGCTTGATTCTGGGGTGTAGCTCAAAGTTCTGGATCCCTCCATGAACACTGATGACGATCTTCGGCAGCTCCATCTGCCACTCCTTCAGCAGCAGCCGCAGCACGGCATCCGGGCGAGAGTCATAGGAGAGACGCAGGTACTGCAGAGAGAGAGAGAGAGAGAGAGTTTGAGTGTGATCTCCTCTCTTTCTTCTCTGTGAGTATGAGCATCAGACCTTGGCTCTATAGGAGTGTGATCCTCCCTGGAAGTTGATCACCCCATAAGAGTCGGTCGGACTCTCCTCTGTGTGCTTCTCCACCGTCCACTGCTGTGGCTCGGCACTGGCCTGAGTGTGTGCTTGAGTCTCTGAGTGTTTGACGCTCAAGGATGTGGAGAAGACCTGGTGCTGGCGGACCAGACGTCCACAGCAGCAGCTGCACACAGAGACACACTTCTAGTCAATTATTCACCACAAAGGATGCAACTTTTTTCAGTCCAGTTTTTTCACAAAGAAGCTATGTTTTGTGTTTAATTTTTTGTCCACAGAGGTAACGACACCTACCGCACGAGCTGCTGACAGATCTGGCATCCTGGGAGGCATCTGCAGGAACAGAAATAACAATCAGTGAAGGGAAAACCATTGAACAGACAGCTGTGAAAAAGAGTACACTGTAACTCCGAGATACGAAATGTTCGAAATACGAAATGTTCGAGATATGAACGCCACCCTGGAACGCATTAGTTTCGTATCTCGGGGTACCACTGTTTATGTGAAGTCAGTCGGAAATTAAAGTACATTTATTTCAGTAAATGTGACTTCACCTGGAATTCAGCATAAATCTGAAGTGAGTAAATGTGATTTCATTCTAAACTCGCATATAAATTGAAATTAGTAATTGTGAATTCTGTCTGAATTCAGTGAAAATCAGAAATGAAGCAATGTCAACTGATTAAATCTGAATGAATCTGAGCACACACACAATGAAAAATATTGGTAGATAGGAGTACTCCAGCAGAACAGAACAAATATTTACATAATCAACAATTCACATTTAGCAACATTTAACCAGTGTGCTGTACTGTAAATAAGTAAAGTGTTGAAATAATGTTGAAATAAAAGAAAGATTTAAGAATTAAGTGTGTGGATGAAGTGTTCAAAGCTGTCAAAAATGAATTCCGGGAGGCAATGTGAACTCTGTGAATGTGAATTCAATCTAAACTCAGTGTAAATGTGAAGGGGGTTGATGTAAAATGAACCTAAATCTGAAAACACAAGGTGATCAGTAAATCCAAAGAGCAGGGGTGAAGCGAATACATTCTGAGGTGATTAAAAGTGAATAAATGTGAAGTGAGTGAAGATCTGACGTTAACGAACGTGAAGTCACTCTTAAACTGAATGTTGTGGTTATTATAAAAAAAGTGAACCAAACCAAAATCTGAAGCGAATGGGAATAGGATTGTTTGGGAATTTGAAGTGGTTCTAAATCTGAATATTCCGGGTGTGGTGGTGTTTCACAGTTAAGTTAATACGAGGTATGTAAACCTGAAGTGAATCACCTGTGTGGATCCTTTGAGACGGGTAGAATATGGACACATTCCCTCCTGGTGAAAGTCTGTTCGATCCAGGTCCTCTGGGACTGAAGAGGAAAGGCAGACACGGTTCAGACCTAATCCACAACAAACTTGTCATTTTAAGCAAAAACACAATTTCTCCTGTACATCACTGGAAATCCGACAGTTTAGAAAACTGAAGGCAGGAGAAAAGACCATTTTATTTGGGTGAGCTTCACCTTTAGGCAGAGAACACAGTGAGAGATAGCAAGGAATTCTGGGAAACAGCTAAAAGAAAACACCAAAGACACCGAAGGACAAAGATTCCTCTCGGAAAGCGCAGTATCAAATGTCATGAGCAGACCAGGAATCATTTCTAGTCAGTCTCACTGAAGAGAAGAATCCCTGCAAGTGCTTCATCTGCAGGTTCCCCATAATAATAATAATAATTACAACCATAACCACAAAAACACAAAGCACTGGCTGTCATCACGGAGATTAACGCTCTAGAAACACCCAGAGCTGTGCATGGATGCGACACAAAGTGAAAACGGGTTACAACAAAATATGAAAATGCCTTCACCCCCATTAACTGATGAGAGGAAAACTTTAAAGAACATTTTAAATACATCAAGCTGCTTCAATGTGTCAGGATTAATTGACAGTGAAACATCCTCTGGCGTTTTATCAAACTGTGTTTCAGTTTCACGGTCCAAACCAAGCATCAAACCTCCAGCTCAATCCTGAAAAGCTAATACAATAATAACGACAATACATTAGCGACGAAAGCAAGCGTCCTGTAGCTCTAGCAACTTTCAAACAGACTTAACAGCAGGCCCTTTAATTAAATTCCTTCATTTCTCTGCATTCTTTTACAGCAGCACAAACCTGAGGATTAAACAGCAGCTCGAGCAAAACACACATTGAATCAGAAAGAAAGCGATCCAGATGATGCTGGTCTACCTCACACTCTTCATCTTCATCTTTCTGATGCAGCAGAGAGTATAAAAACATCTTAGACGAGGTAACGGAGAGAGAGAGAGGGAGGTGTGAGAGTAAAACACTGGGTCTCCCTCACACTCGCAGGAGAGCAGTGATTAACGTCTCTGACTCAGAACAAGTTTATTAGAAAGAGGGAAGGGAGGGGGGAAGTGAAGCACAGTGACCTAGTGGTGAGCTCAACTGACACCCAGTCACATGTTTCAAGGGTCAAGTCTCAGCTCAGACGCCTCTCTGAGAGGATCAATGGGTTCACAGGAGCGAGAGAATGGGTCACTGGAGTTCTGTCCGGGGTTCCGGTGCTGGAAGAGGCTACAGAAGACCTCACGTGTTTCTGAAGGTGTATCAGATTGGTCAGTGGAGCCAGTGAAGAGCCTGAGAACTGGAGTGATATGCTCTGATTCGTAGTTCGGGTCAGGACCTCCACCACTCACTTTCTCACTCACTCATTGACTGCTTGCTCCCTCCTTCACCCATCTACTTTCTCCCAAACTCCCTCGTTCTTTCTTCCATTCACTTACTCCCTCACTCATTCCATGCATGAGTCTCACACTACTTCACTCCATCACTCCTTGCCTCTCTCTGCCTCAATTACTCACTCTCACTCATTCATTGACTCCCTCTTCCCCTTCATCATTCACTGATACCTACCTCCATCCCTTGTTTATTTCCTCACTCACTCCCTACATCCTTCTTTAGTTACTTCCTTGCCATCTCTCTCCCCCTTTCTTCTCTCAATCGTTAGTTCCATCCTTCCTTCTCACTCCCTGCCTCCCCACTCAGAGCTAAGGAAGTCTGTCGAGCTCTCTCTCTCTCTCTCTCTCTCTTGTGAGCACATGTATACACATGCACATGCAGGTCTCAGATCACTATCAGATCATAAACACAGAGTGTGAGACACTCACACACTCTCTGTCTGTCGCTCTGCTCTTGTATTACAGTAATCTCAGGCATGTGACTCTCTTCAGTTTCTGCACAGAATAACGCCTCTCGATTCCAGTCCAAACCGGCATCATTTCAGAGGAACTGGGGCTAGAACCAGGGCACCAATGCAGAGCTGGGGAAAGATGCTAATAGATTCTCCATTTGTTCATCTTTACATGTCGATATCTCAGCCGCCGAACGGAAGATTTGTTCATACGATATCTTGATCGAAACACAAGAGTCTCTTCTTAATGAGAACTGCAGTTTCTTAAAGTTTATTAGTCTATTAGTTTCATATTTTGATGCTTTTTTGAAACTAGCAAAGCACGAGGCCACGAGGAGCGGGGATTATTATCACTTATGACATCAGACAGAGCTGCAAACAGCTGATTTTGATGCCAAAGACGTCAAGGAAATCTGGCATGTAGCTTTCATGTTAGCTACACCAGCTATATGCTGCTCCTGGAGCAGATGTTCAAGAAAGTGCAAATTAAGAATTTCAGCTAAAATTGGTTTCTGACAAAATAATGACAGAATGGTGTTTATACGCCATTTATATAATGGTGAATGAGATGGGTTTACGCTTTTTGAGAATTACTCTATTACTCTTTATACTTAAAAGGTGTTTTGTCTTGATAACGTTAAACTCTGGGTACAGGCTTGGATAAACTCTAAACACAGAGCCAAATTTCTAATTGCAACAGGTCTCTCTGATTGCATGAAAGTTAATGGTTGAACACATAAACCGAGGATGGATGGACGGATGGATGTCCCTCCCCCAAAGCTCTAAAGTTTTCAAAATTTTCAAAAAGTATCTTGAGATGAGTCTCCCGTGTTGTATTTCTCCCACTGGAAATAATTGTTTAGTTCAACACTAATTCAGCAGCAGCTATTGGGGGTTTAGTGATCGTCAATTGATTCTAAAGCTGAAAACATGCAAAAACAATAAGCACAAAAGATGTTTCCGGGTCAGATCACAGACACAACATCATAGTGTCGAAGGATTTAACCAAACCAACACCACAACATCCTGAAAGACTAGCACTCACTGGCCATCTCGCAGATCCTCAATTTAACAACTAAATCTAAAGCACGTCCACAAGAGACCGACTTTTATCGATGCCCTCTCAGAACAACAATCATTCTTTTACAAAATCTTCAATCTTACGGGTTTCTCGAGTAAACCATTTCATCTCTGTGTAAATGAGGGCTCTAGAGTCTAGAGACACCTCCTGTGTGAATATTTTCTCATTTACGCATCGCTTTAGACCCTTTAGCTCATAAATTGTATATTTCTAAAAAGGTGCTGTTGCATGTGACGTGATTTAAAGAATGCTGTGGCATGAAAGATATTTTGTGCGCAGGAAGTGTTGAAAGATCTCTTTAAAGTGCAGCTGTACACACCCCTCACACAAACCGGGGTCATTACAGTCAACCAGTTTAGACTCAGCATTTCGCCCCAGGGCCTCAAAAAATCCCCTGAACTACAGGTAAAACCAGTTTGAGACATCAGGGATGACCACGGCATGGAGGACAGGTCAATAGTATCACACAAAATACTGGAAAGCTTGTGAGATAACTGGGAAAAATATTTTACTGCTGACGCCCCAAACATGTGCTGCCTGCATGGACACCTGAACATCAGCAAACGTTCAGAGCTCAAACGACGGCAAGAGTCCAGAACATTATTCATCTAAGAGTTCTTCATTCTTGCTCATCAGAGGAGACAGGCTGGGTTTGAGGCAACATGACTTTACAAATGTTGGTCAATCATACAGCCGATCGAAATCAATTGCTCAGAAATCACGCTGGAAAAATTGTTTTTATTTAAAAAAATGCAATATACAAATACTTGGATCTCCATAAAATCCAGATAATTAACTCTTTAAATGACGTAGCCTCTAATTGACCTTAGTCACCATGACAACAATGATCCCCTTGTGTTCGTTTTGTAGTTTTTATAAGACCCACTTGTTGTTTTTGCACTTGTGTGTCCATTCGGTTTCGACAGAATTTTTATCCAATATATGCAATTTTTATTTTTTTACTACTTAAATTTTTCTGCCCTTTTATTTTATTTGTGCAAATTATTTTATTCAGTTGTACCTACTCATTTTGCATCTTTAGTTTATTTCACAGCATGACTATTTGATTGCGAAAATACATGCTGAATCAATCTCACCCATTTACACCCCCGTAAACAACGGCACTCGGCTCAAATTAAAATAACAGTGAGCATTTGAATCAAGCAGGGGCACAGGGCTCTGAAATAGGGCTATGCAGTTCATCACATTTTTTATTTCACTTTCGGTTTTGAGTCTCAATGATCACAAAAATGGTGAAAAGCGAGAAAAAGCGAGAATTCAATTTAAGATTTTTTTATATTGTTTTTTTGGTTGTTATTGTCTCACCAAACCATGTCTATCCCCGTAGCTGGCTGCAGATTGACTGGCTGCAATACAAGTCTATGGGAACAAGAAAAACCTCAAAAATGATTTCCTCGGAAATTACATTATTAACTCAAATGGTTTTAACGAGGCTTTAAAGTTGTCTATACAATGAACAAAGTTCAATAGTTTATTTTCATGTAGCTCACGATGGCTCAAAATCACCTTAAAAATCTGGGTGGGACCATATGATTGACAGCTATAATAGACAGCTACACAGAAAAAGTAGACTTACCGTTGTCAACACGTTATACGATCGAGCCAATGATCAAACTCAGAGAATTAGATACAATGATAGAGAGAATGATACAAAATACATATATAATGGACAGTGTGTGATAGGGGCATATGCAGCTCAGAATCTAGGTGGAGCTGAGACCATGACGGTTCCGTCCTTTTTAGGAAGTCACGTGTACACATCAATGGCAGCTCCCAGATCAGGTCTGCAGTGGCCTCATATAAGCCCAATGGCAGTAGATGGTGTCACATCGTCCATATTACTTGAAGTTGGCAGTTATTTACATTGTTGAAAATGTCAAGGTTTCATCCGCACCACCAGATACCGGTCTATGACAGTTCGTACCAAGTCTGCTTATATAACGAAGACACACGCCTAAACTCACGGCTTAGGGAGAAAACTGATTTTGAAAGAAATCCTATATTCTCACTACAGAAACATGCAAAGCATGATTTAAAAGTATGATCTACACTGCCACTATTTTACATTACATTTTTCATATTTATCACAGAGGTTACTACTGTATATCTCATTTATAAGATATTATAGCAAAGCTCTTAAAGAACTCTGATTACATTATACATTAACGTTTTTATTAGTTTAGAAATATCTGCATTTTTTGTACAGGACGATTATGTATCTAAGCTGTCTTACTTTTTGTCTGAATGAGTGAAATTTAATTTCAAGTATTAACAAAAGTATAGTAATCGTTAAAAGTCGAAACTCGACTCGAAAATTCGCGCATTTGACAGAACACCACGTGACTAACATTGCCTCAGGTAAAAGTCAAAAGATCTTTACGAGTTCACACAATGTTAATAACCTTTAAACTCATTTAAAAGTACACATACGTAAAAAATTGGGAGTTTCCATCGTAAACTTTTTCGAGTAACGTTAATTACCTCAGAATTCGCGCCATTCGCAACTCCACTTCGGTATTCGTTGATAAAGACAATTATGATTAACGTTATATTTAATGACATAACTACTATTATCCTGCAATATTTCGAAGTATTAACAGTGGTTTCATTGTATTCGGCATGAGAGGCTAACATACCGTTAATCGACCACTATTCTCATAACCGGAGGCTATAATTCCTTGACGCGAAACCAGTCAGTTCGGCCCGGTTCCCCGGTTCTCAAACCGCTGAGCTATCACGTAGCAAGAAACAGTCAGACCAACGGAGCCTCGAAAACTCAGTGTAACACAGACACTCATGGAGCCCTACAAAACGGTAGGAGTCCGATTACCGTACCATTCTCTTCAGCGTTTCGACTGTCGAGGCGCTGCTCCGGATCTAGCCATCTACCGGTGCCGTGCTGCTCGGTGAGCCTGGGAAGGGGAGCCCCGTGGCGGTGAAGGGAGTAGTATATGTCCGCTGCGGCTCCAACGGAAGGCGGATTCTTCATAACTGCGCGACTCGAGTCTGACGCAGAGTGATGGGGACGCCAGGCCACGCCCACTGCTGAGTCAATGAAGGGGGGGAGCCATTGGGGGAAAGGGGTTACTCTCATATCCAGAGTAAGGTATTTGGGTCCAAAATATTTGTGTCCAAATTTGAAACGGAGGGAAAAAAACAAGTAAGCCATATCAGAACAAGAATCAAAGTGAAAATGTTTCTGATACAAAAATTTTAAACAATCAGAATCTAAATAACTGACATTAAAGTGAATCAAGGTTAAAAATAGATTTAGCATAGACGACAAAACAAAAGTCTGTTTTAGAGTCCTTACTGGAATCTGTAACTTACGAGCCCTTGTGTTGATGCTAACTTGAATCAATATATTGCTAGCATGTCATTTGCATATGACTTGCATTAATTACCAAGTTAAGTGCATGCTAACATGTAGCCAACGTGTTTTAACAAGTTCTCTTGAGTTGTCTTGATGCTAAAATTAATAAAAACAAATTCCTAGCCTGTTATTAGCACATAACTAGCATTTATTATCTAGGTGAGCGCATAATAACGTATAACAAACCTGTTATTACAAGTATTTGTCTTGACCCGAACATTAATTAACATATTGCTAGCATTTCATTAGCATTTAATTTGCCTTATTGACCAAGCCTTTAGCTTGTTAATATCTAGCTGCATGTTTTTGTTTGCATCTTGATGCTAAAATGAATTAGCTTGCTGTTAGCATGTCATTAGCATGCACCAAGCATTTTTAGTAGCATGATAACATTTATACAACATGTTTAAACTCACTGCACTTACATGAATTAACATGCCTTTAGTTTTAGTTACCGAATTAATAGTGGTGGTAAACACAAATTATTATATTAATAGCATATTAATTTCCATTCATATGAATGAGCAAACAGTGAGCATGATACATGTAGAACATGGAATAAGCATGTTGTTGACATGACTTATTTGTGCTGTATGTCTAAGGGAAGCCCTCTTGTGCCTATAATTCCTTTGTTTTTTTTTTCTTCCACACTGTCATTACGTCCATGGGTCCACAGTTTTACAGTTTGTCAAAGTCTGACCCCATGCTAAGTCAAAGGGAAAAAAAATCGAGTGATAGCCCAGAATATATTTTGTGGTACCAGTCAGAAAAAAATAGCTAGATTAATCAGACCCGTTAGAAATAATCAGCTTGAGGCAAAACCCAGTAAAGTTTGGCTTTCTGAAGACAACAATGAAATATTCGTTTGGTGGCATTTGGAAGTGGATCTGGATGAGACAGCACTAGTTTTAATGGATCAGCCATTCCTATCACTCATGAACAGATGAAGAACAAGCTAAAACACTCTCAGATTCACTCCCAGAGCAGATCTACTCATCACAATATCTGCTTCTGAGCATGAGCTGATTATTAACCTTTTCTGCACACAATAGAGATAATCTAGATAGTGATCTGAAATGTCTCAGGGAATGCTTAGATCTATCGAATGATTACAGCAATGACTGGGTCCAGACACATGCTCCCAAAGCAGAGATTAAAGTCACCAGCTACAGGAGCTTCGTGACACACATTAACTCAGCAGAACAGTCTCTAAATTCCTTTAAAGTTATTATAGACTTTGAATAAACAACATAGAGTTGTGTGAAAGGAATAATTTTATTATTATAGCTCTATTAGAAATACACACTATTTATATTCTATTTTAATCACAATAAAACACAATTCAATTAAAACTACTTCAAATGACTGAAAATTTCTACACATTAAGAAACTAATCATAGTTAAAGCTGCAAGCAGCCATCAAAGGGCTTGAGCACCTTGAGGGCTTTAAACTTCAGCGGCCAATGTTTTGCACTTATGACCGGCCCTTATTTACGAAATGTAATGAAGTTCAAACGGTCAACATTTCAGAAAGAAATATGCAAAGTACACATTGAATACTACTAAACAGACTCATGGACCCCAGGTGGCGCTACGAATGGAAATTATTACCGTATTTATTGTATTGGATAATAATCTTATCCAAAATATCAACTGCTGTAATTGCTGTGACCACCTGGTAGCGCTATAACTGATACTGTAGGTTGCTAAATCAATGTGTTAAGGCATGCTATCTTAACATGCCTGGCAAGTTTAAACCCAATCGTGCATTGTATGGCTACAACAACTTTAGGTTTATGCAAAATTTCGTTGTTTATTCTGTTGTGAGATTCATATTTCTGCCGTGAGGACATAGTTTAATGAAATAAAAAAAAGTTTTGTAATTTAACATCCGATATGCCTTGAGGTAATAAAGTTTGGAGGTGAAAATGTACAACCTCTAGGAGGAAACATGAGAGGTGCAAAAGTAAAACATTTTTGAGGCTTTAACAAAATAATAAATGTCCTGTTTATTTTAGAAACTCACTCCAATAGCTTTTTTTTGAGGGTCTTGGTCCCTTACATTTGTGTTGCAAAATTCAAACATGTTCTTGTAACACGCTCTGAAATAGCAGTATAAAATACAAGAAAATGGAATACCCCTCTAAGAAGCGCTAAAACTGACACGGCAGATTGGTGTTTAGATTTTTAGAGGTTTTTACAAATGACTTAATGTTGAGTTTAGAAACACGAACCAGATTGCTTACATTTAAGTCTTGGTAGTCTACACGAGTGCCCAACAGATGAAAAAACTGTCACTGAAACACGTTCCGTGGCGCCATTTTCAACCCTCACTTTTTGAACCCCATTCAGTGACTTTTAGACCCTCTAAATTGTCCCAAAGGCTACAAAACATTAATACCCTGAGTAAATACAAAAGGGTTCTAGGTGCTTGTGCCTTAATAAGAGTGTTATGTAACATTTCACCACTAGAGGTCACATTTCCAAAATCGAAATCTGTAGTTAAGTAGAGGGGTGGAGCCTAAAACCAAGCCAATGGCTGAAGCTATAGAGACTCACATGTGAAGAATTAGAAAACAAGGGACAAAAAAATTAGCTTAGACATTGTGTTTATTACAAAGATAAAAGGCTTAACGAGCACTGCACCAAAATAACAGGACACACTTGTTTGAGCTAATCTATCAAAAATCAATATATTAGATCACCTCCAAGGAAACTAGTTTATAGCATTCTTTAATTGTGTTCTTGTAGCTTCTGTATTGAACAGAATATTTAACCACCTTGGTTCTTCAGCAGGGCTTCTTTAGAGCTTGATCCTTTGGTTGAATGCAGAACATTTTTAAAAGAAATCCACAAACTCTTCAGGGACGAGCACTTCTCTCAAACGCTCACAGGAGTAAGATTTAAACAAAGGTTGATATTTAAAACCTAAAGGTATATTTTTGTTTCTTTTCCGGACATCCTTCCAAATCTGCTGTATTGTTTATGGCAGACGACCATCATTTGGATTTTTAAAGTTTAAGGCCTTTTTAAAATAAGGATAAAAAGCAAAGTGCTTCAGAGTGAAGGAGGAGAACTGGTCAACACCTCCTCATGGCATCTCAATCTGAAAGAGAGAGAGAGAGAGAGAGAGAAAACGAGAGAATTGTGTGAACAGATGCAGCTCCTGAAGTAGACGGCATGCATGAACAAGAAACCATGCAACACAGCTCCAAAAACAAAGAAACAGAATCGTGATGTACACCGCTCTTCTGAGATACCACCCAGACCAGTCAGGAAGTGTTCTCCGGCTCTTGCACACAGAACAGAGATATAAGAGGAATCTAGGAGACGATCTCATAAAGAAACCGTTCCCATTCTCATCCTTTTGCTTATTGCAAGTGCTCTTGCCAATAGAGAAACCAGAAGGAGGTGTCTGCAACCCACAGAAGCTCTCCGGGTGCTGCAGATCATCAGATTGGCACATGTGGCAAGAACTTTTGGGGTTTCTCCAGCACAGTTTCAAGAGCACAGAGGAGACAGAACCGTAAACCAGGATGGTACAGATTTTATTTATCTGCTTTTCCCAGATCCACTGCTGTAATTTGGTTTGTTTCGCTCAAGATTTCTCAGATACAGTTGTACTCAGAAGTTTTTCTGATCTCCAAGGAATTGGGAATGGTGATCAGCAGTGTTCAAACTCTGACGAAGAAGAGGAAAGTGAGGGATTCTGGTGAAACCACACAGTGGCCAGAGGGGTCCAATTTCACTACATGTAACAGTGTATGTGACAAATAAAGGCTAATTCAGTTCAAACATTTCTGCCGAAAAACTGTACGAGATGCGAAGAAAAACCCACAAATAACTATATATAATATAATATAAGGCTCTCTGAAAAAATGTGGCGCGGCTGTTTCGAGGAGCACAATAAGGAGACACTTGAACAATGGGCTGCATGGTGGAATCGTCAGAAGAAACCCAAGGTAGGCACAAAGTTGCATTTTACAATACGACAAATAACTCAGAGACAAGCTCCAAACACCTGGAACAACGTTATTTGGAGCGATGAAACCAACATTGAACTTTTTTGGTCACAACCAGGCCTATGATGAATGGAGCACCATCCCCACGGTGAAGCACAGAGGTGGTCACTGATGTTCTGGGGAAGTCAAAAACTTAGATGAATGCAGCATGTTCTCAAAAAGAACATCAGCCGGAAGCTGCTCATGGTATCTCAGTGTCGTTCATCCAAGAAGAGCTCAAGAAAAATGTGCTGCTTTACCAACAGAGAAGGTAAAGAACTTCATTGACAACTACCTCAAGAGACTTCAGACTGTCGTTGATTTTAAAGGAGCAAATACAAAATATTAAGAGCTGGTTTTTGGAAAGCAACACTTCACCCAAACACTGACTACGAGTGGATCATTCATTTATTCGTGTTATCATTCATATTTTCTGAAAAACAGAAGTTTTGTCAACTTATGAGCACAACTGTATGTCATCTACGACACATTACACTACCAAACTGACCAATCGCAGAGCTTTGTCTGCATCTACATTTGCATGGAAGGTGCACAGCAAGCGATCATTCAGAGTCTATGGCGTAAGGCTGTGCGTAGCTTTGATACAGACGTAGAAATTGGGCTTTAATGCAACATGAACACAGAGAATTTCAACTGTGAGTTAGAGTTAATGTCAGGAAGTTTCTGATCCATGTTCACTTGAATTAAATCAAGAGAAACCTCACTTTTCTCTGCAGATCCTTTCAAGCTCCATCAAACTTCCAGCAAAAGTTTCTGATGCTTATGTTAATTAAAGCTGATATGCAAAAATAGGAAAATGTCTGAACTGTAAAAAAAAAATTCCATTTTTTTCGCAAATCATTTTAGAAATAAAGAGATTGTTAAATTTATTTTCTGATCTGCAGGGAATCAATTAATGGTTTTCCTCACCAACACATGAATCAAATACAAACATGCAACAAACACAGGAGAAGAACTGAGGCCTCACTACACACCGCCACCCAGTGGAGAACAGACAAACCCACAGCTTTAGTAGACTCATTAATAAATATAGTATCATTTAGTAAACTCATTAATGACTACAGTAATAGTGTGCCGTCTTTAACTTAAGTACACAACGGAGAAAGCCATTAATGTTAATCTTTCCTTTGTTTTTGTGATGACCTCCAGCCAATCGTCGAAAGAGCAAGATGTTAAGAACAGCTAGTTTTTTGTAGTTTTAAAACACATTGTCTAATTTTGAAGTCACTTTTAGGGTCTGTGGGGGTCCTCCATTAAGTGCTTGGTGCTGTGATACAAATGATCCAGTTCCAAAAATGGACTGTTGCATTTTCTCCACAATACATCAAAGCAGCTTCAGAATATTTAGGGTCTTCTTATTTATTTTAAATCACAAACGCTGTTAAAGGCTTTTAAAGGCATTGTTAATTTAAATCATAATCATCATAGCAACCTAATGTTAAATGTTATTATTAGATACAATAACTACAGTTAAATGTAATGGCTTTAATGTCAATAATTAATGTTAAATTTAATAGTTAGCCAAATTTAATAATGTTCACTTTGTAATAGCTTTAGCTAAATGTTATAGCTAGTCACACATTAACAGTTAGCTAACTTATGTAGTTTTCCACATTAACTAATTAATTCATTTTCCATTCATGCTTATTCCCTTTCAGGGTCACGGGGTCTGCCGGTGCCTATTTCCAGCGCACACTGGGGGTATACCCCCTGGACAGGTCACCAGTCCATCACAGACATTAACTAATGTTATTATTAATTTTATTAATAGCAAAAAAAAAAAAAAACTACAAAAAAAAAAATTACTTATTAACTAAAGTTAAATGTTAGTCACATTCACCAATTTAAATATTAGTAAAATACATTAACTGGTGTAAAATATGATAATAGTGATGCTATAGTTATCCACATCACCTAAAGTTATTATTAGTTACAATAACTACCGTTAAATGTCACCATACGAAACATATTTACTCATGTGGATTGAGATGCAGGGACACTGATCGAGCGAGCGAGGAGAGAGAGAGAGAGAGAGAGAGAGAGAGAGAGAAAACAGAGACTCAAACCTGAGAGCAAGGGCTTCTGTGACTCATCCAGGACCTGAAGGAGACACGTCCAGTCACATCACCAGTACATGACACATAGAGTGCTAGAAGGCTCCAGAATGACAAACGAGGGTCTAATAGAACATTACAGCACTCCCTTTGATCTGAGCACCTTGCGTTTGACTCTAGAATCACAAGGTAACATTTGGCTCTTTCTGAGAGTGCGAGACTTACAGGTGAGTGCGTTTGGCCGCTCCAGAAGTGTCGGATCTCCTTCCGGACACAGGCGATGGTTAAACTGGTCAAGAGTGTGAATGGGGTCAGGTAGAGCAGTGCTGGCTGACCCATCGACGTCAGGATCATCACCAGGAACGTCAGCATGAGACCCAGGGCATACGCTACACACAAGCATTGAGCACGTGAGCGAGAGAGAGAGAGAGAGAGAGAGAGAGAGAGATCTGGTCTGTAGCGTGTGTACCGATGCAGCAGGAGATGAAGTAGATCTTACTGGAGTTTCTCCTCCACACATCAAACCTGTGACAGTATGCCACCAGAAGCCCTGCGCACACACAACCAACAGTGAACCTCATTTATTAATCACTCACAGCAGCGTCACCGTTGCCATGGAGATGAGACTTGTACTATGAAAGTGAACCACGTTCCGACCAAGGAGAAAATTTAGAGACTTGACATAATCTTTTCTTAAATGTCTTCTCAAACTACCTTCCGATTAGCTGTAACCATTGAATGTCCTCCCACACTCTCTTCTGATTGGCTATTACCTTTGAATGTCGTCCCACCCTCTCTCCTGATTGGGTGTGACCATTAAATACCCTCCCCACCCCCTCTTCTGATTGGCTTTGAAATTGAAGTGTCATTTGGTGACAAAATGACATAAGAATGTGAGTGAAAATGATTCTGACCTGGAACAATGATGTCCCCATAACCCAGGATAGAGAACTGAATCATGCACAGATTTTGGGCCCTAGCCGAGAATTGTGGGATGCGCATCACCACTGGCAGCTGCACAAACGGAGACAAACCGTCTTTGATTCACTGTTCGGTTTATTCTCAAATCTGTGCCTCTGTGTGAGCCTTACCTTCTCATAGGAGATGGCTGAGGGGTCAGCTGGAATCTCCACACTCCCACCACCCTACAAAGACACTCGCACGTCTACAATAGAACACATTGTGCCACACATTGTATTTAACCCCCTTACCCTTCCTCCTCCCGCATCCGGACCTAGTGCCACCTGCACCATGATGCTCTTGCCATTCTGCAACACAATCAGAGCCATAAACAACACTCTAAGCCATGCTTCACACAAATAAACACACACTCCACTGACCGGCGTGAAGAAGGGAGTGATGAAGACGAAGAAGACATCGTAGATGAGGAGCAAAGTCAGCAGGATCACACAGATCTGAGAAGATGAGAACATGGGCATTAGCAGATATTTGGAAAGCTTCAGCGGTCATTATGATTTAAAAAAAAAGCAGCAGTTTGACAATAAATAAAGGTGTCTATACATTCATTCTTTCATTTTCCTACAAGGTTATTCCACTTTTGGGGTCTCCAGTGCACATTGGGCGAGAGGCGGGGGTACACCCTGGACAGGTCCCCAGTCCATCGCAGAGGAACACACACTCCATTCACATTTAGATTATTCAGTAAACCTAGCCGCATGTTTTTGGGATTGTGGGGGAAACCGGAGCACACGGAGGAAACGCTCTCTCACTCGCTCGCTCGCTCACTCACCTTGAAGTTGGACAAACTGACAGTCTTGAGGAAGTTGAGACAGAAGGCAATTCCAAGAAGATCCTGCAGGATCCAGATCCATCTGAAAACAAAGCAACATCACAGCAGCCCCAGTTACCCCTCATCAGAGTGTGTTCGTGTTTTAAGTATGACTTTGAGACCTTTCATCGTTCCTGTAGACACCCCAGATTACAGAGAGTGTGATGCAGACAGCAGCGACGAACAGAGAGCGCAAAGACACCGTCCTCTCACCGCAGGACACACTGCAGGAACAGGGGTCGTAAGAGATCAGAACATTCATAGAGAGAGAGAGAGAGAGAGAGAGAGGTAAATGGGTTAGTAGACAGTATAGCACTGGAGGTTTTTTTGGACAGTGAAACTGAAACACTCTGCAGCGTATTTACTCTCTATAGAACAAGACACCAGTAAATCCAAACATGGATTTGCTTTACATATTAAAGTGCATCTGGATGAATCACCTGAGCGCCCCGCAGCCTGATGCTGTCAGCAATGACTGCAGGCAGTTGTACATTGCAGATGCCGAAGCCACACAGAAAATTACGATAAACGCATAAACTGAGAAAGAGAACATAAGAAACGAATCAGTGACGGATTAACAGTGAATCATTGATGAATTAATGTTTAAACAGTGAAGACTATTTGATAACCAATACAGTCACAGTGAGGAATAATTAATTAAGTGATTTATCAAAAATGAAACGACAATAAATAAGTGTAAATGTATTGATGAATCAATCATTAATCAAAACGACTCAATGATAAATTAAAGAAAAATCAATGATCACTCAGTCCCGAATCTTTGATGATACAACGAGAAATTAAAGAAATATAATTGACAAATCAGTCCAGAATCTTTGATGATTCAGTGACAAAAATCAACTATAAAATAAAAGAAAATCAATGATGAATCAGTCTGGAATCTTTGATGATTCAGTGATGAACCAGTGATGAATTAAAGAAAAATTATTAATGGATCAGTGACTAGCAACCTAAGAATCAGCAAATCATTTTTGATGTTAAAACTTATCAAAGAGCCAGTGGGGCATCAGCCGTACTCACCCAGCCAGCGGTAGAAGAAGTACATGAGCACCAGCATCAAACACATCATTCCCACAAAGAGCATCACTTTCACCGGAGAGTAGAGCGATAGTTCACCGTCGTCCGATCGCTCCTCTGGCGAATCCACGAGCATATCTGCCGCCATCCGCTCCCTGAACACACCACACCGTAAACACCAGCCAACACAAACATTCAACCCACAAGCACTCACTTCTCAGCGGCCCCACTCCAGTATCCTCCCACTGCCACCGTGAACACGGCGATGATAAGCAGGACGATGGTGCTGTCATCGAAGAGAGGAAGAGGAGGAGCATACAGCTGCACCTGCATCCCCCCCGGAAACACCTGACACACAAACATCACAAACACACATGAGAGAGGATCTTGCTAATAATACAAATTTACACCTTTTTTTGTCTCACAACCCCAGTTGAGGAATCGCAGTGATCGCCCCCCTGTGGACAGCTGCAATATCATTTTTTTAACTCTGCTCCCCAATACAAGTCTATGGAATCGAGTAAAACTCAAATTACTGTAAACGTATTTAAGGATTTTATCAATACAGGGTACTTTTTTTTCGTATGGCTCATTTATCCCCCCCCCAAAAAAACTTCTAAGAAATACATTACCTGCAGAGCATCCAGCGCATCCCGGTCCCTAAGCAGCACCACGGGAATCTGCACTTTACTGTACTCTGAGTCATTTGATGACGGCACCCCCTGAAACACAGGCTTGTTTCAGCCCAAACCGAAGATCTAATAATTAACTCTCTCGTTCATCTCCCCCAAAAGTTTTACCAGGTTTTGTTTACTAGCGACAAGCAGAGCGACGGCTCCCAGGTTCTGTGCGACCAGAGCGCTCCGGGTCAGATCACAGCTGCCCTTCATCACCAGCACAGAGCGGTTCCTCAGTGAGGGCGGGCCTTGATCCGGAGAGCAGAGGTCAGAGTTGTGGAGGTCCAGCAGTGGGGACGACACCTGGACACACGGGGTTCATCTTCAGTCTGAAAGCTGCGAGATGCACCACTGAATTTAGAGCTGGGTGAACGGACACCTTCAGAACCAAAATCACGAGTGTTTTTTGAGTTGTAAAAAAAGAAGAAGAATATTTCACACATCACTTCTGGAACTTCTCTAAGGTGCCGAACATGTTCAGATGGAGAGAAGTTAGTTGATGCTTTCATGAGCTCTAGAACTGATAACTTTAACTCTTCGGTTTCCTCCTTAAATAAACTGCAGCTAGTTTCTCACCAGAACAATAAAGTATGATCATATCACACCAATCCCATCCATGCTGCACCATCATCCCATCCTCTTCATAACTAAAGCGGGCCACATGGAGATGAAGGGCCTAGCTCTAGGTTAACCAAGCTTGATTCCCCCTGTGAGGGACTACCGCACTGGTGACACCTCTTCGGGTGTAGTAGCATGCAGCTTCCCGCTGTAGCTCCCCACATGAATTAGAATTGCTAGTGTGGGTTTTTCTTTCAGGAGCTCCAGTTTCACCAAACGTCTAAAAGATGTTTACACTAAAAGGTTTTAAGCAGATTTAAATTATTATCAAAAACACATTCATTATAAAACCCTTAAACATCATTTAAATACTGTTTGAACTATGGCCTTTGTCAAATAACGTATAGCCATTCTGTTCCACAAAACATGCTCGTACTACAACTAAGAACATACTTGGACCCCCTTTTTGCATTAATCCTTCATGGCATCGGTTCAACAAGGTATACAAATATAAACTACAAACATGGTATTTTTGTCAATTATTATGAAATTGGTTCTATATGTTAAACGTTTTTCTTTAAAGGAGCTTTTTTATTTACTTATGTTTTTAATGACGCATGTTTAACAGCCATGTTTATTTAAAAGATGCACTGATATCCCACAGGTGACCCATCAGGACATGTTCATCAGCATCCAAGGTTCGTCAGCCAATCCCCTCTCCCTCTACATTCCACACTTTACAGTCAAAATCCTCTAGAATCCTGTCATTAAGCAATAAATGCCTAAAAATTTGATGCCATTTACAACATCTAGGAGTTGAAGAGCAAACTTTGGGTGTTTGCTGAGGGTGATACGGCATTAGTTTGTATTTCAGAAAGCTGATAGCAACGTCATCCTCTGACCTGGAATGAACGTGAACCTGAGCAGCGACGGAACACAAACATGAACCTTAAAGAGAAAGAAACCTAGCAGTGATCTAGGATTTATTCTTTAGCCACCACAGAACCCCAAATCCAATATTCCTGATAATGCCGGGTCTTACGGCTGAGCTGAGGCTGTCTGAGATGTTGCTCCATGAGGAATTATACACCAGACAGTATTCTCTGAATGTTGAGCCACTGGACACGTGTAGAATCGCCTCCTGACCATCCACCTGACACACAGAGAAACAGGGAAACACCTGATTTACCACCTCACCATCCCTGGTTTCTCTTTCCTGTGTGACTTTAAAATATATCACACTTCCCAAGAGCACAAATAACAGTCATTGAACTCATTTTGAGAATAAAAATTGGATTATTATAAGTATTATTGTATTGGGAACATTTCAACTTGTAGTTGTCAGACACAAGTATTAAAGTTGATTAATGTTTGATATATGCAAAGGTGATAACGTGGTTGTGTTCTATATTAATCAAGAATTTGAATGGTTTAAGTAACCAAATAGTAATGAAAGTCAATTTTACCTGAGAATAAAAGATCGCCAGCAGCACCAAACTCCACCTATTTAAGGCCATTACTTCAAGAACTACAGGCACGTCGAATAAAGCGCGGTGTACGGTTTATTATTACATGAATAATCTGTTGAAAAAAGAGCAGTAAACTTATTTTCGAACTTTCGCATCTGCCGATTTTATGCTTTCACTTCCGCCTCCGAATACAAACACGTGACCACGTGATGCGTTCGTCCAATCAACGTACACGTTTAAAATAAAATATTATAAATAGTATTTAAATAAATTCTTTTCGCGACTCCAAATGTTTTTTACAGGCTTCAGTAGTCCCTCTTTTCGTTTAATGCAGATATGTCCTCCCACTGTTCCCCTATTTACGTTTCATCTGCAGCTTCTCGAATGGCAAACAACTCCAAAACACTTTCACACACACCAAATATTTGTAATAACAATATCACAAATAAAAAAGCATATGTAAATAGAAACTTTAATTATGGTCTCATTATAATTCAGGTTTTAGAACCAAAATAACTTTGACAATGACATCAAAGAAAGGTAAATACTGTATCGCAAACTAAACAAATAAAATCAAAGTGAGAGGCTGATTGAGCTGGTTTATGTTTCCCATAGATATAATAGCAATCAATACTTTACCCTAGCAACCATATCCGCATACGGGATTAGGTGAGTTTATCTGACAATTGGGATATGGTTGTGAGTGACCACTGAAAATGCTTACGTCACTAACCCTGCTTAACAACCAAAAGGTTTACTCTAGCAACCATATCCGCAGATTTGTCTTGAAATTAGACGCAGATTCTCTCATAGTACAGAGGTGAATGTAAACATCCATAACTGACGCCTCTCTAGCATCTAAACTGTTTTCCATACCAACCATACAAAAGGATCTATATCTCAGTGTCAGGAACTGTTTGAGACAATGGAGTTGGGTTATTTTAAACATTCTCACATTGGTGTGACATGACAGAACAGACCCTAGCAACCTTGTCTCTAGACACTCCCGGTTGCAAACACCCTCAAAGTTTAGATGGGAATCTCAAAACTGCATGAACTATAACAAACGGACATGGTTTTCTATGTCGGGGCTCTGTATATATGTGTAGTTTTGTACAAACTGCCCTTAGGATATTGCTGTGACATGACTGAAAACATTATAGCTACTAAACTGTTTTTCCTAGCAACTTTGCCAAGAGCCATAGCCATGACGCCGCTTCTGAGCATTGTAGAGATGCTTCATTTGACTCGCTGAACAGAAACTAGCTTGCTACAACAAGCTTTTGCAACATATTCATCAGGAAATCTCTGTGGCTATTATCATGGGTGAATCTAAAGTCAGAGACACATCAATACAAGGTCATCAGCTCTCTTTATTTCTGTGTCAGAACAAAAATGAACAATTTGTACAAAAATAATTTCCTGTCGAAGCTTTAAACATTCAAGATTCTCTCTACAGCACAAACACTAGCTCAGGCAGTCGCTCAGAGCAGAGCGAACACAGCGCACGTAAAAGATAAAGAATAAAACAACCAGCAGAGAGAGGTGTTCTTCATTCAGCTGCAGTGTGTGGGGGTGTATGCATGTGTTTGCTGTCGTGTGGTCCAGCCACGATCAGCTCAGTGAACCCCCTTCGATCTGCAACAATCAGAATCCAACCGATCCCTATAAGATGATGGATCAGCTTCTGGTGGATCTCTGCTGTTCAGAATCAACGGTACAGGAGCATTTCTACCACCGTCCAGACGGCGGAGGGTGTGAATGAGGAGGGGGGGGGGGTCTCTTTATTTGTGAGCTGAAAAACAGAAGACACACATGTTGTTTTTGTATTTCAATATGCTCATGTGGATTTCCTTACATTCAAAGGAGTTGGAAGCATTAGAAAGCCATTGCTCATGGGTGTGTTAGATTTATGGGTGTAGTTTAGCCTTCAGGCTCACTGACTGCTTCCAATTATTTTTTAGTACAGCTTCAACCTAATGAATAAATATTGAATAAAGGTGTTCCCTTCTGGAGATGTTTCCTTTGTGTCTGTTATTGCGTGGTGACTGAGAGAGAGAGAGAGAGAGAGAGAGAGAGAGAGAGAGAGAGAGAGAGAGAGAGAGAGAGTGAGAGGTTGAGTGTGTTGTGTACCTCTCTATCCCTGAACGCTCTCTGTTGTGCCGTTCTCGTATCCTCCTTTAGATTTCATCTGCGCTTGAACCGAATCCACCTGCTCACAGATTAGATCACATTAAAAACAATCCAAAACTTAAACTTCTGTAAACATAACAATGCAGATGTTCAGTCATAAGCAGAAGCGAGTGTTTCCAGCCAATCAGAATCAAGCACCATACTTTATAATGAACACTAGCCAATCAGAATGTAACGTTGATCAGCACTGAGGCAGATCTGAACAGAATCACACTCACGGCTCCGAGGCCGAGGCCCATGTCTCCAGAGCCCACGTGAGTCATGTGGATGAAGTTGGTGGGTTCACCGATCATGGAGCGATCGATCCTCCGCCGCCGCTTCTACCAACACACACACAAACACACGTGTGATCATCTTGCACAAAGCAGTGTGCGTGTGTGTGTGTGTGAGTCTCACCGGCTGCGGTTGCTCCGCGATGCAGCAGCTGAAACACACCCAGAACTCCGTCATGCTCTTCTGCAGCTACTTCCTGGCTCTCAGCTTCCTCTTCCTGTCTCTGTGTTTGTAGCTCTGTTCTCAGTGTATAAAAGCCAACATGAGGCACTCGCTCGACACACACAGGATCCTGCTGGAGAACGCGCACACACAGAAGTCATATGTTTAGACACAGCTTCTAGTTGATAGGTTTACTTTCAGAGACTATTTCAGAGAAAAATTTTGGGGAAAAAAAAACTAAGACCATGATCCCTTAATCTCTGACTTCAAACCCACTTAATAAAAAGAACAGAGATGGAAGAGTACTAAAAACATCAATGAAATCGACAAAAGAACAAAGAAACAAAACAGCGAAACTGTAAAGGCTCCTGTTGTTTCTGCTGGTTTTCTTCATATTTCGTCCAGGTCCACCACTGCATCAATAGCAGCCGATGGATGTGCAACTAGAGGAAAGATGTGAAGTCCCTCTGGACCAGATTTAGGATCTCTATCTCTAGCTCTGCTTGTATCGTCATTTTCAGCTATTCAAAAAGCATTCTCTGCGCGCTCCTCCTACCTCATTTGTCTGACTTTCATGAAATCTGTACGAAATAATCTCAAGAATCTCCAAATAATGCTCGTTAAACTGGTTGTGAGGTTTTAATGCTTTTGCACGTAGACACCAAACTTGGTGTATATTGCAATCACCATGATTTACAGTTGCATACAAAGTTCTGGCACAGTGCCCCCTAGTGTTCCAAATATATGAAATAAATTACTTATAGGGCTATATCTCCAAAACCATTCACCTGGAAGTCATAAAACGCTCTCGTTGTTCATGGATTGGACCCTGCATGATGTTTATGCATTTCTTTGAGTTCCACCTTATGGGTTAGAAATGTAGAAACATTTTCTTGGGTCTACCAGATAACTTTACCAAAATCGACTACACTTTCTTTCCACCATGGTAAATTAGGTGGAAAGTTTGTAGTTTTTGTAGTATTTCTCTCACTTCAAATCAGTTATGTGTGCGTTTTATTCACCTATTAAATTTAAAATTTCCCTCTCTTGTCCTGAGCTAACGGCTGAGCCCATCTTCAGGGAAGTCCTCGACCTCAGCAGAACATTGAGAACTGCTGCTTTATTTCCAAAATCATCTATTTCATTCACTATTTCTAATATTCACGTCATCAGGGCTGTGTCATAGCTTCTCATTCGACCGAGCACCCTCCCTACTCTCTGCAGGACACGCCCATATCATTTGCATTTCTTTAATGATCCCTGACAGTGAAGACCTGAAACAGGTGCAGCTCATGGCCCTTTAACCTTTTAGCAGGGCTCCAACAATCTGCTTTAAACCATTCAATTAGTTTTATTTTATTTGCCAACAATCGCACAGAACTGTGTTTATGTGCCTGTCTGACATGTTCCCCACGTACGTGTTATTTTCTAAAAGCTTTCACCACTTTGCACTTCATTTTTTTATAACTCTGTTTAACTTTAATTGTTTATGCAATGTATTGAATTTCTTTCCAAATTTCCAAGAAATACATAGCTTTGTTCTTAAGACTTACATAAATGCTTTCTGAAATGAAAGTAACAGTAAAGCTTTGTTCCACTTTATTTCAATGGCTGCGGTCAAAACTTCCATTAGGCACAAATAATAACCGAAAAATGGAATTGAAAGTAAAGGAGGAAAACACGTAGCTGCGTAAGTAAACTCCGTGTGTAAAAGGACAAACAATTCAATGAAGATATTGCTTTTTGGGGTCTGGCGTGAGGTTCCACTACGTTCAGATGAGTGATAGGTTCAAGTACAAGTTCATCCTATGATCTCCTCATGGCAGCTCTCAAGCTCCGTCAGTTTGAGGCTCAGCATCGATACTCAGCCATTTTGGATCTTTCCAGAGATGTCCAGTCGGGTTCAAGTCAGGGCTCTAGCTCGGCCATTCAAAAACATTCACAGAATCCTCCTGAATGCACTCCTTGATATCTTGGTTTTGTGCTCAGGGTCAACACCACTTTCTCAATGAGGTGATGGCCACTCTTCTTTAAAAGCGTTAATGGTGGAATGCTGGGGGATCTCTTCTCTCCGTAGGTGAACACTGAAGCTCTCACAGATTTCATGGTTACCTCTCTGATGAAGGACCTTCTGGCAATATTACTCAGTTTAGGCGACGACCAGCTTTAGATTCCAGGTGATACAGAGCTTCTATTCTCAGATGATGGAGGGCACTGAGCTCATTCTTGTTTATATACATTCCTCAGATTTGAAACTCCGTACAGACCCTCGTGCCTGGTTTGGGTTCGGTCATGTTCTGTCAACTATGGAAGTTATCTGCTACACAAATCTAATCAACTGAAAACACCAAACAGTAGGTAGAGTTCAGTTCAGCTGGAGAAATATCTCAAGAATGAACAGCGGAAACAGGAAACACCTCAGATCAATTTTAAACTTCATGGAAAAGGCTGTGAATATTTACACGTGATGCCGGATTGCCTTTGTTTGCAGACGTATAAATAACTTTTCATGTTTTAAAAGTGAAAGTGCTTTGTGTGTAGAAAAATTCAATTAACTGATCGCAGCACCGTGAAAGCTTTTCAGATGTTCTGTGATTAATTAAATAAACAACCAATCATAACAATATAATTGACAAACTTGCCGACTAAATGCTCAGAAATAAAATGGTAATAAACAACTATTTAAAAATAGCTGCTCTAACCTAAACATGCACTTTTTATTAGCATTAAAAAACATTTCAACTATAAAAATCTATATAACATAAGACTGACTTCAATTCCAGTAATGTATGATTTAAAATTATATATGATTTTGTTTTTTTTTACTGTTAAGTTTTTTCATAAACGAAAACGCTCATATTTCTACCCCAGCAGCACATCCAGTAAAATTCAGTTGTCATTAAAACGCATTAAACTACACACACTAGCCACCAGATCAATAAAGACTCCAGATTACTCCCCAGAATCAATTTGATGACATATTCGAAATAAAATTACTAATCCATTTTTAGATTTTAAATAAATAAAACTAAAATGTATGTAACAGGAACGAACATCGTCGAGTAGCAGGAAACCTCAGTCTTTCACTCGCGTTAAGCCACTAAAATTTGTTTTATTTCACATTGAATTAAATCAAACACAACCAAAAGATAATAATATAAATAACGTAGGTATCACACATTAATAAAACGCACTGGAATTCTAAAAGTTGACTAAAAAGTGAAGATACGATGCCTCTTACCTCGAGCACTTCCTCAAAGAGTCTGTCAGAAAGCCGAAGATGCCCCGCCCTCTTCCGCCGTGCTAAAAACTGGTGGATGATGGGAGATGTAGTTTTGGGTATACACCTGAAAAATTTGTTTAAAATAGTTCATTTTCCATGTAATTAAAAGTGAACCGAACCATGTTTTAAAAATTTAATTAAACCCTAAACGGTGACCTTATTTTTTCCACTGAAAAATGTATTGTATTGTTTATATTGCGTATTTTCAAAATGCGTTACGCTATAGTTTTTCGGTGGTTTCCTGATTTCCTATTCTTCAGCATGTCAACTGATGAAAAGATTGCTCCACCAGGGGGCGATACTACCTCAGAAGTAATTTATAAACTAAAGCAACCCTTTCACACAGAATATTTACGAAAAACAATTAATCATATCAAAGAACACGAATAAACTAATTATTAATGTAAGATATTGAATGCAAGAGTAATTCTAAAGGAAGTGTTTGAACTACAAGAAATAAATGATTAAACACAGAGCAACCAGGAGTTGTCGCAGCTTGTTCCACATACTTTATGCTAAAGTTTTAGTTAAAAGTTAATAAGAATTCACTAAAAAGTTGGAAATTGTAAAAGAAGGTAGCATCAGAAAATGATCTATGAACCAGATATGACCCAAAAATAATATCTTTATAGTTTAAGGTAAAATCAACTGATATTTTTAAAAAAAATAAAGATTTTTCTCACAAAAAATGTAAATGCTAACCAAAGGATTACAATTTAAAATCTTTTATAAGCTATGCTTTTCCTACAGAAATATTTAATAAAATGCCCAAAAGTTATGTGATTTGATTCCTCTTTTTGAGGACAGCATCCAAAAGCATGTGTATAAGATACAAAAAGAATGTTTAAAGTTTTAATGTTTTGGATGTTTCTGGAAGCACTGGTCTTCGATTCTAAATCTCCTTGGAAGTGTTGAATACAGAGATTCATGCACAAGCTTAGTATGGGTCACTATGTCACTTTTCACATCTCCTGCGCAACTGAACAGTGTTTCAGTTTCACTGTCCAAACACAGCATCAAACCTCAATCCAACTGTTCAACCTCACCATAAACGTGTTGTGATTGGGATTTTTCCCGGAATATGTTGGGATAAGTAGGTCAACGCATGACCGTACATCTCTAATAACAAGTCTCTGTTAAAAACAGAAGCTGAAACATTAAGCCAAACCAAACGAATACACTTTAAACTCGTCTTCAGCATCGTCGTGTCAAATCCGTCCCGTCCCACGCATCCTGTCAGAAGGAGACCTCCTACACTGGGCGCGGCAATAACGCACGGTCCCGAATGCTCATTGGTGGAACGCGTGTTCCGCTCTGGAGATATATACCAATCAGCGCGCGGCAGGCACAGGAGTCTGCGCAGCTGCGAGCACATGTGCCTCTCTCGGTGGAAGATCGCGGACGAAGCGCCATCACCAATTTCACCTCGCGCCATGGAGGAGTTTAATAGTTGACGTTAGTTTGAGCCCTCTCTTCTCACGCCTGCCTTCGTACGGTCTCTGGTCCGGTAACGGTGTTTCCCGACAGTTTTCTATCGGTTTTAAACGCATCTGATCGGTTTTAAAGATGAAGTTCATCATCGGAATCGGAGGGTGAGAGCGCGTGCGCACTCCTACTGTAACGGCTACTGTACATTAAATATTTATATTTAGAACAGATGGATTTTTTTTTGTATTTTTGTCATTTACTTACATATATACATATTTTAATTCAGAATTATTAATATATATATATTTAGACATTACACATTAATTAAACGACACTTACACATTAATTAAAGCGTTGCTTTGGTTTAAAATGGTCAAAGTTAAAACGATTCAAGTATCAAATAGCATCAGGTAAATGGTGACACAAACCAACATGCACTCAGACACATTTCTGCATATAGATAGAAAGATATGCGAGTGTTTATTTATAAAGAGAAAGAGAGAAGCTTGAAGAAGGTCAAGTTTTTACTGGGAGGAACTGTCTGATAATTGATTAGACTTTCATTGAGGGCTATTTTAAGACTTTATGAAGTTTTCGTTCTTGAACTTTCCAACATAATTGTATGGACCCTATGATAAAAACAAAATGTGATTTTTCTCAAGTGCATCTTATTTTTTTCACAAACATATATCAAATTAATTTAAGGGTGTGTTCACACTTATATTTGTGTCCATTTAAATGAGCCGAGGAGAGTTCCTCTAGATCCAACCAAACATGCGTGCAAACTTTTGCAGAAGGGGTTGTGTGATTGTAAAATTCCACATTCTGTTTTGTACAATGCTCAGAACGGTGTCGGTGTCGGTCACACCGGTGACACACATGTCGCTCCCATGCACTGGGACAGTCATTTTAACCCTACAACTAAATGAAATAGAAATTAAAAACAAAATTAAATGAAGATAGTAGGTAGCATTGCTGCCTCTTGGGGAGTTCAGGGCCACCCAATGCCCTTCATCAGAGATGTTTGCTTGTTTTGTTGATTTTTTTTTTTTTACTTAAAACTGAAAGATCGTTAGCGACACCCAATCAATGATCGGCTGTGTGACTCTTGTACAAGTGGCATCAGATGTTGACAGGTGTTTGTTCCACAGTGTCACAAACGGCGGTAAGACCACGCTCACGGACCGACTGATCAAGAACCTGCCCAACTGCTGTGTGGTGCACCAGGATGATTTCTTTAAGGTGAGTACACGCTCTCATTACGAAGAAAATGAGCCGGTCCAGAAGCTTTAAAGTCCTTAAAACCAAGGGTGAGTTTAAGGGCGTCTATAATTAAGTGTCTAGTACTAGATACACTGTAACTTTCAATACGGGAAAGAAAAACTTGGCCATTTGGCCTCAGATCAGTCTTTAAAATTATCAGTCAATGATAAATTAATTGTAAAAAATACAATTTCGGATATTCTTAACCTCCAAAGTCGTTCTGTACTAAATTAAAACTCTGATTAATTATGGACTAAACAATACCTAATCAATTCCTAAATCCCCAAACTGGCCTGGATTAAACAATAACAATTTGTCAATTACAATAGATCCGAGTCATCCTGAACGAAATGACCAAATCAGCCTCTGAGCCTACCAATCCTGAATGGAAAGACGGAGATCGGTCTGGTGAACCATATGACCCTTAGCCGCCAGGTGAACCTCATGACCTGAAGTCGACAGTTGGAGTGACTTGTCCTGAGTCGAATGACCCGAAACGATTTAGTGAACCGATCATTTCTGAATGGAACAACTGAGATTGGTCTGACTGACCACAAGCTGTCCAGCATACCACACCACTCTTAGCCCACTAGGTGAATCGCATGACCCTGAGTCCACCTGTGAACTTACCAGTCCTGGATGGAACGACTCAGAGCGGTCTGGCGAACCATACGACCATTGGGTGAACCGCACTTCCTGAGCCATTTCACATCATTTATTCTTGTCTGAACCTCCCCGACCATTTCTGATTGACCTACTCCCCTGATTGGTTCGCTGAACTCCACAACACTTAAGTCGACCTGTGAACCAAGTCGTCCGGGACTGAATGACTCCAGCCATTCGTCGAACCTACCAATCCTTAGATGGAATGACTTAGGGAGGTCTGATGAACTGCATTGTCCCGTGCCAGCTTTAAACCCGTTTACCACAATGTGTTTAAAAAAATTAATCCATTTGCAAATATTTGAATTCCGCGCTTGTAAACTGGAAATAATGAAGTGTAAACACAGCTACTGACTGATGTGTTTCGATGAGAACACTTTAGTCGCATGTGGACGCTTGCTCTGAAACTGAGCCATGTTCACTGCTCAGGATCTCACTGGTGTCTGTTTCAGTCCCAGGATGAGATCGAAGTTGATGAGGACGGCTTTAAGCAGTACGATGGTAAGCTGTCCCCCACCCCGTGTGGCTGTGCTATTAGCGTCTGCGCTCACTACTGCTCTCTCACGATCCGCTCGGGGTGTTTTTGTCCTCCAGTGATCAGCGCTCTGGACATGGAGGCCATGATGAGCACCATTCAAGCCTGGCAGCAGAACCCGGTCAAGTTTGAGCGATCGCACGGAGTCAACAACCGCCTGGACTCAGAGATCATCGATCAAGACCTGAAGAAAGACGAGGAAGACCTGCACATCCTGATCATCGAGGGATTCCTGCTTTACACCCACCGGTCAGTGGCTCAAGTAGAGAGTATTTTAATTAAAATTTAAGTGGTTTGATATCAGTTTAAAGGGCCGTTATTAAACCCCTTCTACATTACTGGGATATTCTATGCATTACTGGGATTTCACACTGCCAGTAAC
Source organism: Danionella cerebrum (assembly GCA_007224835.1). Taxonomy (NCBI): domain Eukaryota; kingdom Metazoa; phylum Chordata; class Actinopteri; order Cypriniformes; family Danionidae; genus Danionella; species Danionella cerebrum. The sequence continues at coordinate 226,361 of SRMA01024024.1, forward strand.
ATATACGTTATTTCTTAAAGTGGCATTGATTTGTCGATTGACGAATGCTCGTATCTAATTCAAAGTTGGAAACAAACTAAAAAAAAAACTGTGGAATTTGTAATATTTAGTTTCTTCCTGAAGCTTAATACCCATATTTCTCTTAATTGAATCTGAAATGTGAAATCTGAGCTCTTGGTAACCAGTGTTTTCTTTTGTGCAGACCTTTGATCGATGTGTTCGACCAGCGATACTTTATTTCCATTCCATACGAAGAGTGCAAAAAGAGGAGGAGGTGAGTCGGCTTTTTATTTGTTAACCTTTTTTTTTTTTTATCCTTCGTCCATCCCAAATTGTTTCATTGGGTGTTTCATGAAGATCGAAACTCCGGGAACGTGCACGTGCTTTTCTTAGTTAAAGCTCACGCAGTCATATCCTCCATCAATCAATCAAACATGTACTGTACTACAAATGTAAATGTTCTCGAGTCACGTAGAAGTGCAAGCGTAGACCAGTAAATGTTTTGGTTCTACACAAAATTAATTTCACTAATAATTATGAGCACAAAAATATGCATGTATTTAAAATGGGAGGAGTCACTTTAATCAAAAGGCCCTATCTTAATCGCAAAGAGGTATGAACCCCAAACTTGGTACACGTGTGTGTTAGCTAAAGATATGTGAAAAAAAGATGTTTGACCTGTAGGTTGCACTGTAACAACAATCTCTCTAAACCTCAGTAACTTGGGAACTGTGTGATCGACTTGATTTGACTTTCATTTGCCTTGCATTTTCTTTTCCTGTCTGAATATTTAAATATATAATTAACAAATCACATGTTTAGGGAGTCTAAGTCCCGGTCGTTTGTGTTTTAACTCTTGTTCAGATGAAACATAACCGTGTGCATGTTTTGTTGCAGCTCAAGGAACTACGCAGTGCCAGATCCGCCGGGTCTGTTCGACGGACACGTGTGGCCTATGTACGTCAAACACACTAAAATCATGGAGGACTCAGGAGTGGATGTCGGTGAGTGAACGCTCAGGGGTTCGGACCTCACAGTTAAAAAAGTACCAGTATAAAATACATTGTGGTAAAGAAAGTATTTTCAAACCATCAGTTTTTTTGTGTGTATTTAGTTCAACTAGATGGAACCATGTCGAAGGAGCAGCTGTACAATCTTGTTTACGGAAACATCCAGAACGGTGTCCAGAACCGTCTTCTGTAAGCAAAGGTATGAAAAACATTTGACACTGTTGCACCAGCACTCTACAGAATAGTGTTTCAGTTTTACTGTCCATTTCCTTTAATTACTGAAGAGTAATTAGAATTTTTGTACATTGAAAGTATTTCACTAAAGTTGCTTTTTCACAGTGAATCTTAATTTTGTCCTTTTTTTCAGCTTCTCTTTATACCTGGCTCCTGTGCAGCTTCAGCGTCCCGCAAGCGTTATAATCAACTATACTGAGTATTTACATCAAAGTATTCACGGAATGGTACACAATGCTTATAAAGCATCTGGATGGAGAGAGACCTGCTTACGGATTCAGCTATAAGCGTCAAATAATAAAATGAAGCTCCTGAGACTCTAGATTACTGTGTTTGAGTGGGTTTTTTTTTTTTTTTAAGAAAAAGAAATCGTAAATATGTAAATATAAGGTTTTTCCAGATGCCTCACCAAAACTATTTTAGGCCAGAAACTCAAAGCTCTACTCTTGATGACTTAGGATTAGCAGCTAGCTGTCATTTTACAAGACAGTAAATGTAGCAAATAGATTGTTGCTACATTGCGTTAGCTTAAAAAAAATCTATTTACTAGCACGAATTACCCTCTCATGACATTCATATGAATTTGCATAATGCTAACATTTGCGCACCACTAACATGTTAATAGCAAAACAATAGTATTTGTTAATGACCAAGTAATTATCATGTTGCTAGCATAAGATAGCAGCTCGCTATGCTGTATCTCAAAAGATAGATGTTAGCCTGAAACAACAACCATTTAGAGTTCTGAGGCTTGCGAGTACATTGTAAGCATCATGGGGTTTTTTTCTAAAAAGTTTTCACTAATTTCTAGAAAAGAGACTCATTTGAAATGACCATTTAATTAGCATGTTGCCAAATGAGTTAGGGGTGGAGAATCGTTATCAATTGGAACTAAATTAACATATTATTACTATAAGACTAATGTTATGCAGAAAATATCACTTCATTTTCATATTTTTAGTATGAATTTGTAGCTTGACAGTGAAGTTTACAATTTATTTAACTGGATTGCTCTTTGAAGTGGCATGTGCAGATTCACTGGCCAAGTTGCTGCTCGTTTTTGCTCAGTTCTTTAGCGGCTCGATAATCTACAGTTGTAATGTATTTGTTAATTCTGGAGTTAAATCATCCGGTGCTGGTGAGAAAACGTTCAGGACTAAAGCCACGGATGCCCAAAGGGTGAAAGTGCGTTTGCATCAGATTCTGGCTCGTAGAAGTACAGTTATATAACGTTTCCTCCGAACTTCATTACAGCGTCTATCAATGTTGATCGCTCAGTATTGAAGTCGCTCGCAACCTAATCTCTCTCACATCTACATTCACTGTTAGACCAAAGAAAATAAATGGTTCTTACGTACACATCATGAATATGCAAATCAGTAGCCAATAGGTGAATAACTGGGGATTAGTTACAAAATTTTACAAGTGAAAATCTCAGCACAGGTCCGGAATAAGCCTGGGCTACAAAATGAAGAGATCAAAGTTGATTTTTATTAAAAATAGCCTTTTTAATTAAAGGAATCACATTTCCCACTAAAATGGGAAATGATTACTAAAATTGAAACAATGTCATGACCCTTTACAAATACAGCAGCGAGAGCTGGAACCCACTCAGGAATATTCCATCAAACAAGCCGAACGTAAACAAACAGGTATAATGAGGTGAACGGGTGATGCTGAACTGTGTGAGAGAAACCACCTGGAGCACTATACTGGTCCGCCTGAGTCAATGTGGTTTTCATAGCTGGGAGAGCATCAGGATGTGTTTAAGGGCAGGGAGAGCTATCATTATATGGCTTCCGCCTGATTACTCTCTCTCTCTCTCTCTCACACTCTCTCTCTCTCACTCAAACACTCCATAACCCAGAACTTGTTTCAACAAAGATTATTTGTTGTGCTCACTTTACAAAAGAGAGGCAGGAGTGGTAAAAAATAAATAAACCCCATGAATCTTCTTCAGCTGATCGCTTACCTGTTCCTGTTTTTGATATCGAAAGACAGAAAAGCACATGCGTCTGTCTGGCCTCTTCTAACAGTGGCAGAGTGTGAGATTTATTTATATAATCTTTGAGAAGTGATCTCAGAGGTCTGGACCGGTCTGGACACTCGGTCAGTGTTCCCTGCTGGAAGAAACCACTGATGCGAGTCACGGTGAAGAATCGTCTTTTCAAAATAAAGCCAGACATAGAGAAAAACACAAACAGACCATAAGCAGCGTCGTTCACCTGAAGCTGATTCACCCAAACAGCACAGACATGTCAGGACACAAAGAGCCTTGTCTGGGTGCCCTCCTGGACACCGTTTCTGATTTAATGACCTACATTCATGTCCATCATTAAGGGATGAAAATAAATGGTTCTCGTCTCATTGTGTTAGCGGTTAGTTGCTGCTGCAAGATTCTTTCTTGAACTGATTTTATCACCTTTATATTTGTCATCTTCATCCAAATAAATACAAAGAACATTCAGTGCTATACAGTGTTTCTGTTTCACCGTCCAAATACAACATATAACCTCCAGTGCTGCATTTTAACAGTGTTTCATTTTCACTGTCCAATTCAAACTTTGCTCAGTGTTTCTGTACATGTAAATGAGTAAAAAGTGAGCTCCTCTGAAATGTGTTGAATCTTCTGGAGCAGGCTGTAGCTGGATTTGAGGGAAAGTATTTGTTAACCTGGAGGAGGAGGCGGTGTGGTTTGCTCTTATATAAGTGTGTTGTGGGGATAAGGCTGTGGAATGGGGTGTGTGTAAATGTGTATTAAACACCAAACCCAAACCAAATATAGACTGGAACCAGTTCTGCTCCACTGAAGAAACATCTGCTGAACTATAAACCATCAAAATACACCAGAGTCAGGTAGAGGTGCACCTCTCTTATTCACAACAGACTGTTCACCAAACAAAAATCATCTTTCGTTGGCAGCCAAAGGGTTTACAGTTTACATTCATTTGAATAATACATATTTTATTTGTGGGGTATTTCTTTTATTGTCAAATATATTCTTTCCAACACATAACTGTTCTTTCATCGCATGCAACTCGGGCATTCTGAAACCATGTTTAACCTGAAAGTAATTAATGAACATGATGAATAAAATGTTTGTATTTTAGATTTTAAATTACTTAATAGATGCTCAAATTAGCATCAAGCTAGGTTGGTGTGGTAAAAGCGTACACTGTTCAGATTGGTTGACATTTTTGAATATTCATGAGGTCAGTGATCAATGTTTGATGGAAGATAAACTGCCAGTTAGGTTTTGAGCCAAAATGAGCAATATTCACCCTGATATGCCAGTAGGATTTGTGCCAACCTGCTTTCTTCTCTTTTAAATGTTTAATGTCACTTTTTAATCTATTTTAATCAATAGCTTTTCAGCACAGTTTTATTACTGCTGGCCTCTTTTCGGTATTTGTTTTAAAAATTTTATTGAGCTCTTTATGTCATTTTTAATATATATAATAACTCTTTTCTGTTGGTTTTTGTCTTCACAATTTAGCGTTCACCTCCTCTTTAATCTTTGAAAACATTTTTTCTGTATTTATTTTTTTGTTACATTTTTACTTCATGGGCACTTTCTGTCAGATTTTTTTAAACTGCTTAAAGAGCAATTAAAACACCGTGGACCTAAAACATAAATGAAAAAAGCAATTAACTTCCCATAAAAACTGTTGTGTTTTGATCCAGAGACTTACGTTGATCAATAAAGTTATAATAAGAACCAATAATTTCGTGACAGTCTCCATTTTCGTGACATACTACTGAACTGCGCGTGCGCAAACAGAGATACAGCACATTTTATTGGAGTTTTGTGTTTACTCGCTGCTCACCTCGACATGTGCTCTGCTCAGCGTCTGTGGTTCCGGATCTCTGGCCTTGTTTTTCTCTTTCAGACCCAAAACATCCTCAAACATCCAAATGTAGACGCCAAACGACGCCCGCGCGGAAAGGAGCGTCGCGACGCCCTCTAACCTCAAACCAGAGCCGTCTGACCGCCCGCCACTCTCTCCCTCGCCCCGGGCCCCGGTGCAACACACGATGAGTTCCGTTAAAGAGAGACGGCACCCAAACACGAGAGTTGTCTGTGGTTTTATTCCCACAGCGAGATGTTTAAAAAAAGAACCAAACAACAGATAACTAATGTTTCTCAACATCTTGAAAACCCACACAATCAGGTATGTTAAAAAAAATGCATTTAATGGCACCATTTTTATATAATAAACCAATAACAAAATACTAGGCTCATTTAATAACATAAAAATGTAATTTAATGATCACTATTCAAGATTGTTTTCAGTGGTTGCATGACTTTTGCATTTGGCCATTTCCCCAAAGATGCAATAAATGGATACCATTACAGATTTAGCTTTCACTGATAGGACAGGTCTTTTATTTCATATTTAAAACATCACGGTTGACATGTCACAGTTCATACCTTTCTGGATTTAATTAATCTGTTTGTGTCACTTATATAACAAGATTCGGGAGGAGCCAAATAACCCCAGGTACTTCTCTTAACCTCATCGTTACCACAGTGCACAAGCACAATCAAAACAGATTTACCTCAGTGGCTTGAAGTTTATCGAATTGGCTGTGGTGGGGCGGTATTCCTGAACAACATGGAATTTCTCCACTGTCACTGTCCGTTATGATGAGCATCATGTGACTCAAGATCACAGATCAAAGCTCCTCCCCGCTGAACTGCTTTCGCGTCGCTGCATGCGATGCCATTCAACTCAATGGATGAAGGTAGGCGTGGCTTGAAATTGATTGTATTGACTGGTTGCATGGCTTAAGGACGATTGTATTGGCTGTTTGAGGATGTGGGCGTGGCTCTAAGTCAATTTAAAATGCTGTTTGGGGAACTGGGGTATGCAATGAGGTCTGTGAATTACTTCAATCCAATGAGGTTAGGATTAAGGGAGCAGGGTCACCTCACCAATGATAATTACCTCATGCCGCTCACCTCAAGTCATACTTCTAATACCTCCTCAGGCCACACCCATTTACTCCAGCCCGGAAATACCCGTTTCCCTTAATGAGCTCAAGCACCAGCACAACACTCAGTTTCAGTCGCCATTGCTCCTACTACAGCTAATCAAAATGTGGGAAGAAAAATCCACAAACCGTTATGTAGGTACAACACTGGAAGTTTTATTGCAGAGCTAAGTAGGGGCTGCACAAGAAAAGCACATGAAACTTTTACACAGAAGTATCTATTGGGTTATTTTGTCAGTGTTTGTTTTGGAAATATAGAAACAAGACAAACCAAAAAAATAAAACATCTTTTGGATGTTGACCTACCACACAACTTCCAAAGCAGAAAACAAGCTCTGTGTCGAATAAACCCTGGGCCTCTGGACTAAAAACGTCAAACCAACTAAAAACGTCAATTTTAGGCATGAAAATAACTGGCCTTACTTTAACCATAAAGCATAATTAAACACCTTTAATAACACAGACATTCAGCGAACACAGCAGCTCAACATCTGGAGAAAACTTTCCACGGTGACGAGACAGGGCCAGTGAAACCCAGTCATTATTTACACACAGCCCACTCGCTCCAAACCTGCACCAGGCTCCTTCAGCTCAACACAGAAGATGCTGTAAAGGAAACCATTACCCGTTCACCACTTTGTGTTCATTTCTTCTTAAACATGGTTACTGTTACCATCATCCTCCAAAACATATTGTTTCCTGTATCTGGTTGGAATAATAAGGTGAAGGCTAGAAGTGAATTAAGGAACAGAACAGAATGAGTTAAGGTTTTTTTTTTAGATTTTTAACATCTAAATATTTGTTGAAAAGCTCTTAACTGAAGCTACCTCCACTTCTTTTAACAGAAGTGAAATAAATGCATACATTACAATCGAAATTTTGTAGGAAAGCTCCAACCTTTCCAGGATAAAACTTTCCACGGTGATAAACTTTTACCCTGAATCACTCACACGGTGCTCTGCTGCCTCCTGCCGGTCACACTCTTCCAAGCAGTACATCCACATCTGCGTCACTGGCTGAGAAAAGGGAAAGCTGCAGTTTTACAGCCAGGTGTCTGTTCTTGGTGCATTCAGAAGAAATACTACGAGCCTTCTTAACAGTATCAGACCAAAGAATGAAATGCTTTATAATAATAATAATAATAATAATAATAATAATAATAATAATATATTGTATTTGATGGTGCCTTTCAAGCTTCGGGCGCCTGGAAAGGACAAATAGCAATACAAACTAGATGACAAAATTTCTACAGTTTTTTATGTTTGTGATGTTTAAAACAATTCTTTAAAACGCGCCCCCTTTGATTTACAGTGACTTACCCCATTTATCTCCGAGCTGAGCTATAGATTTTTTTGAATCGGTTGCAGGGGTAAACAATCTAATAAATAAACAAGATAATTTCTCATTATCAGTGATACATGCCATGCCCTATGTTCCTAACATCTCCTGAAGCTAAGATATAGATCTGCTTATTTGGTTGCTAGGGTAAAAAGCTGAGTTGATATAATATTATGTTCCCCGTGTCACTACGAGTAAAATAAACCAACCCACAGGTCTCTGTTAATGTCCAAAGCCGAGATAAAGATTTGCTAAATTGGTTGTTATGGAGGAGTCAGAGACATGATCATATTTCCAATGTTTCTGTGATTAACATAAATCAACCCCCCATGTCTCTATTTTCCAAAGCTGAGATAAGGATATCACAAATTGGTCGCTATGGAAAAGATACTACCAGTACTTGCTAAGGAGGGATCAGTAAAGTAATGCCCCCTTTGACGTGTTTTAGAAGCCAAGCCCCATGTTCCCTCGTGTACCAAAGCGGATGTAGACTTCCGATCTATTGTTGCTAAGGTAAACCGTTTGGTTGCTAGGGAGCCATCAGTGGTCACATAAAAAAGTTATAACTATAATATAACCAAACCCCTTTCTTTATGGAGGATATTTTCGTTGTTTCCAAATTAATTTCAATATTTTGAAACTGATAAAAAGGTGACGCGTATATAACACTGGTGTATTTAATGTAGACACGAATCCACTCAATGGATGCACTCTGTTTAGCAGCTCAAAATAAAACTGTTTTAGAGACCTGTAAGATCGTCATTTAAGGATCGAGGACACTAAATTATTTCGAATCGTGAGAATGGATCAAAGGTATTTAAAAAAAAGTATGAAAACTCTTAAAAAAAAAAAACACGAATCAGCGAGAACTGTGTGCGCTGTTTATTATTGTCCCTTCATCGAATGACCGAAAGAAATGGTTCCTGCGTGCAACAAGGAATTCTTTACTTTGTAATTAAAAAAAAGAGCATTTTAAGACAATAAAAATCAATTTATTAATGATTCAACCAGTTTATAACGTTATTTGATGTTTTGTTTTTATAGCAAATATTTATAATTACAAATATTTTATTTGCTACGTTCAGACAAATAAACAACTTCTATGTTAAACCAGTAAAAAGATAAAAAATAAAATCATACAGAATCTGCTGCGCGCTCCACCTTTTGAAATCTGGAGAATAACTTTCCTATTTTTAGAACATAATCAGTATTGTTATAGCAGTAAATACCGACTATTGCCGGCTACAGTTAGATGCTAATCTCTCTTGCTTTGACTACGAACACATTAAAAGGGATAAAGCCAGACATGAAACAGAACCAGAATCCTCAGTTGAATTTCTGTTCCTCCGAAGGTCTTCAGTCCTGAATTTCTCCCATGTGTACAGTGTGAGTTTCTGTCTCAGTTCATGTGTGTTTGGCAGGTTTTGCCGTCAGTCGTCTCTCTCGCTCCATTTCTCTCTCTCTCTGCTGCTCTCGCTCCAGATCTTCCTTCTGTTTGTGCTGCTGGAGCTTCAACACTCGTTTCTGCTCAAACATCCACACGAACACATGAATCACCCGAACAGTGCAGTGTTTTTGTGTCTGTGGTGCATCGGTCGAACCTTCAGCCGGCTGGTCCTCTCGTGGAGAAGCATCATCTCTTTGCGGATATTCACCAGCTTCCCGTGATAGACTTTAGCCTCTGTGAACTGAAATAAAAGAGAGGTGGATGTCAAACCCACAACGACTCCAACACAAGTATTGCTATTGATTTACTTTTATTAAGACACAATAAAAACCACACCAGGCCATTTTAGGGAAAACAAACAATTGAAGAACAACTCACCAGAGCATTCAGATCAATCAGGGCATTGCATTCACGGAATTTTGTAACTTCCTGCTCAAGAGTATCGAGTAAAATCACTTGATTTTGACTGGAAGAGGAAATAAATGGTATTAGAAGCTCTGATCTTTAGATTTCAATGATATTGTAGTTTAATTACTTACGTGAGCTCCTGCAGAGCTAATTTTGATGTGCTCAGATCAGAAAGATAGTTGGACAGGAATCCTTCCGTCAGCCGCTGAATTGTTTCTTCATTTTCACACAGTTCACCTTCAATCAGCGGACACCCTGTAATCACACAAACAGGTAAATTACACAGCCATATAAAGCTACCGGAGAGTGTTTCAGTTTCACTGTCCAAATACATAATCAAACATACAGGGCTAAACTGAAGTGTTTCCATTTTACTGTCAAAATTAAAACCTGCAGCTTTATACCGAAGTGTTTCACTGTCTGAATACGGCTTAATTGATCGCTTATTATTAATCTCACCTTGCTCTCGGTCTTCTTCCGCGTCATGACTGCTCATCATCACTGGGTTTTATTTCCAGTTTGATCGTGAAAGTGTTTCCAGGAGCAATAGCGGTTCATAAACATCATGTGACGCGCAATCATGTGATTTTGATCATGTGACTTAAGATGCTCATGAAACGCGACACTGACACTCTGAAACTATTTCCACGTTTGTATCATGTGATAGAAATAAACGTCTCTGATTGGTCAAAGAAGACTATCTTTTTGTAACGGCAACACTAACGGAATATGGCAAAATTCAAGAATATATTTGTAAATTAAACCAACATATACGTTTGAAACGTTATTAAAGCAAATATGCGGTGAATACATACATGATTGAATTCTTTTTTTGAAAGCTACACCTGGGAAAGCACATATAACTAAAGGAAAGAAGAAACAAAATACAATACACATATTAGCACATAAAGACACATACAAATCGTATTGCTATATGGTTAGAAAAATATTAAACAATTGAATATTCTAATTATTAATAAGGTCATGTTATTATTATATAAAACTATTTCAAAGAACAAAAACATATAACTTATAAAGTACATCAAACAGAAAAGAATAAAAATGAAAATAAAGAAAAAAATAAAAATGTAATCAACAAAAAAGAGCTTTTGTCAAGTGAAGAAAAAAGTAGCAATTATTAAAATATAAATAAATAAACCAACAATAACATATAGTGTAATAAATAAAATAGAGGATAATAACACATAATATAGAAATAAACAAATAAATGAACTAATGAGTAACATTTAATAAAAATATACAAAAACAATAAATTAAAGAAATTAATAAACACCAAAATAAATAAATTAATTAATCAACCTTTTAACAAAGAAATAAAAAAACGCAATTAATTAAATAACATAAATTGTAAAATATTACAAATAAGTAAGTATTACAAATATTTATAAATGAAAAAAAAAACACAACAAATAAAAGTAGTTTCAAAAACAAAATAGATTCGTTAAAACATGGTGGCATATTAAGCATGAATAACTACATTTACATTTTTAGCAGACGATTTTATCCGAAGCGACTTACAGTTCGGGAGTGAACAAAAGCAGTTTGTTACGAGGTCGGAGTAATCTTAAGACCTGCACATAGAAGACGTTTGAGCTGATACAGAAAATAAGTTAAGTTTTTTTTATTATCAGTTAGTTAAGTTAGTAAGTGCTCTAGAAAGAGTAGAGTTTTAGTTTCTAAAATTATTAACAAAAAAAGCTAAATAATAAATAAATGAAAATAAACACAAAGTGCTGCCTCCTCCTCATTGTATTGCGCTCAGAGCATTGGGTGAGACCTGGAGTGAGTTGAGAGTGGGCGCACTCTCGTCACCCCCCCCCCCCACCTCTCCTCCACACGTTCAGATTGACACTGAAACTGACACTCGCTCGTTCCAGAGCTTCAAAGATCCAGCAGAACACCGCGAGAGATGCACCGAACCCTTTTCCTGAGGTTTGTTCTCTTCTCCTTCATCTGCTTTCACTGTTGTTAGCTTCGTAGCTCCAGCATTAGCCACTAGCTCGACTGACACTCTCTCGAACCAGAACACCGGGTTAAAACAACAACAACAACAACGCGATAAAACGGTTCATAATGCGAGAAACCTTTAATGAAGTGAAGTTACTCGCGTTTAGTGTATTGTTTACTATTCAAATTGACTTTGGAACAATTATCTATAGCTAACATCAATCACAACTAAGTCTAATTCACTTTGTTTTCTTTTTGCTAAGTTTTAATAGCAAAAATTAGACTTTGACAACTTCAGAAAACATCATAATAAAGTTAATATTCGTTAGTTTTATTAACATTTGTTGGACATTTTCTAAAACTATTTGTCCCAGCTTTAAATATGACATATTCGTGAGTTAATCTAGTGTTTACTCAATTGGAAAATAACTTTGATCTTGACAACATACATGTTTTTATTTTTCAAACAAATGTGGCAACTCCATGTGAATTTTTATTTAAAGTTTTGTCTATAACCAAATGTTTTACCCACAGCTTAACACATTAATTGCATTTTATCAATATTCATAAATATGACTTTTAATTTGCTCAAATATAAAAAGATTGTACTGCCATTGGTATAGATTTTTTTATTAGTTTATATATTAATGTGGGAGGAAAATCAATTAAAAACTATGAAATAAAACATGTAATAAAAGATGAGATGTGTGTTATAAAATATATACATCTTATTGTTCATTCCTGGAAGTGTTTCAAATTATAGCTGTGTGTGTGTGTGTGTACATACATACGTTTGTGGATCTGATTGGATTACGATGATCTCGTTTTTACCTTTTTAACACATATTTTGGCAGAAATGTAAGGTATTACATGTTCAATCTGAACAAATGGCTTGCAGTCTGTACCATGCCTTTCAAAATAGAAAATGTGAATTGTGTAAACTTTTATGTTTGACTATTTAAAACGCATTTATTCGGCAAATGTTCTTAAATATAAACCATTATAAACATGCCAGATTAGTTTTAATTGATCATTTATTGACTTGATTTGCTTGATGCCAATATGTAATAAAACAAGTTAAAAATCATTAGATAAAATTGTTAACAAATTCTATTTGAATGGGATTTTTTTTCTTTTTTCAGTGTTTTATGTATTATTATAATTGCTTAATAGTTTTTAAATTAGGTAGATTTAGTATAAAATTTTATAAAAACTTTTTTTTTCTGAAATTGATGCTGAAATACAATCTTGAAATGCTTCTGAAATAATTCAATTCCACTAGAGTGCCAATAAAATATCCACGGATTAATAAAACAAATCCAAAACCAGGTCAGGCATCAATGAGGTCATTACGTTTCCTTTTAACCGTAACTGTTATTCATTTATTTACAGCACACTTGTAAAACTGATCAGAAATCAGGTCAAGGAGTGACGATAAGGATAAACTTGAGTGATTCATGGATTTATGTGACTTTGAGTTTTGATGGTAAACACTTGAGCAACTTTTGATGTCCTTCCTTTTCTTTGATTCTCAAACAGATTTAGTTCTTACTGAAACTTTTCAAATGCAATATATTTATCCCCAAAAAGTTTGGGCACCCCTTTACCGTTTCATGATGTTCCTTTTATAAATCGTCTGGATAATAAATCATAGCGTGTGCAGAGAAAAGGCTTTCACTCATCCATGAAGCATCTCTGTGTGTTAAGAGCGCTTTAAAGTTGTACGATGCACAGTGGCGCCATCTGTTGCAAGATTATGCTGTAGGTTTGGTCTGTGGGTTGTCCGTGACCATCCTGTGCCTCTAATTATCTGAGATTTATCTTGCTCTGCCACTTTGAGCTATTGAAAAGGGTAAATAGTTTTCATAAATCATATAAACTTTATTCAACTTCTCAAATGTCATGGGGTTTGTCTCCTATGCGATAGAGTGAAGTACTGAGATTTAAGATCCAGAAAACCGGTGATTTATGAAAGAACATCATGAACATTTACAGGGGTGCACAAACATTTGCACACCACTGTAAATAAGAGTAACCCTCATGCTTTCCAGGTAACCAGCTTAAGTGATGACCCATGAGAACGAACACAGCAGTCAGTTCTTCCACAAAGTTTCATCACAAATGTCCTCCTCTTCTGTGATTGGCCGATTACGATCGGTGTTCCGCCGACCAACGGATGACGACTGGCATCTCAGCGACACCGCCACCTTCGATTTCTCAGAAGATCTTGAGGACGATGACAATCTGGCTCCCCGATTCAGCCAGCTGAAGGTGGTGGTGTCCGGAGAGAGCAGTGAGACGTTAGCGAACGGCACGGCGATTAGCACAACGCTAGCATCTGATGAAGACGATGATGTCCTGCTGGGATCCATTTCAAACATTGGAAACAGAGCGACCAATGCATCACACACTTGCGAGGGATGCCGGCGGAGTAAAGAACGGGAGCGGCGGCGGAGGGTGATGCGCAAACTGGGGTTCGCTGCGCTGCTGTACTTCCTGTTCATGGTTGGAGAGCTCGTCGGTGAGTTTTAGTAGAAGATAGTTTAAAAAGATGAGATCAATCCCTTTTTAATTAAGGCTTGACAAACTTGACGCCATTCTTGCAAATGTTAAAAACACAAAGAGAATCTCTGACTTGTTGATTCACACACTTCCTCAAATGTTTGGAGAAGTACATTCTCCTTTTCACAGAGGAATTTACCCAAATCACCGACATGTTTGATTCGCTCTTGAACATAGCACAAACTATTTACCGTAGCTCATTTCTGTCGTTCCTTCAGCCAAACGAAGGTAGAGTGCAGATAGACAGTTTCCCCCTGTAACAAATCTGTTTCAGTCTGGTTTGGGTGGTTTCACGTGCAGATGGTCCAGTACTTTGGGCTGAATCCACCGCATTAAATATGTGCCTTCGATGTACAAGTTTGTTTTTGTGAAGAGCAAACTCTTATCGTCTGGAAGGGTTGACAACAAAATGTGAATTATCTTTAGAAAATAAATGCACTCAAAGTTTTATAAACAAACCGTATTTTACGCATTTGTCGATCCTGAGCTGAGAACTACTAAATCTCATTCTGCAGACGAAACATGTGACACACATGGATTTTCTGAAATATAATATATTAGTGATCGCTGATTTGTCTCCAAAGAGCACTGACTAATTCGAATCTTAATGCTCCATAATTTTTTGGCACCACAATATCTGCAGGTGTTAGATTGTGCTCCTGTTGTTAACAGTGATCACCAGAGACTATATTTAACTAAAGTTCGAACGCATCTGAGCAATCCGCTGTGTTTTACGCTCGCCTCTTTTAATGCTAACCCTGCTATCTTTCTTTACAAGTTGTTTGTTTTCTCAGGAGGCTACATGGCTAACAGTCTGGCCATCATGACGGACGCTCTTCACATGCTGACGGATCTGATCGGGATCGTGGTGTCACTGCTTGCGCTCTGGCTCTCTGCCAAGCCTCCCACGAACAGATTCACGTTTGGGCTTCATCGGCTCGGTGAGTTTAAGTGTTTATGCTACAGGTAAGTTCAGTCATGGCCAAGCTCAAATAAACAGCTGGTGCAAGACTGTCCAATAGGTCTCCAGTATGGAGGATTGCTGCTGTGTTTTGGACGGTGAAACTGAAACACTGCTCACTGTGCGTTCAGAGGTGCTATCAGCCGGGATCAGTGTTCTTCTGATCTACATCTTGACCGGGGTGTTGGTGAACGAAGCTGCTCAGAGGACCATTCATCAGGATTTCAGCATCGATGGGGACGTGATGCTGATCACTGCCGCTGTGGGCGTCGCCGTCAACCTACTGTGAGTACAG
Organism: Danionella cerebrum; assembly: GCA_007224835.1. Classification (NCBI taxonomy): domain Eukaryota; kingdom Metazoa; phylum Chordata; class Actinopteri; order Cypriniformes; family Danionidae; genus Danionella; species Danionella cerebrum. Next base: position 241,579 of record SRMA01024024.1, read on the forward strand.
ACGCACACCTGCTCCCATACCGTCTCGCTCTCTCTCTCTCTCTCTGTTATCAGTCATTCATGTTATCCATTAGATTATTAGACAGGTGCTTATAGAAGCTCACTGTCTAACAGAACGTTGTAGAGTGTGTTAGACAGACGTTTGTGTAGAGGTTGTTTTTTGAGGGGAGGTAGACAGGCTACGGTATGTAATCACCTGTGTTTGTGGACAGGATGGGCTTCCTCCTCAATCAGACTGGTCACCTTCACTCTCATGGCCATGGACACTCGCACGGGCCAACAGCCCATGGCCACGGCCATTCCCATGGGTCACCAGGCCATGGCCACGCCCACGGGTCTCACAGCCACGGGCAGGCCCCGAGTGAACAAGGCCAGAGCAGCCTCGCGGTGCGAGCAGCGTTCATTCATGCTCTGGGGGATCTGGTTCAGAGCATTGGTGTCCTCATCGCTGCGTACATCGTCAGGTTCAAGGTAATAAACGTTCCGTCGTTGTTCCTCCAGTTAGACTGTCTGGTGTACGCTCAGAGAACTACGGTTGAACAAAAGTCTTGGCCATTTTACCCTTGCAAACCAGCAGGGTTTTTTTCACACACACACACAAAAAAACAACCTCATGGAAAAGGGCGTGGTCAACCTCGAATTAGCATAAAAAGGCGTGTGTAATCACTGCAAATTTTTTGTAATGACTATTTCGTCCTTCAGAGAGCAGCATAGAAGTGGAGCATTGCTCAGATGCTTATCTACTTTGTTAATTACGGTCTCTGGTGATCATTGTTAACAGCGGGAGCACAATCTAACAGCTGCCGATATTGATTGCCTTTCATGCCGTTTTAACAAATTAATTTGCCATGCACAGAGCAGAGAGCGCCGGATCATCTATGGAGAGCAACGTAACTTTGCTTTTAAAACAGGAAGTGCCAAAAACAGAGTTAAAAATGAACTCTTTAACTGTTGAAAATAAAGTTATAGTTGAGGTTATAGTCTTCTGCGCACAGAGGCCAATGCTTATTTATTTTATAATATCTCAAAAGAAAAGTGTTGTAGGGTGGTGTGACCCTTGCTCAAGGTTCACGCACTGACGGGAAGTTTCTCAGTGCTGATGGCGTCTGGATTTATGATCGCTTTAACAGCAAGAGCCTGTGTTTATGATCTGACCCAGTGCACGTGCCGCTCTATATTTCTTATCTCGTCTTTGTCAGTAATCTCTCTCTCTCTCAGCCGGATTACAAGCTGGCGGACCCCATCTGTACGTATCTGTTCTCCGTGCTGGTGCTCTTCAGTACCATACACATCATCAGAGACACCAGCATCATTCTCTTGGAAGGTGAGACATTCACCTTTAATTATTTTATCATATTAAGTTTATTTGAAACCAGAACCACGCAGAAAGAATTGTAGATGTTCTGCACACGAGTTAATTTGCAGGTCCAGTCTCAGATTAGGCCGTCATGTCAGTGTTTCCCCGACTGTTTAATAAAGGAAGCACCGGGCCGGCGAGCATGTGACGGTGTGCGTGTTTGTGCAGGTGTTCCTCGTCATATCGACGTGTCTGCGATCAGATCTGATCTGCTGAAGCTGCAGCATGTGGAGAGCGTGGAGGAGCTGAAAGTCTGGGCCCTGACAGGGGACAAAACCTCTGCCATCGTCCACCTTCAGATCAGTGAGTCCTCACATTAAAACACTCTATTTATTTTTAAGATTATGTTTTTGGGCCATTTTTGCCTTTGATTCGAACGATAGGGCCGTGAGGAGACAGGAAGAGATGTGGGTGGAGAGAGGGGGAAGGTTGGGTAAGGACGATTATGTCTGTCGCTCCGCCCATTATACCACGGGGCCAGACGAGTTTGATATTTTAAATTATTCCGTTTAGACACATATATGACGGGGAACTAGAGACAATGCATTAAGGAACTGTTCTGTGCTCCTGGAACTTCTTTATTGTGGTGTTGGGTGAACACAGTATTAAGTTTATTTCTTTAATCAGTGATATTGAAAATAATGTCATGAAATAATCTGTGCTTGATTAGACTAGTAGACACGTTTAAGAGCTCAGAAAGTTAATCAGCCAATCAGAATCTAGTACAGGGGTAGCCCAAGATACGAATGCTTCGAGTAACAAAATGTTCCGAGATACGAAAGGCTGCTCTATTTTCACTCGCAACGTAAGGTTTCACATTTGTGTACATAATACTTATTTTGCTTGTTTTTTATTATCATTTATTACAATAACAATTTGTAGATTTAAGTTTTGAAGAAACGTTACTTGATTGTTCTCTGGTTTTCCATTTTTTCTATCTACTTATTCTGTTGTTTCTGAGAGCCGTTGCACGGATTAGGCGTTTTACACGTAAAACTTGTTTTGAGATACGAAATGTTCGAGATACGAACGCCACCCTGGAACGGATTACTTTCGTATCTCGGGGTTCCACTATAATTTAACAATAGAATGATATTAGCCAATGAAAATCTAGTATTCAACCTCAGATTGTTCATCAGCCAATGATTATAAAGCATTCTTTACTGCTAATGTTTTCCTGTTTGTGTTTTTAGCGTCAGGGATTGTGGCTAACTGGGAGGAGATCCAGTCTAAGGCTCGTCGGCTGCTGATGACATCACACGGCATCACAAACTGCACAGTTCAGATCCAGACGCAGAGAGAGCGAGAGCGGGAGAGATGCACACACTGCACAAACTCGGCCCGAGCATGACACAATCCCCCCCCCCCCCCTCCCTCCCTCCCCCTCTCACTCACACAGATTTTTTCTATAGACTCATTTTGATAAAACAAGAGGAAGTTTGTTTTCCGTTTCATGAAAACACTTTGGGTTTCTCTAAATTTCAGAGAGAAGGGGAAAGAAACTAGCACTCACTTCTTTTCGTTTTATTTTTGTTCGCACAAACAAAACATTCCATCCTAAATTCTCTGTCCCTCGAGTTGATTACCGCAAGCGTTTGGTTTGTCTTCTGAACATTGTGGACTGTATTTGCGATCACCTGGGGATGGATTTCTACAACCCACGACAATGTGACTCACTACGTAGTACGACCATCACTCAGTAAGGCCAGTTACAGAGTTGAACAATGGAGTTAAACAGAGTGATACGGTAAAAGTCTGAACATATTGTTTAACCAACACATCGATCCGGTGATGGTTGAAATAATGAAGTTAGACAGAGCGATTTGGTGTTGGACCAACAGATTCAGACAGACTGATCCGGCGATGGTTGAACCAAAGGAGTCAATCAAACAGATGCGACAATGGTTGAACTACCGAAGTCAGACGGACCGACCGATCCGGTGATGGCTCTACCACTAGAGTCAGGCTAACCAATCCGGCCATTGATGAAATACGAAAACAGACAAACAGATTCGGTAATGGTGGAACTATCAAAGTCAGACTGACTGATATAATAATGATGGTTGAACCATTGGAGTCAGACAGACCGATCCGGTGATTGTTTAACATCTGGAGTCAGACTGACTGAAATAATAACGGTTGAACCACCAGAGTTTGACAGAGTGAGCCAGTGATGGTCCATTGCCGTCAGATGGCCTGGTTCAGTTCTGGTTGGAGTAGGTGAGTCACATTGACACATCGTTGTTCACATGCTGGTGTGAAGCTAATGCCAGAATTGTTTGGGCGTAGAGTCCTGTCCCGAGCTGAAGCTCATTGTTCTAGTCAATCTCAGTGTAATTAATTGGGATTGGAAACTGTTTATTTGCATATCACTTTTCAAATCATGCAAGTGCTCCATACAGACCTTTGATAAAACTATGTCTGGACTTTCTCCTACATACAAGAACATTTTGGTTCTCGCATAAAATTAAAAAAATGCCAACTTCAGCATTTGCACAAAAAAACTTGCAAGAATGTACATCTTTTTTGTGTTTTCATTTTAAATCAGATTTTTGTTCACTCTGCCTGCAAGCTTTGCTCCTGCTAATAACACAATTGTTCTGTTTTGTTTTCACTTGTTCATATGTTTTTGGTGCTTTGTTTTTGAAAGTAGGAAACAAATGCAAAAATCAAACAAAAGCCTTAAAAAGTTGTTGTAAAAGTTGATTCTGGGGTGAAATAAGCTCTTTATATGAAGCTGATGCTCAGAGAGGCTCTAAATGATTCAGACAAACATGTTCTTATAATTTCACTTCTCCGTGCCTGCACTCGTACATAAATGCAGCGATTGTTTAAAGCTGTGGTTTACCTACTCGTCATCTCAGACCTTTGAAAAGATTGTAGTGAAAACCAGGAAATAGCTGATTTAAAAAAGGAGGAAATGATGAGCACAGTATCCATTGGTGGCTGTAATCAGTGTTTTTTTGTGTATTTTATGATTTTCTTTTATCATTTCAGTTTGTTTAAGTGTGTTTGAGAGAATTCAACTGAAGCGCTTGAAGATATACAGCGAATAAACTCTTTTTAAATACCGTTTCTGACTGACTAAATTATCTGAATGTATGCAGTGAAATCAACTACAGAGTAAAATGTAGACTCTTTGAAGGGTCAACGGTCACCATTGACTTATACTGGTCATTGGGGATTTGGTTCGTAAAACCAGTCAAAAGGGGAAAATTACGTCAATGACCCCTCCATAGCAACCAGTGTTTACCCTAGCAACTAATTAGTAAATCTTTATCTAACCTACTGAAAATTATAGAGACTGTTTTTAAAACATACTGTAAAATATGTGCTTTGTTTAATTTCAGTAATATTTATGTATAAATTGTATTCTGTTGTGTGGGATGTTTGTTTATTATCCGCAGTCACGGTTGAATGTGGCATCCCGCAAGGTTTGATTGTAGACCCTATGCTATATGCAACCTTTTTCCTTCGTTCTAATAAGTGAGTTAATTGTATCTGGCCATATACACTCCAGTGGAATGCCAAATTAATAATACGGTGATATTATAATTTTTCCAGTTTTGTTTATTGAGGTAAGTTTAGGCGTAATTCAGGCCATGTTTTGGTTCAAAAAAAGCTTTTACAATGGCACCAATATCACTGATAGTCACACTAAGTATTTGTAACAATAAAATCTTATGAAACTTCATAATAAAAGCACAAATTACACAACACCTGCATAAACCGTTGAATTTACATGGAATTGTAAGAAAAGCAAAAAGTGACATGCAAAGTTGCGCCAAAGCCAAATGCTATAACTCTTTTCAGTGTTTTTTGATACAGAGCGAGGGAATATCTGTCCACATATTCACGAATAAACAGCGTGTTTATAAACGTGGAGAGAGCTAACTTACCTGCTCCATGCTAATGTTGATAAACACTGAAGCTAACGTTTAGATTAGCTTTGGCGCGAATTAACCCATCGTCGATTGGCTGTTGGCTCCTGTCAGTTATCAGCTACAGAGGAACGCGATTGGCTGAAATTCTATCAATCTTTCCATTATTTTTCAATACCCGTGACGACACCGCCCCCTAACGTCCGCTGTGATGTGCAGGGGGCTTCAAATATCGGCGATCTATATTAAATAAGTTTTATTTATAATATATATTTAAATATATACATATTTAACACTACACGAATATCCACCAATTTTTGTAAATCAATGGCAAACTTTTTTCAGTGATTAGACGCTAATTAGTTTGTTTTTTTTTTGCCTTTTTAGCCTTTATTTTGGATGATATAGGACAGTAGCTAGACAGGAAGAACGTTGGATGGAGACAGGGGGAAGGATGGGAAATGATGACTGATTTAATTAGCTTTTAACAACATTTTTGACATAAGTTTTTAAACCCTCAATTTACATAAATTTTCGTGGGTTACTGGTGAGGTTTTGAATTTATTTACTAAATACGGATTTATTGTAAAATTATATATGTTAAAATAATTGATAAGTGGCCCCAATTAAGCTAAAATCTCCACTTTCTGCAGTAAACTGAAGATACAGAATAGATTAATGATGAGGTGCAAGATTTTGTAGGGGTGTCCCAATCCATGTTTTCAGCCCCTCCTCTTTTAGGGTGGGAACAAGGGAGAGAAATGGAGCCTTTTTATGATCTTGATCTGATTTCATAGGTAAATATTTCATGACTAATTGTTTTTTCCCAAAATCCAACAGGAACCAGTTTTACTTGACTTGCATTTCAAGACATTGATGGTATGCCTTTTTTCAGGCAAAAATCGTGCTTTGTAATTACTTCCCACAGATGACAGCGTCGTGTTAAGCATCACACCAGCCCCTTGTAATGGAAAGCACAGGCTTCAGTTTATTGAGAGTTGCACATCCACAGATTTACACAGATGTAAACAGTCAGCAGCTGCAACACATTCGAGTCCAGCAGTAACACACAGCTCCCTGTACCAGTAACACAGCAGTTTCCGCCAGTAGAGTCCAGTTCACTCGTTCTCCTCTGGGCACTGGGGCCCTCAAGGCCTTGGTTGGTACCAGAGCAGAAAGTTCTACACACAGCGTTTGGGTTTTTATCAGAACACTATCTCTAACACATACAGAAAGCTCTTCACTTTGCAGAAAGATATGGTGAGTTTAATAAATGTCCGTCTTGAGAGGAGTAATGGAGGATCTGGACTATTGCAGACAAATGCATTCACCTCAATAAACATTTCACTAAACAAGACCCTCCGAAGCCATGGGGCTCCCTGTTTTCACAGTCTATGCTGCTTCTTCAATATTTTCAAATCTCACAAAGATGACAGCGTTTAAGTTTAGTGTGATTTAGCAAACCATGTCAATTTATAAATGTATGAACAGAAAACAAACGCTGAGCATAAACACAAACAGTTTTATTATAAACAGAGGGTACAGGAAGTGTTCAGACCTCCTTTGACTCCGTGTTACATAGCAGACTATTGCTAAAATCATTTAAGTACATTTTCCCTTATTAATGTACACACAGCATGCCACAATATGCTAAAATATTACAAGGTGCTCAGTATTCAGAGCCTTTGCTTCCATATCTTCGGAGAACCATCTTTGAGATGGTTCTACAGCTTTATTTGAGTCCATCCGAGTTTGATTTCATGGATTGGACTTGATTGGGAAAGCCAGACGCCGGTCTATATAAGAGCTTTCAGCTCGCAGTGCTCAGAGCAAATGAGAATCAAGAGGAGCTGCTGAAGAGCTCAGAGACAGAACTGTGGCAAGTTCTGGTCAAAGTTATTCTGCTGCACTTAAGGTTCCTCAGAGCACAGAGGCCTCCAGAATCCTTGTGATGACCAGAACCTTTCCTGGAGCTGGCTGTTCAACCAAACTGAGAGATCATGGGAGCTTCACAGATACAGTTGGGAGAAAGTTGTAGAAAGTCAACCATCACTGCAGCCCTCCACCAGTCGGGGCTTTATGGCCCAATGGAAGCCTCTCCTCAGTGCAAGTGGGTGAGAAATAGATGAGACCAAGATGGAACCTTTTGGCCTTAACTCTAAGCAGTGTGTGTGGAGGAAACCAGACACCTGTTCATTACAGTGCCAACAGTGTAACATGGTGGTGGCAGCATCATGCTGTGGGGGATAGGGAAAGATGAATGCAGCCGAGTGCTCAGGACCTTCCAACAACACAATAACCCAAAGCACAACAACTCAGTGAATGGTCGAGTCAGAGACCAACGGAGCGTCTCTTAATACTGATCAAAGACTCTGACTGCTGAGCACCATGGGATATTTCAGGGAGCAGAACAATTCTGTGTTTCTCGGGCCGTATGGCAAGTTGTGTGTACAATGAACTTAAATAATTTCGGCAAACGGCTGCTATGTAAGAAAGAGTGAAAATCAGTGACTCTCCAGAGGGAATCATTCTTCTGAATCAAAACAGATTATTTTACAGTTAGAATATTTTAACAGATCTAAACAAAATAAAAATCAGAAACAGGTTCTAAACTGAGAGCACAAATTTAAAAGGTGCAAATTCGCCAGACATCCTGGACCAAAACAAACATCCTCCCAACACCTGATTCCCGCACAGCAGGAGATTTCAGGGAAGGAGCCGATGCCACACATGACCACGCCCACACCGCATGCTAATTCTCTAGTCTCTTAACTTCCTGTCTCATAGCAGCCGGCTTTCTACAGAACCCCCCCACGAAGAGATAAAGAGACTTCTGCTTCGTCACTCGCTCAATCATCTTTGGCCATTCCGAATAAACTCGTAGAAAATAAAAGAGTCCTGCGAGCAAACAATGCGCTCCATCCTTTACAAACGATATTCCAGAACGTTGTGTTTCTGAGCTAAACAAACAAAGCCCAGTGTAGAAACGTAATAAACCCTTGAGCGCGGTTCAAGTTCACGAGCCGTTCGTGTTGTTCGTGGACACTGTACTAAACTTCTGGGAAATCAGATCAATGTTTTTTTTCCTTTTTAAAAAGTTACAAATCCGGTGATTCAACACGATCAAGATTATATTTGATGTACAGTTCAAAAAAAATTATTAACCTCCTGTGAAATTGTACATTTGGTTTATATTTCCCATGTGATGTTCAGCAGAAATATGTTTTTTTTTTTAAACTTAAAATAGTTTATTTGGGAAGATTGTAATTCAAAGAGACTAAGTTATAACTAAATTAACCAAGAAATTATTATCTCTCTGATGTGAACACAGAGCCTTTTGTCGTTTGCTACAGTCTCCTGAGGAACAGCAGCACACTCTTCCTGAGAAGATCTCTCAGATTTTTGTTGGTCTTCTGGCACAAACTCTGGGAATTAGATTCTCACAGTTTACTCATTGGGAGCTCGTTCTTCAGCAGGAGTGATGTGTGTTTTGGTCCTTAAGAATCTTCTTTTAGGCTTCCTTTTTGGATGAGAATCTTAGCTCCAAATGCACACCCCCACAGCATTACACTCCCACCACCGTGCTTCACTGTGGAAAGTCAAACGCCTCTCCAAACACAGGCAACATCTCTGTGACAGCAAAGCTACAGTTTTTTTCAGCCTCTTCTTGAGAAGAGGAGTCTTCCTGGGTCTGTGACGTCTCAGTGCAGGGCTCTGGTCCCTCTCCAGTGTCTCAGCAGCTGTTTGTGGGTCTTTAGAAAATCATTTGCTCTCTGCCTCTGCTCGTCTTGTTCACCACGGCCTCTTTAAACGTCTCGAAAATGCTTCTCACCCAAGTTCTTGACGACCACTTTTATAAACGTGTTCTCCATTGTTATGAGCTTAAACAGTCCAAACGAATCTCTTTTGTTGTGTTATTTTACTAGTTGCGTTGCTAGATAGTAATGCTCCGCTTAAAGTGCAATTTAAACTGTTAACTAGGTTAAGCAGGCAGATTGGGTTGGTAAGACATTGTATCACAGTGGTTTGTTCTACAGCCAGTCATCATTTCTTAACAGGGCGAATAATTTTGACTTTCACAGTTTTGGGTTAATCCTTTTTTTAAATAGTTTTATTTACTCAACTACGTGGAATCAGACTTTCTCTAGAACAAGAAAAAAAGACGTGAAATGCTCTGAAAACATCCCTTGGGAAACATTCAGAATTTCACAGGATGCTAATCATGACGTCGAGAAATAAACAAGAATTTAACGAGAAATAAAACAAAACATTCTTTAATCTCAGGAAAACCGGCCCAACTCCAAGCACAAGTCATATCTCTTCTTTTTTTTTAGCGACACCTTAGAAAAATCATGCTATTTAGACAATCGCAGATCACCAGCACATTCTGAGACAAACGTGAGTCAAATATTACCTTTTGCACCTCACCTGAAAGGCTCTGTATCTGCTGCTGCAACTGATTCACAGTCAAAGGTCACAAAATCAGAGCCTCAGCCAATCACAGACACTCTGAGCGCCTGCTTAAATAGCGCACGAGGAGGCTCCCTCTGGTGGACAGCACAACTCCATTCCACAGGCACTTGACAATAACCCAGAGCAGCCGCTCCTCCCACCTCCGTGACGCTGAGAGAGCCTCCACAAACAAGCCAGAAGAGAGGACGCGAGGTAGCATGCACGGCAATGTTACGGCGCGCTGCACTGACACTAGCGCTGTTCTTTTTCAGTCGTCAGGAGAAACCAGAGCATGCTCCCTGTGATGACGGCAGAAGATGTCCTGTTAGTTACCGAAAACAGAAACGATAAAGTAGACTCGAGTGATGATGTGAGAGAGACATTGAGGAATGAGGTAGAGGCTTCAAACAGGAGAGATCGCTCCAGACTAGATGTCTTCAGCTCAGCAGAAGGTTCTTGTGCTGGTAGTTCCCCGGCAGAGGCGGCTCCGTGTCGTCCATGGGCAGGACCAGTCGGGTGCCTCGGATCACCAGCTCATGGTCTCCGAACGCCAGCTCTTGATCCACAGCTTCGTCCGAGTGCAAGGGGGCGTCAGCGATCAGCGGCCCGCTCAGGACCCCGCCCGTAGCATCTGTGCTCACCGTGATGTCACCGTAGGAGAGAGTGATGTCACAGTCGTTCAGGATCAGATCAGAGTCTGCGTTTTTCAACTGGCCTTCGTTCTAAGAGGAAAGACAACGACTTCTTTATGGAGGCTTTGTGTAGAAGTAACAGAAACTACTTTGTTGAACCTTTGATGCAATAAATAAAGGCATTGCAAAGGAAATCCAATTTTAAACACAGCTTTCTTTATTTTATTTTTGCCCTATGCTGAAAACGACTTGACATCGAGCTCTGATGGTGTAGGGGTTTGTGACCACGTGAGATTCAGTGAGGTTGCTTCCTAGACTAGATGTAGCTTCCCAGCCTCCTCTGTCTCCATACTGCCACAAGTGACATCTGTACAACTGCTTGTTAAGCCAATTTCTACTCAGCCAATCACACTGCAGCAGCTCAGTGCATTGAGGCATGTGGAGCTGGTCCAGACGATCTGCTGCAGTTCAATCTGATCACCAGAATGGAGAAGAAAAGGGATTTAAGTCATTTTAAACATGGCATGGTTGTTGCTGGCAGAAGGGCTGGTCTGAGTATTTCAGAAACTGCTGCTCTACTGGGATTTTCACGCACAACCTAATGTTTAATGTCTAAAGTTTACAGAAAAAGAGTAAATATGCAGCGAGTGGCAATTCTGTGGGGAAGAACCTTGTTAAATCTTTTCCATGAAGGATTAGGTACTAGCAAGGTGTACCTAATAAAATGGCCATTAAGTGTATATATGTGCGTTCGTAATAAAGTTTAAAAAAACGCCAAAATAATCTGCAGAGAAAACAAAGAGCAACTCCCTCTGAACTTTTTTCCACTAACAGTTTACTCCTAATGAGGGACATGATGAATGTTTATCGATAGTTTAATTCGTGAGGGAGGGGGAAGATCAAGCTGCTAATTACAAAGAGCTTAAATCTGCGAAAAAGGCAGTAATGAATGACAGCATCACTCCAACTAAAGCAGTTAAGGAGACCCGGTGAAGCACAAACCTCGTACGCCTGTGGGCTGGTGAGGCAGCGTGCCAGAGGTCCACAACAGGCCGGCAGTGTAGCAGTGAGGGGTGGTCCACTGTGGGTCAGAAGGGGCTTCAGATAGCTACAGGTCAAAAGGGTTAAGGTCTTCCAGGAGAGTGATAAATGAACGCTCGCATTCAGCCAAATGAACCAACCAAGATCTTAACAGAGGGTTAGCACATGACATCACAGTACCCGGAAGTCACGGAGTGAGTGGCAGAAACCCTACTGATGCGCCAGCGAGTGATTGACTACATGAAATGATTTTAGCAGATATTAAACCATGAAATGCTACTGGTCTAATTTAATTCAATAGCTTATGCTAAGCTAATGCTAAAGGTGCAGTCTCCAAGAAGCTGCACTGATTATTGTTATGAAATGGTCAAAGTCCCAAAAAATGGTCACATGTTTTAGAAACACTTCTTTTAAGAAACCAATAAGTGACCTCAAACAAACCACATTCAGTAATATTCAGAGTACGGTTTCACCATAACTGCACTTCCAAAAACAAATGGTTCTTTTCTTTCATCATTTGAGCTGCACGCCAAAGGATACTTGTGATCAAAGTTGTACCAGATCCGGAAGAGCCAGGCACTCTCCTGTTTGGTGCTCCTCCGCTCCACTCCATCAGGGCCGATCTGCAGAGGAACACGAAAGAAGCGGTCAGTAAACAAACTGGAGATCTGTGCAGAGAAGTTCAGAATCACTTACAGAGTTCTCCTGGTCGGCATCCACACCAACACTGTCAAATATAAAAGACAGAAAAACGATAAAAAGTCTCTGAACCCAAAGATTAAAGAAAGAAACAGAAACTAATTCAACACGTGCTGGAAGGATATTCTCCTGGAACAATGGCTACTAATTTAATACCTTGTTACATTTTTGCTACCTCGTTAAGATTTTGCTACCTCGTTACATTTTTGCTACCTCGTTAGATTTTGCTACCTCGTTAGATTTTGCTACCTCGTTAGATTTTGCTACCTCGTTACATTTTTGCTACCTCGTTACATTTTTGCTACCTCGTTAGATTTAGCTACCCCAGTGGATTTAGCAACCCTGTTAAATTTAACAGTTAAGTTAGATTTTGCTACCTCGTTACATATTGCTACCTCATTAGATTTTGCTGCCTCGTTACATTTTTACTACCTCGTTAGATTTAGCTACCTCATTCGATTTAGCTACCCCGTTAGATTTAGCAGTCTGGTTGGATTTAGTTATCTCTGTAGATTTAACTTCCATGTTTGATTTTGTAGTCTGTATAGATTTAGCTACCTCATTTGATTTAGCTACCCAGTAAAATTTTGCTGCCTCGTTATATTAAGCAACCCCTGTTATATTTCGCCATGCCAATAGATTTAGCTACTCCATTAAGATGTCAAACCCCACTCTGCTTTGAAATCTTTTTCAAGGAGAGACCTTGTTGCAGCAGTTTAACTACCTTGTGTCTTATTGCTGAGCTTAATCTTGCCATGGGACCTCACCTTGGTAGCTTGGTTATTTCTCAGCCAGTTTTAAGCCTCCTACACAGCTGGGTACCGTGTGATGTTGACAATCATTAGCAGCTGTTTGGTATAATTGGTGGATCACATACCCAACTGTAATCCAACAGAACCCCTGAGTTTATGCAAGTGTACCGAGACGAATGGATGCTGGTTTGAAGGCAGAGGGTGGAAATTCTTTATTTACAGTCTTTTTAACACCTGCCTGCACCTCTTGCACAGTTCTGTATGACTCCAACAGTGTTTTAGGATCAAAGATGAGGTTGAGACTGACCGGATCTTCTGGCAGGACAGCATCTGAGTCGTGCCCCCTCCGCAGATCCAGACGGTGAAGAAGACCACCAGCAGCGTTGTGGTGAACATCATCTGTCGTGCGTACGTAGCTGTGTCCCTGATCGACAGGGCAAAGGTCATGGCACCACGAAGACCTGGCCAGATTAAAAGATCAGATTCATTTTTTTCTAAATAGAAATGATCTTATTCTTCCCACAAAGCTCCAACTCAGGAGAACAACCCAACCCTGAAAAGTTTTGTAACGTTTGAATCTTGGATTCAATCTCTGGACACAAACCTGCGAACATCATCATGTGCTGGAAGTTGGAGCCGATCTTGTTTCTACGGCCCAGATTCAGCAGGAAGGAGAGAGGATAGATGTTCGCGGCTCGTCCCAGAAACACGGCCAGCTGAAGGGTGAAGAGTCAAGGCAGGAGAGCAAACCTGATCTCAAAGAGCATCCACATCCTGCCCGGAGAAAGCTGTTCATGAATAAACGGCTCTACATCCGGGATCTGTGGGGAACTCTCTGATCCAGAGACTACAACATTTCTTTGACGGTCGAGTGTGTGATTGCTCCGCTCACAATTCACCAAAACGCTGAGCAACATCAAAAGTGTTTTTGGCTGATTTCGACAGATCTGCAACACGACAACTCATCGACAACTACCCCAAGAGTCGTCATCGATGTCAATATAAAACTTTAAGAGTTTCTAAATGAAAGAGTAAACACAACTGTAAATGGCTTCATATTCATAATATTCCTATTTTCTGAAAAATCTGAGCATTATGAGCACAACTGTAGTTGAGAAAATCATGAAATAATGAAAAGATAAATAAAAAAACAATAACTTTAAGAAAAACAAACAAACTGACAAATAACCCAAAGTATGACAGTAATACGAGTAAAAGAAAACAAAAGCAACATTTTGGAAATGACTTCAGCGATCATTGATGCTATGAGACATTGTAAACGATTGTGTTTCGCTCTCAGGATACGAATGCAAACACGATGAAGATCGGGTTGAAGACGTGGTTCCGGAAGGTGAATAATGTCAAGCCCATGTAGGAAAATATAAAGTTCTCAGCGAGGAAGTTCAGCAGCTCGAATAACTGCGAGAGAGACAAACCAACATCACAAGCTTGGTAAAGGACTGTGCAATATTTCACCACTAGAGGTCGAACTTAAACACCCATTTGTAATTTAAATCTGCAGGCAGCAATCAAAGGGACACTTTTGGGTGCAATTTTGATGCACTATGACCAATAACAATTTAGGAGATGCATTTGAGTGAAAAGTGTTAAAATACAGGCAAATTAAATAATAAAAGACTGAAAATGTAGAAAAATTGGTTTCTCTTCAGTCAAAACCCTTCATACAGAGATTTTCTGTAGTTGCTGAGCTGAAATGTGGTGGTCTATGTTTTTACTCGTAGTACAAATCAAAAAAGCTGCACCATCCACAACATTTACCAGCGGGACGCAGGCCACACTTTGAATATCGATGCCGCGCCCGCACACCGGCATCATTGTTCTTACCTGTTTGGTTCTGTCCTGAGATTCCGGAGAGAGGTTGTTAAATGTGTAATGGGCCTGGGTCATTCCGCAGAACAGCACGGCCACCACACCTGCAGAACATACGAGAAAACATGAGCATCAAAGGTTCTAGAGCGTCCTGCTGCTTTCTACAGGTTTAAAACCTTACCAGTAAAACCACAAGCCTCGGCTAGTAAGAATGTGCTCCAGGACATGAGGAAGAAGAGCGCCGTCTCCAGCAACGGAAAGTCTCTAAGCTTTGTGAACTTGGTAACGTGGAAAAGAGGTTAAGAATAAAGAAAGTCAACGTGACAAGGTGATAGGTCCCAAGCTTTTAGAAGTTCATACTTTCTATGTGATGGTGGCCAAAATAAATGAAACATTAGATTCGAATGGTGGCTGTTCTACTAAAAGGGTTATAAATATCGACAACTTCAATGGCAAACTGATAAAAGTCAAAAATAGACATTTTAAACAACCTGACCACTAGGGGGCCCTGTGCAGATGGCCTTGGTAAACTAAAGTATTAATCAAAATAGTAGGAATGGTAAAAATGGAATCATCAAGAAAACCCTCTGTGTCTGGAGCGTGAGAGCCCCATAGGGGTTAAATGTCTTTTATATTTTTTTATTATCCAGTTTTTAGCATTATCATTCATATAAAGAGTAAATATAAGGATTCAAAAATTATTCAACAAGCCATACGCCCATTTTGCCTAGAGTTATGTCAAAATTGTTCACTGTCCATTTGAAAATGTTTTGAGGATTAACCTAGGATTCTAAAACCAGATAAATGATCTAGAAGGTGTTTCCCAAAGTTGTTTTTCATGGTAATTTGACACAGAGGCTATTTAGAACCTCCTACAATGACACGCTAAAGGAGTAAAGGATATCAATGCAGTGACTATTCCAGTTGCCACGCCCAGAGCAAACGACCCACTGAAGACTCCCAGAAAGATTCCAAAGGACTTCAGCATCGCCATGGCTTCAAACGTGTGACTGTTGTCTCCTGTCGGCTGATACGCTACGATCGACCTGGAGAACGAGGACCGATGGATCAGATGGATGTACATGCACATAGATGACTCACATCTGGGAGCCACTACGTCACACCACAACAAACAAAGAATAAAAAGGAGAATAGTTCTGAAATATCAGGACAAGCATGAGCTAGCCTAGAAAATTGTGCTAAAATGCTAACATGCTAGCAACAGTACTGAACGCTTTCCATGTTTCCAGGAAATGCTTCAGCTGTTTGACTGATGCAGTGGGAAGTTTAGTTTTTTGAGTGGCAACTTTACCTTTCAGAAACCCTTTTAACCAACATTAATAAAAAGATAACAACGATAGCCGCAATGTTAGCGACAGAGAATAAAGTTTAGCGCACTACTGTCATCCCCTAACGAAGAAACAAACTACTCACATGCTTCATTCTTCCGATACACAGGAGCTGCTCGTAGAAGTAGAATATCATGATTTATTTCAGAGATTCCATTCAAAACATAGAAACTTGTCTACATTCTTTCCATTTGTATTTCCTTTAATGTTGCCAACAACCAATGAAACAACCATCTTCAGTGTGGCATTCGAACCCCAATCAACCCTGCTATCTAGGGTGAGAGAATCTTGTCATGGCAAATGGAGGTCAGCAACAAGACACAAGGTAGTTATACTGCAGCAACAAGGTCTCTCCCAGACATAGATTCCAAAGAATACTGTGATTTCAAGATGACGTTTCAAGCACAAGGACACAAAGACGCATCAAGCTAAAAAATCTTGAAATCATTAGATTTTCAGCTCAGAACTTGCAGAAACCAAAGAAACCCTGGTACGCTGCTCTGCTGTCCAGAGAAGCCAGGCCAAAAAGCCAAACCTCTGGTGTAGGAACTTGGTTGGTGCAGAAAAATGGCTGCAGGTTTTCTGCATATGGAGTTGGAGTTGGGTCGGGATTAATGGTGTTCTCAATGAAAAATACAGTCAGATACTGTTCCATCATGTAACACCATCAGAGAGGCGCATGGTTGGCTCAAATTTATTCTGCAGCAGGACAATCTCCCTAAACATACAGCCAACAAAGTAAAAATCCTTCCTTGAGAAACTGTGTGGAAGTGTATCTGGAAGAATTGCTGCTGTTTAGAAAACAAATATTGAAGTAATAAATGAACGCATTCTGTCCCTCATGCCCAGAACCGTCACATAAACGCTGCATCTAACAAGACAAACACTACCTGAAACCTAAGCCCTGAGGGAGGAATCAGTCTGAAGAGAAGCTTAGAGGATGAGGAGGAAGAAGAGCACAGCACTACTTCCAGCTAAGCAGCAGCTGGCTATCGTCCAATCGGCAAATGCCCACAGCTCTGCTTCCTCCAGATACAGGCAACCCACGGACCTCATCATTCCACAACAGAAGGTTGTGTGTGTGTGTGTGTGTGTGTGTGGAGGTTCTGGTGTGAAGCACATCTGTGGGTCATTTCCAGCTAAAGCACACACTGAAACTCAGCACTCTCAAATCTCTATGTGTGGCCGACCCATTGAGGGCCATTCTGTGAGTCTGGTTCCCGCCCTCTGCAAGAGCCACACCTCCGGGGCTGTGATGCCCCACCCCACTTTGCCTCCCGTAATAAAGCAGCATGCTGGAGGAGATGAAAGGTCCAGCAGGGGAAGAATTGTGTATTAAAATGTTAATTGTTACTTTGCAGAGTTTACAGCTGCCCAATAAACAGAGACTGCTGAGAACTTACGAGGAGAGGACGACTGCGACGGCATCGTTCAGCACACTTTCTCCGAACAGCAGAGCGTACAGGTCAGAGTCCACCTGCAGCTCGTTAAAGATGGCCAGGACTGTTACTGTTGGAAGCACACCATCAATATTCAGTTAGTTTCCCACTAAACCAGTGCAACTATCACCCAGAAACATTTAAAAGAAATAACTCAATATAGCAAAATGATGCTTTAGGTCGGCGGAGCTGGTCTGTGGGATGTCCGTGACTGTTCTCACCATCCTGTGCCTCTGATTATCTGAGATTGTTTTGCTCTGACACTTCAGCCCTTTATTAGAACTGAGCTTCTGGTCTTCCAATTCCGCAAAATGTTTGTCACAGTTGAAACCGAGAGCTCAAATCTCTGAGAGCTTTCTGTTTCCTTCCCCAAACCATGTTTTCTCTTTAGAGAAGATGCAAAGAGGAGACCCACTTACAACTGTCCTCCTTTAAATACTTTCTCCTGATTGGATTCACCTGTGTGGGGAGGTCAAGGGTCACTGAGGTTACCAAACGAATTCTGAGTTCTAATAATTATTGATAAAGGTATCGAAAATAATACAATGACAAATGCCTCATTTTGTTTAAACAGTTCTTGCACACTGAAACTTTATTTCACTTCTCTCTTCTTTATTTCACTTCTCACTTGTTCTCCTGGATCTATCGGCTGCCTTTGATACTGTCGATCACTCTATATTATTATCTAGATTAGAGTCCTGGGTGGGTCAAAGCTACTGTTCTGAATTGGTTTCAGTCATATTTGTCTGATAGAAAGTTTTTAGTAAAGATGGGTGATTTCACCTCTGACCTGTGACCTCCATCTGTTTTCTCTCTACATGTTTCCTCTGGGCTCTATTTTACGGAAACATGGTGTATGTTTTCATTTCTATGCAGATGATACTCAAATTATTCTTCCAATCAAAAGAACCAATGCTACTGCTCTCACTAACCTTTAGCAGTGTCTAGAGGAGGTTAAATCACGGCTAGCTCAAAACGTTCTTTTCCTAAACGAAGACAAGACTGAGGTAATTGTTTTGGTCGTAATGAGAACTTTCAGAGTTTCCGCCCTAACCTGGACAGTTTATCTGTCTTTAGTTCTTTGAAGGTGCGAAACCTTGGTGTCCTCACTGACCAGCACTTAAAATTTGATAAACATATTGCCGCAGTTACCGGATCCAGCTTTTATCAGCTTCGACTACTTGCTAAAGTGAAACAAATGTGGCAGCAAGACTTCTTCGGAAATGTCGTAAACATGAACATATCACCCCGATTCTGAAAAATCTACATTGGCTGTCAGTCTCTCAGAGAATGCATTTTAAAATCCTTCTTTTTGTCTATAAATCTGCATAATGTAGCACCAGCCTACCTCTATGAACTTCTTCATCCTCACTCTCCTTCTAGATCTGGTAACCAGGCTCTATTAGTCGTCCCTAGTTTGCGATTATGTTTTTCTGTGAAGCACTTTGGTCAGCCTGAAGGCTGTTGTAAATGCGCTATACAAATAAATTGAACTTGAACTTCTCAAATATCTCTGTGTTGGTTTCCTTTATGATATATTTAACTGAGATTTCTGACCCAGACACCAATGGAAGGAACATCATGAACATGCGCTGCTACGGGAACTATAATACCTGGATCAGTGGCTGAGACAATGGCGCCAAAGAAAAGGCAATCGGTGAAGAAGAAGTCCCCACCCAGATGCCCAATCTGCTTCATCATCATCACACAGCCGTACATGATCAACCTGGAAACACCACCATTTACACCATGAATTCTTGAACCTCCCCTCAATCATGTGAAGGGAAAACACTGTAAACAGACCCAATGATGAAACAGGACACAACGGTTCCAACAAAAGCATAGGCGAGAATAGAACCCAGGTTCCTGAAGAAATGCCTCTGCAAAAGGAAACAGTTTGAAAAGAACAAAATCATTCGTCTACACTGAGTGCTCACAAAGGCAAACAAGCAAAAGTAAAACGTACTCGTTTCAAACTGTAGCCGGCGTGAAAAATGATTGGAGGCAGGAGGATATTGAAGAAGACCTCAGGGTCAAAGGTCACCTGAAAAACAGATGGCAATATTAGAAAGCACTAGTGGACTTTTCTCTGGTCTCATTTATAAAGAACGCGGTGTGCAATATTTGAACTTTGTTAAAACACAACCTGAAGCATCCTTCAAGGCTTCCGATATCTAACAGGGAAATTCCCAGAGTGTGGAACTCAAAGATGTTTTTCAAAAACCTGGAGATTCTTGCATACTTTATGTAATACAACAACTAAGGTTCAAATCCAAATACTTTATTAATGAAGATGAAAGTAGAACACATGCAGCGTGTGAGAATGAATACTGAAGAACAACAGCAGAGCAGTGAAGCTTTACAGACACAAAGCACTGGACTGAAAAACATTTAAACGTGATGAATTCATGTCAAACTCACTAACCTTGGATGGTTTTAAAGAGTTATTATTTTTGAGCATTAGGTGGCGCTCTTTTTAAATGATGCTATGAGTAAGTGATCAATTCTGATGAGGCACACCAAGTTTGGTGCCAATGGTTAGCAAGATTCAGATGCAACTCGTCATGAATTAGTCATGTTGTCTAACAAAAAAAATGAGGTCTGAGGATGTTCTGATTCTAATTTTGTGAGGATCAACAGATAGTTTGGAAGGAGTTAGGTTTTGGAAGTCAGTAAGGTAAAACTGATATTGGTGTTCTCCGGCCAAATCCTTGGAAAAAGGCGAGACAGAATAAATGATCAGCATTTTTATCTTTTGGCCACAAGGTGGTGCTGGGTCCTATGGGGGCATGGTGCCAAACATGCAAACAGAAATTAACCAAATAAATAATTTTGACAATTTTAATGTTCCACATGATTCAACACTTTGATCGTTTGCGGCTTAGGAGATATTTGCCTGAAAAATATTAATTTCACCACACCACTAGGGGGCACTGATCAGAAACAATACATGTAACCTCAGATCACAAGTGTTGCAGCACACACCAAGTTTGGTGTCAAAATGTTAAAGCGTTGCTAAAGTTGTTGAAATGAATCTCTTACAACCATTTTAGCTGCATTACGTTTGAAATCGAAAACGGTGCGACTTGTTGAGTTTTTGGTCGACATACTAGTCATGAGAGAATACAGACAACCGGTCTTGGAGGATACTGAAAGGGAGGATACTTGGACGGTACTTAAATGATTTGCCTTGATGTGATTGAATGATTTCATTTCAATGACTTGGTTCCAATGCTATTAGCATAATCGTAGCGCAACTATGGACCTGTGGTGGCGTTAGAGAGCTTGAGACTGCAAATGTGGTCTGGGGAGAGGTCAGACTTTCGTCTATCAGTGCACCAAACTTCTCGCAATGGTGGAAGGGTAAGAATAATAATCAGAAGCAACAGAGGCGTTCGCAGCTTAGCCCCTCATGACGAAGAGCGAATAGCCGATTTTCCAGCGATCGCCTCGACCATTGTTTTCTACTCATCGATTTATATTACATTGGAGATATTTCGGAATTGTGTATAACTTAAAGAGCTACTGCCCCTCGCTTAGCGACTGATCTCGGTTCAGTTTTTGCATCTCGCTTCCTTTTCCTGGATTTAAATCCATTTGCTGCATCCAAATATTTCTACAATCTTTGGAAAATACAGATCCAAACAGCTGTGAGCTGAAATAAACCCCTCCTCCCTCCAAACATCTGCCGTTTGTGTTCTCCTCAGATGGAAGTCAAATGGCAAATGTGGCGTTACCTTGCGGAGCATCTCGTTGTCCTGGATGTTATCGACTTCACTTTCGCCGATCTCTCCCTTCAGCGTGTACTCGTAGAACTTACCACTGACGTTGACCAGCAGCGTGGCAGGGCTGGCATTAACGTTACAGCTCAGTGTGACATTGTTCATGTCGCTGGGCACATGGATGGCGTAGCGCAGGACTACCCCCACAAGCAGCCCTGACCAGAGAGAGAAATCACTGCATCACTATCTTTTTGAAGCATAGCACTGCAGAAACTTATAACCAGAAGGCATATTCCACAAAATACCAGAGGGTTCATAGATCTCTTTGTCACTTTAATGTCCCTGACAAAACGTTCAAGTATTTGTTCGCCTTTCAGCATTGTTTTATGTGCTGCTGTAAAAATCAGGTACATATAAATGTCAGGAAATCACAGAAAGCTGGTCGTCTGTTAAATCGTGGGGATTACGGTCTAATCCAATCCCTTCCATTTTAACAGTGTGATCATTAAACACAGCCTTTTTCTGTTTGTTTCGCCACTCAGACTCAGCGAAGGGGGCGTGGTCTATCAGGGAGTGACGTCACTCCCTACCATCTATTACAGAGTCTAATTACAGGAACGAATTTATGGCACGTCTGCTTTAAGATAAACACATCGTTGTTTTTGTTGTTAAACCAAGCCTGGAATGAAGGTAGGGGCAGTTCCTACGCTCCAGAGACCCATCTTCACTCCTGGGCCCTGTGTCATCCACTGCTCCCAGAACAGTCTATGTATCAATGTTGGCTACACTAAGCTGGCCAGAATCGTGCAGCCCTGCAGCCCTCACTGGTCTGGCACCAGTCACGCCAGTGCTCACCGTATATCATGGCCAGTCCAGTCTCGTGCAGAAACCTGAAACGACGGTGCTTGAAGAGCCATATGGTGAGGATGGTGAGGGTGAGGAGCAGGATGAAGATGAGCAGGTCAGCGCTGTCTTGTCTGTGGCTCTCCTCAGCTTTCTTTTCTGTCACGATGTTCTCCATCGCACTGTCTTCAGCCCTGCTCAAACACAAGGAGCTCGCCCAAACAAACACCAGCAGCCTCCCCCAGACACCCCCCGCGGCCTTCACTGCACACCCACGGCCCATGGTAACATTTCACTCGGGTTTAGGCTTTAAAAACGGTCTCTCCCGGGTTCAGGGGTGTTGCGTTAGCTGCAGATCTCTGTAGATTGTTCCTGATTCCCACAGACGCCCCGCCCACCGCACGTGACGTCATGTGACTTGCAAAAGAAACGTGTTGGTGCGGGATCCAAAAGCGACGGCACTGCGCAGTTCACAGTTCAATGTGCGACAAAAACATATAAAAACGAATAAAGTGTTCATAAATGTAATAATTAAGAAATGTATAAGCACTAAAATAAACAGATGAGTATGGACAAATTTTTTTTACACAAGAATACATCTAGTATGGATAATTATATTGATATTTTGGGGCTTAGAAATTCACTCAGCGGCCCCTTTATTAGGTACACTTGTTCAACTGCTCGTTAAATGGGCGAATCACACGGCAGCAGCTCAATACATTTAGTCCAGACGATCAAACCAAACAAAATGAGAAGGAAAGGTGATTTAAGTGAGTTTGAATATGGCGAGGTTGTTGCTGCCAGACGGGCCTGTATTTCAGAAACAGCTGCTCTACTGGGATGTTCATGCATAACCACCTCTGGGGTTTACAGACAATGGTCTGAAAAGGGCCTGTACCTTGTTGAATAAATTGCCTTGCACTGAAGACAAAAGTTGGTCCAACCCTTTAATTTTTTTATTTTTTTTCACTCCAAACTTATGTTTACAGTTCTTACGGGGTACCAAATCTGGGATGTGATTTACAGAGGGCTGTTCATGCTCAGAAACCATCAAACCTGACTCAACTGAAGATGTTTTGTAAAGAAGAAGCGTTCTGCCAGAATCCAGACTCTAATTGAATGCTGTAAAAAGTGTCTAGAGGCTGTACTTTCTGCAAAAGCAGGAGCACATATAATAGATGAATAATTCTTGCACAATAAACCACATCAACTTTATTTCACTTCTCAAATATCTCTTTGTTAGTCTCCTGTATGATATATTTAACTGACAACTCTTATCCAAACTGATTTATAAAGGAACATCGTTAACATTTACCGGGGTGCACAAACTTTTGCAAACCACTGCAGAGGAAATTGGTTAATTTCCGACGACACACCAGACAATATTCACTCTGGTTGATGAGCACAGATGTTCTGCTCCTGCTGCGTTTACATTTTAAAGATTGCCTCTGATGATTTGCTTGTCTTTTATTTTATCGAACAAAAAAAGGTTGTAAAACACAACACAACAATGTTTAACCTGAAACAGTCAATCGAGTTTCGGAATGCTGTTAAATATTATCTTTTCCTCACCAAACAGCAAAAGCCTGCTTCCTGTGGTCATAAATGTGCACAATACTTTGAAATCCCCGCAGACATTTACAGCAGACCATTTATAAATCACAGATATTGGAGTAAGTGTTGGTATTCTTCCTAAAACTAGAAGAGGTGTGGTCTGAGGATGCAGAGCGCTGGTAGCTCTGGGAAGGTGCTCTCTGTAGACAACAACGAGGCTTAGTGGAGGATTAGTACATAACTACAGGCTTAAACCAGAGCCCCTCAACCTTCCTTTTCTTACTCTACACAGAAAAGAAAGACTAGAACTCACCTGGCTCCTAAGAACAATGGATCCTTCTCTGGGTTTTAGATCACATTAAAGCTTTCAGTTCAAGGAACATGCTCTTGTTTCATTTGTTTATTGTAATTGAAGAATACAGAATACAGATGTCGAACTGGAGTAAGCAAGTAAATGGATTAAAGTTTCTCATCATTTCAGTTCTTATGTAAAACTCTTTACAAAGAGATGTTTATACTATAATCAAAAGTTGTTCTTATAATAGCATAAACATTTTTTTATTTTAATTTAAAATAGTAGTAATTTTATTTAGATTTATAGTTAGTAACAGACATTTAAATTAATATGAATGTACAGTCCCTGGTCACCTTTGTACAAATTAACCTGAAGTGTCTCTTTAATTGATCAATATTTTTACAAGAAACGCCTCGTTTTAATTTCAACGTTGCAAAACTAAACCGTCAGAAAGTATTGTAATACTCAGCTTGGTGAAGCCCAAAAATAAAAGTGTTGTCTCCTCGTCATCCAAGCTTCAGCTGTGACTAACAACCACAGTGCTCCAGACCCCTGATAACATGCCTAAGATTCACCTTGAGACTAAAGCGTCGATTATCAAGAGGCTGAAGAGCAGATCTACTGCTGATGTGGCGACGCCTTTAATGTGTCTCCAGGTCGAGTAAATAAATTAAGATTCAAAGAGACTGGAGATGTTTGACAAGCCCAGGTGAGGCAGACTCCACAAGAGAACTCCTCGAGAGGAAACCAGCACGAAACAGAGTGGAACAGTCTAAACACCAAGAAATCTTAGCTAGCTCTTACACTCCCAAACACAAAAGAGGCCAAATTCTGCAGCAGGATGGTGCTCCATCCCTTACATCAAGATGCTCCAGGATTGGTCAGCCCAGTCTTCAGACATGAACAGGAGGATGAAAAGAGTAAGCACTGACACAAAACCAAAGAATATCGATGAACTCTGGGGGGCACACAAGACTACTTTCTTTGCTATTTCTGATGACTTCATCAATAATTTGCATAAACCCTTATCAAACTGCATTAACGAGGTGCTTCAAGAGTCACACAAGATATTAAATGTGGATCTCACAGCACCACTGCCTCATTTGCTGATGTATTTCTGTATTTGCAGTAAATTTGTTCCATTTCTGTAAAGGTTACAAAACGCTGTCTTTGACCTTTCTCTCTTGATTAAATGATGTTTTTTTTGTGAAACAATTTCAGTGCATTAAACAGGGTTTCTATTTGTAACACTAATTGATTATCTAAGTCTGGTAAATGGCAGGCATCTCTACAAAATAAACTTCACAAAACACTTTCACAAAAGAAATTAAATCTGGAATTCGAAGCCTTTGGCTTCATCCACAGACCGCACATGTATTTGTGATTTGTTAAAAGAATCTTATGGGGATTTTATTAGAGGCGACTCATTAGTCTATCCCTGAAAAAAACAATCTAATATTGTGACGGAAAAAGAGGGATCGCTTAAAATCTTCCAGGCCTCATTTCAATCTTATTTTAACCAATTTGCAAACCAAACCCAGTTGTCTAAGGTGTAAAATAACACGTAAATGAGGAGCTCAAATCAATGCGGTTCATTCCACAATCAAACCAGGGGCCTCTCTTCAGCGAAAACCAGAAAGGAGCGCAAGGAGGTGGAGGGGTGGAAGACAAATAAAGCCAATTGAATGGATGGGGATTAGTAGTAGCCCAAGACAACGGGGTCACAGCCCTGGACTCTTTTGTAGAGCCATGAGATTTACAGCGTCCAATCAGAGAGCAGGGACCTTGGTTTATATCTCTTCTGAAGGAGGTGTCTTGCTTTTACTCTAATGGTTCTTCGTGAGGAAGAAGCTCAGTTGCTCTCAAACACATTCACAAGATACTGATCAAGGAGCACATATGTTTCAGTAGCCCTCACCTTTTGTGTGCAACGGCATTTTTTCCTTTCTCAGACTTTGTGACATTTTTCTTCCATGGGGAGCCATTGCTGACCGCATTCGTTAAGTAATGCCCTTTCATAGTCACCAGTCTGCTGGACTCAAATGTTGTAGTCGGTAGTGTGCCTGTTCTCCTAAGACAATTATTGGGGTGCACTCACTTTTGCATTTATCACTTTTTGGCGAGTGCTAATTAACAAATGTTGTTTGCAATCAATGGGCAACACTTGTAGGAGTATCTTGTAGTAGAAAATGCAGATTCTGAAGGAAACTAATGCTTTTATGACTAATGTAGTGGCGTGTACTCGTTTATGCTGAGCACTGTATGTCTATGGCATGACACACGAGGGAAGGAGTAAGAACTTGATGGACCTTAGAGATCCAGCAGAGCTCACACTGCTCCCAGAAATGGAGTGCCGAGAGGTTACAAGAGTTTGCGTCTCCAAATGTCACTTTTTCAGCGGATTTTTGGAACAAATGACATAAAAACCATGGTATAAAACCAGCCCGACTCTCCTCTTCAGGCTCTAGAACCAGCAGTCTCCAGTGTTTGTGATTCCAGAGATGAGGGATGTTTGAAGGAAATCTGAAAACTCTATGTTGTTCCTCATTGGTTGAGTATTTCTTCTTAAATGATAGTATTTTGCAAAAACGTAACCAATTAAAATACATTTAATGGATTACAAACACTGTCTAAATATTTTAAGACCGGGCGAGTATAAACCACAAAGGAGTTAAGTAATCGCAATACTTAAAACTTAGGGAAGATTCAAGAAGATTGAGCCTAACCTGAGAATAATAAAGTGCAAAACATCTTCTTGGTAGCAGAGTTTTAAGCCTCCTACATAGCTGTTTCTGTCTAAGAAGAAAGGATTTCAGTCCAAGTATAAAGTCATCAATAAAATTCTCAGATTTTATTAAGGTAAAAATAAGGAGCCATTTCATGAAATAATCAGAAAACATCGTCAAACGTTCCTCAAAAATATCCCATTCATTCCCAGTGAATGTCCACAGTATTGTTAGAATATCTACCACGGCCTCGCTCAAACGTGATTTAATAAATTCTCAGTATTTGCGTTAGCTCTTACACGAAGTTCAGCGATCAGGCGTCAACGTTTTATGGTCCACAATTCTGACCTCCACTCGGGACGGGGCTGCTGCAGCGCTGGAGATGGATTCAAGCCCGGTGTGCGCAACCTTCTGTAACCTACAGACTTAAGACTCCAAGCAACAAGTATTTACAGAAATATCAGCTGGAAAAGAAGTTGGCACAGTCCATTGACGAACACAAGAGATGCATGTTTGTACAGCGGATTCACATTTAGAAAGAGACGGCGGAAAGCGCACAGATTTTCCCGTCCAACCGAGGAGCTAGCAAATACGTTTAGAAAGAATGGAAAGTAAAAAACAGGCAAGGCAGCCCACCGAGGGTCCGTCTCAATGGAAGTTCTCCAGCTTGCGTAGCCGCGGGGTGTTGGAGGGCAAGGCCTGAGTGTTTGCGGCGGAGGGCTCCTGCTCTGGAGCGTGGAAGAGCACCCGGCCCCGGTGGTTGAACAGGTAGAACGACGGGTGGTTTCTCAACGTGTCGAACGTTCTGTTTGACCACAAGAGACTCGCGTGAGCTCGACATTCAGAAAGCGAACACTTGTGATGGAGTCGGGTGCGGTTCTTACTTGTTTTTGAGCTCGGAGGAAGCGTCCATGTCTTTGAACTCGCCAGAGATGTGCACGATGCCGTAGCACGTGATCACAAACGATAACAACGTCTGCAACACTATCTGGAAACACAGGAGCAGAGGAAGTAAGAACAGCGCAACAACGAACACGTGCTTCTCACGGCACCCGTACAAACGTGGCTTACATCTATGGGTAACGTTTCATTCTCTTTTTCCGTCAGCCTCATGTAGGATCGATCTGCAAACAGGAAAGAATTCATGTGAAATATTCTAGCAAAATAAACACAAATGTAGTCATTTTAGCAGCTCAACAATTTTTGTAGACATGCTCACTTTTTTTTTTTTTTTTTACAAATTTTTGTTCAGTTCAAGTTAAGATGCAGGACTGTGAGCATGTTCCCCTTTCCTGGATTAAATTTGGAGCAGTGAGGATATGTCCGCACTTTTTTGTTTACGGTTTTGAAATTGTGACTTTTTCAAACCGCGGTAAACCAGTTACCAACCCATTCCTACTGTATACAATAGGTATATTGTATCTGTGATCGACTTGTACACGGTTTACTTTCCAAACGCATTTCAGTCAGAAAATAAAGTAAATCAATCAAATACTGAGGTAGAATTATTGATTACAAATAATTGTTAGTGCAGCCCTTGTTCATTGCTAGAAATGTAAGTTGCTTTGAATAAAAACCTCTGCCAAATTCATAACTGACATAACTTAATATTCTGTTTATATATTAGCTTTTGTGTCTGATAAACTTGGAGACGACTGGATAATACTCTACGCCTGCGACGCAACACCGCTAACGCTCAACTACTAGTCTGACCAATTCGACTAGTGGTCCCAGTCTACGTGCGCGAGTTACATTTTTCGGGAGAAGCACATCAAGCTACAACGGAGGGATTTTGTGGCTTTCGAACATCTCCAGCGTAGGCTGTAGGGCGGCTTGATGGTGAACCCACCTTTAGCTCTGATCAGACAGAAATCAATGTGACTCAAGATCATATGACATCAATGAAACATGCAAATTAAGATGTTATAGTGTTTCTATTAATTATGTAAATAATTGTATTAACTTGTGACAAATCGGCATCTGCTGTTCCAGTCCAAAGCTTCAAACTGGGTTCAACAAAATAATTGTAAACATACTCAAACAAATGAAATCACAGGAATTATTAAAAATTTAGCAAGCTAAAGGAAAAAATGGTTGTACGCCATTCATTCGAGTATAATTAAGCTTGATTAAAGTCTTAGAATACTTAAAGAATGTGCATGTTACTAATAAAAGCACAATTTTCTGCCAGGATCATTTTGATTGCAGACAGCATCTCTTGTCATTGTTTTGTGCTTTTGTAACGGAGTAGCGGTTAGCCTTAGAACTACAAATCCCAAGCTATCTTACACATACTGGATATCTGTAAAACAACTGTACTCCAGAATGTTATTTAGACCGGTTTATCACTAGTGACTCTGGCCCGAGAACTGAAGCTGTCAAGTGAGCTGAGCTCCGCGGGGAGGCCGTGCTCGAACCCCGTCAGCTCCAGCGGATCCCTCGTCAGGTCGAACATCATGAAGTTCGTTTTTTTTGCTGCGCGGTACTTACGCTGTGCCGCTGAAAATGCCGCGTGTGCCAGTGCGAAGAGTCCGACTCCGACAACACCTTTCCAAAAGGACGACGCCATTTCCACTCGAGCACAAACCGTTCGAAACAGAGTCGAGGCGCATGAAGCTCTTCCCAATGGACGATGCGTCATTACCGCCGCCGCAGCGTGTCCTGTATTTCCGCTTCCGGTGTTCCTTCAAAATAGTTGCAATCTATGGTTTGTACTATTTTTGTCGTTTCATATCGAAGTTTATGCACAGTGTTATATACAGTAAGTGATTCACAGCCATTCTCGGCGTAGAATTATTATAACATTTTTACATTTCAGAAGGATCTAGTAAATGTTTATTTTATGTTACTGTTACTTAATCAATCTACAATTTTTATTTCAGGCGTGTATAAACATTAAGAGCAAAAAGAAATAAACTAAATTTTTTACAACAATTTCCACCTTTCTTTTTTGTGTGTTATGCTGTTTTCATTCTCCATGTACATCTTCTGTTTACATTTCTCAATAAAGGAAAAGGTGCCATTCAATATTTAAAAGCCTAAGACTGATGGCACACACAAACGCTTAATACGTATCTGCCTAAATAATTCATAACCTCTCATTTGTTCTATATATGTCCTTTGTCTTCTTTGGGTATTTTTGTATTATTAAAATATTTGTATTATTATTATTAGTACAATTTCAAGTGTCTTCATGCTACATTTGTGTGCCTCTAATATTTAGATTGTTTTCCGTTAATTAGACTAAATATTTATAAATAATTTGCTTGAAAAGCAAAATCAGTTAAACACAAGACACTTTCAGTGGGTAACTCTATATTTAATTGTTATTCAATTTGATTCAAATTAAATTGTTAACCTGCTGGAAGTAGCCATCGGAAGATGGGAACACTGTTCAGAACAAAACGCAGGGAGGCTGTGGCATTGACACGATGCTCAATTGGTTCTAATGGACCCAAAGTGCCAAGAAAAAATCCCCCACAACATTACAGCACCACCACCAGACTCAACCGTTAATACATGGCAGAGTGGATCCATGCTTTCATGTTGTATACACCAAATTCTGACCCTAGCTTCCGAATGTTGCAGCAGAAATCGAGACTCACCAGACCAGGCAACAGGTCCAATCTTCATGAATTTTGGTGAATCTGTGGGAACTGTAGCTTCAGCTTCTCCTCTGGCCTCAACAAGGCATTTGCTCCCACAGAACTGCCGCTCACTGGAGTTTTTCTCTTTTATTGGACCATTCTCTGTATCCAGTTGAGTTTCCTAAATTACTGAATGCCACTGTATGGCTTTATATTTCCTAACGTTATCCACTGCATCTTCAACGATTTGTTGAGAGTAAACAGTTCATTTTTACACCCAACAGCACGACACCCTCGCTTTAGCCGACAAATAGAATTACTGGGAACTCATCAGTAGATTTCAGGAGCATTTAAAAAAATGTACACAATATCGTTTATGATATTTGTTTTATTTTTTCACAGTTTCATTAAAAAAATCATAAAACTTTATCTATATAATATCAGTTTACAAAACGTTTGTACAACTCTTAAA
The DNA here is from genome assembly GCA_007224835.1 of Danionella cerebrum. Lineage (NCBI taxonomy): Eukaryota > Metazoa > Chordata > Actinopteri > Cypriniformes > Danionidae > Danionella > Danionella cerebrum. Next base: position 272,209 of record SRMA01024024.1, read on the forward strand.
ATATCTGATGTTCCTGCAGCAATACTGTCCAAAAATAATCTATTTATGAACAATAAAAGTAGTTTACATCTGTTAGAAAATGAACAAAACCAACAGGAAAGGGCTCACTAACAGAACATGCGTCTGAGAAATGAAACAGAGCATCTCTCCAGAAGAAACATGTCACATAACCACATCAGAACTCTGGGCCAGTTCAGATCTCACTGAAAGTCCAGTTGGTGAGGCAGCCCAGTTGTCTTTTTGGATGCTATTGCTTGCCAGACACTGAATCACTCTAAACTACGTAACATTACATGAGATGTTCCATCCAAACATCAGCTACCAACCCTCATCATCATCCTTCAGAGAACCATCATCTCGTTTCCACTGTAACCTGGAGCTCAGTGTCCCGACGACTGCAGGGTTATTGCTACTGGGAGACTTTAGTTCCCAGTTATAAAAATCCAATATTGTTATTTAACCCAGGACTCCATCAATGACAGAAACGAGGAATAAAAGAGCTTTCCACACAACGCTCATCCCAGAGTTCATCTCCCAACATGTAATGGACATAATATGATGCAAACTTAAAACCTCTTGATAGTTTTCTCCATTTCTATGGATAAACATCTGGTCTACCCTTCTGAAACAGACATGAAATAACAGACACACAGCAGCTTGGTTTATACAGAGTTTGCATATGACGTCACGGTGGCCAGGAGTTGATATGAAAAGACTGCTTTCGCATTGTCGCCATATTAAGAATGAAACTTGAGGCTCCAGTGGTAAGAAACCCCGAAATAGTGTGAAGAAAATCAAGAAAAGCAGGTTTTACTTTGCCGCTGTAGGAATAAATAAATCAGCTCTACTTTTAACACAAATGGCAGTAGTTCCAGGATTGTTAACAGTGCCACGGTTCTTTACGTCCACTTTGGGTCTATTCCCACCGGAACCTCGTGTGAAATAAAGGAAATATTGATGTAAGAATTCTGCAACTTCCAAACAACGCATTTGTGAAGATTGTGTAGCTCGGGGATGAGTGAGACGTGTGTAAAAAGCCCTTGACATTCATCTTTTCCGGAGTGTGCTTTTTCATTATCTTGCAGTGAAACTGCAGCGCAGCAGCCTGCAGATGCTCAAACCCGACAGAGTCCTCCCTTACAGTCACGCCAGGCCTCGGCACAGCTGGAGCTTGGCCGGTATCAGCCCTCATCTCACCCGAGGCTACGGGAACCAGCGAGGAGCCATGTGACCTGCAGATGTCTCTCATCCGCCCGTCTGTGGTCGAGGTGCGTCCCCAGGACGTTGCTTGCGTGGCCTCCCACTATCTGCTGTGGACGTTGTTGATTTGTGCAGGAAGCATCTGTCTGCCTTCTATCTCCTCCAGAGCAGTTTCCAGCTGCTGGATCAGGACGCGCTTCTTAAACCTGTGGGAGTTATAACGTTCTACATGTTTATAGAGTGTGGCAAACCTTATGTAGTCAGCCGCTAGTTGTGCGAGTTCTCTCACTCCAGAAGAGGCCGTGTGTGCGTGTGTGTGTGTGTGTGTGTGTGTGTGCGCGTGTGTTCTCACCTGGCTGCTTCTTTGATGGCATGATGAATGAAGTACCTCTGCACTGACGCCGGGCCCTTCACCTCCTCCAGTAACCTGAAGATCGCCTCATAATCTGCATAAAACAAGTTCCGTTTGGTTACTTTCCAAAATACAGCGTCCTCAGAAGCCATGGGGCAAAAGGTCTATAAGTAGAAATGAATAAATATTTCATTCTATTTTAATTTATTTATAATGTAGATATATATTAAATTTATAAGTATATTTATGATTTATGAATGCATTTATTTACAAAATCATTCATTCAAGCATATATTTATTGATTGTTTTATTAATTATGTGTTTAAATATACAGTCTTTTATTTATTCGGGCATTTATTTCTATTTTTAGGATTATCTTTATTTATAAATACACATAGATTGAAATGTAGAAATGCATTAATTGCATTTAGTTATTTACCAATCTATTATTTATTTATTCATGCATTTATTTCTATTTATTCTTTTACATTATATATATGAAAGTTATTATTTACATAATTATTAATCATATTATTAATGCAGATATTTATTAATTGGTTTTTGTATTTAAATGTCTATTATTTTATTTTTGGTCCACCATATTAAAGCGCTTTTATTAACTGAAAAGCAATATTTTAGCTATAGACATTTTTATTTTTTGCAAGATGTCAAATATAATATGTTCTACTTCAACAGGAGCTTTGAAGACAGCCTTGAAGTCAGGAACATATAAATGTCAGGAAATACATTTTCTGGCCAAATCGGGTCTTTTAACTTAATCATCAGAAGAGACTGTGCTCTATCAACGCAAGACATTTTTGCCACTTATTCTCAGTGAAGGGGGCGTGGCCTGATGGAAACATGGCATCCTATAATAAATTGATGCTTTAAACACTTACTGCGGCCAGGCTTGCGGACCTCCTTTATAACCCGTGAGCGCAGCTCTGCGTTGCTTCCATCCAGAGGAATCATAACAACTGTGCCTTGCACTGGAGTGTCTCCACCGTTATCCTCCATCGCCCCCTCATGGTCCGGAGGACTCAGCTCCTCACAGTTCGGCATGAGATCAGAGGGTCTCTCATCCAGACAATTGTCCAGATCTACTCCGTCTTCCTCGCCGTCCTCTGCCACAAGGTCTTCTCTGTCCTCCTCCGGTACCGGTTCTCCTGGCACTTCATCCACTCCTCCAGGCCAGCCGTCAGCAGCATCCTCGCCCGGCACTCTCTCGCCGTTGCTCTCGGAGGCACCTACGCTGTTGCCCTCTGCTTCTGTCAGGGAAAATAAAAACATCTTCACATCCCTGCAGTTAAATGCTCTTGTTTTCCGTGACTTTTGAGATTCCTGCAGATCCCAGTGCACCGGAAAAACTCGAGCACTCGAGCAGTTTATTTCGAGACACTTTGCATCAAGCTCAGCGCACTTGCCTTTGTGCAGTGGGACGGGCTTGATGATTCCCGGTTGGCCCTGCGCTCCGGTTGGCCCCTTGCCCATCACATGATTGGTGATAATTGGAGGCGTTTGGGGGCGCCGCAGCAGAGGCGACATGCTCCTGCGTCTCTTTAGGGCAGTCCCTGAGTTTAGATCCCCAGCGTTACTCCGCTTCTTATTCTGAGGTCCTGTCACAAACTCGTCCGCTTCATCGATCATCATTCCCTGTTTCGGGAGAACAGCGTTTCTTAGCACAAGCGGAAGTTCCACCAGCATCTGCTTGAAATACATTTGAAAAGCACCTTCTTGTCCTGTTTGAAAGGGTTTCCAAACGTGTGCAGGCGTTTGGGCTGGTCTGGATCGATCTCGCGCAGAGGGGATGGCATCATCTTCAGATACTCTTGATAGTTTCCCATCTGCCCCACTGGAATACTGTGCAAGTAATCTGGGAACGAATCAGAGGTGAAACCGTTTTAATCAAATATCAAACATCCAAAACCCTTTACAAGACTCTTCAAATAATTACAAGATCAATAAAAAGTCACCATGGATCACTATAAGCACAAAACATCGAAAGAACTAAAACAAATGATTCGTTTCAGTTTAAATGTTTAGTTGCAAAACACAATACGCCACGAAATGAAATTAAAACCAGCCAAACTCAACAAAAACTTCCTAACAATATAAAACAAAACCAATCCAAATTCAACTACACCATGAAAATCAAAAGCCAAAAAAAACACACAGATGAAACGAAAAAATGACAAAACAAAGCCAACAAAAACTAAATGAAACAATAGAGAACCAGAAAAAGCCAAACCAGTAAACCAAACCATCCAAAGACAAGACAAACCAAATTAATAGAAACAAAATAAAACACAACAAAACGAAGCTAACCCCATAAGAAACCAAGCCAAACAATAAAGTTTAAAACGCCGCCAAATCAAAAACAAAATAAAGTCAGATGTTTTGAATCAAAACTAAGATAAGCACAACAAAACAATGCAATAGAAATTCAGCCAAAGTAAATAAAAGCATGCCAGAAGAAACAAAACAAAGCAAACACAAAACAATGTCAAAAAAGCTAAAAGTCAAATGAAATGAATCGAACCAAAGCCAAACCAAATCTAGTCAAAGAAAGAAAAAAAGTCATAAAATAAAACACAAACAAAAAAGTTCATATTTGCTAAATCTATACAACCAAAACAAAACAATGGTTTCAAAAGTCTGCAGATGTGCAGCAAAAAAATGTGACATATTTCCTGTTAAACGGAAGATTTTTTTGAGATGCTTCATTACGGCAGACAAGAAATTCCGTTGATTCTGGCAAACTGGGCATCAATGCTCTCGGCCAGATTTTTGAAGCTAGCAACAGTTAGTAGCATTTTTCTAAATGTTATTACATATTTTAATCTGAACGGGCCATGAGTACAGCGCCGTTAATGGCAGCAGGAAAATGTCGGCTGTAGACTGCATTTTTTTAACCTGCTTCACACTGCCCTCTGACGGAGCTACCTTACCTAATGGATACCCATTTCTTTCTCAAATGCTACCTCTCAATACCTCAATACAGAATTATTTCTATCGGAATGACCGAAAAGCCAATTTAATATCTCTTGGCTACCAGGAGGCACTAAACTGAACCTCGTCAGGCAGCCACCAAGTTTGCTGAGATATAGCCGTTGGACTACTTTGACGAGCATTGCGTAATAATTGACGCTTTGTCGCATCAACTTGGATTCCATAGCTTTAAGTCAACATCACCAAAAGATGGTCTGGAACAAATCTTTGTGTTTGGAGATGTTTGCATCAGTAGGTTTTGAAAGTAATTCAAAATGGCATCTAGAGAGATCATAAAGTGCATTGGAATCAGCTGAGCAAAGGATTAAACAGAAAAGCAACTAGTGGTGGCGCTGTAGAGTTTAAGTTAAAGGGTCCTAATCTTCATAGAGCTGCCATTGACTTCCAGAAGAACAGGAACCAAAAGAAATGGTTCACCAATTACCATCATCCTGGCCTCTGATGAGCTTCTGCGTGGTCCTCAAAAGATTTGAGCGCATTCGCGTCACTTGATCCAGGAGATTACGCCGTGGTATATCGTAAGCGTTCCTATAAGCCTGGGGCTTCAAATCCTTGAAACAAAAGGCAAAAAAGACGAGATCAGATCTAGCTGGGACTTCTCTATGGAGATGCTAATCTCATGCTAATCCCTGTTCACTCTACCAGCTTCTAGAAGCTAGAGCGGAGCCCCTGCCCGTACCTTGTTGAGAAGAGCGATCTGGAAACCAGCAAACTCTTTGAAGTTCATGTCAATGAGACGGAGAGGAACTTCTCCTGTGATGCCCTGGAGGAGCTGCTTGAAGTCCCGTCGGTGCGCCAGCGACAAGGCGCTCGAGTGGTTCTTCACCTTGATGCCCGTCTCTTGAGGAGGCTTCTTCCCCACAGACACAATCAGCCGGTCGGATTCCATCTTGGCCTATCAAACCAAGGACAAACATAATCATGGGCTCGACGGAGAGATCCGAGAGGCGCGGCGTGACGCTCACCTGCTGGCTGAGTTTCTTCAGGTACGAGATCACACTGTAGCTCAAGCCACAGTCCATGTTGTCGGAGATGAGATTCGGAGCTCCCATCATCCTCAGCGCCTTCTTTAGAGGCTGCAGGCGGAGGACAACAAGAGGAGGGAGAGATAAAGAAAGTGAAAATGAGGACGGGCTGCACGAATTATCTGCAAGTTTGTTTTGTTTATATTTATATCTGGCACACTCCTACCAGGAGATAATACGGAGGCATGGACTTCAGGTACACTTCGAAGGCTTGCCTCCACTTGAGGTTGGGCTTCAGCTTGTGCACTTTAAACAGATCATCTGGAGGAGAGCAAAAGAGAAATGTTCTTGTCAAGGTTTGAAACATATTGAGGTTTCCTGTATTTCTGGATTGAACGGGTGCTTTTTATTTTTATTTATCTCAGTAATTCCATTCAGGGAACGTCACACTGAATGATATTTCTAGCATCTCAGAAAATTAGAATATTACTTTGAGCATGTGCAGTGCTCAGTATTTGCGGTTGCTTTTGGCTGAATTCCTGCGGGAATACGGCATGGCATGGAGTCAGTCAGTCTGTGGTTCTTCTCAGGTCTTCAGAGAGCCCAGGTTGCTCTGACGGTGGCCTTGAGCTCTTCTGTATCGTTGGGTCTGCCGTATCTCATCTTATGCTACACAATAACCCCAAGATTTTCTATGGGTTTACCGTCAAGAGAGTCAGGGAAACCATGCTCCTAAACCAGTGGCCGGTAGCTCTGGCACTTTGTGGAATCAGCATCTCCATAAAGTTCAGCAGCAGGAAGCTTAAAGAGCTTTCACGTGAGACGGCTGTGTTGACTTTAGAAAACAGAGTGGACCAACACCAGCAGATGATGCCCCAAACCGTCCCTGACTGCACAAACTTTACGCTGAAGCGTCAGACGCTGGAACCTTGATTTCCAAAGGCAATGCAAAATGTACTTTTATCAAAAAACATATCTTTGGATGCCTCTGACGCGATCTCTCGTTCAAGAGTGTCTCGACAAAAGAAAAGCAGCATCTGAAGCCATGTCTTGCAGACGTGCGTGCTGGTGCTCCTTGAAGCACTGATTTTAGTTGCATCCACTCTTTGTGAATCTCCCCAACATTTATATAGGTTTTGTTTCACAATCCTCTCCAATTTCATGTACAGTTTTTTAAACAAAATATTTTCCTTCCCTTAATCTCTCTATTAATGCGATTTGATAGAGACCTCTGGACAGCAGCCTCTTTTTCAATGACATTTGTGTTTACCCTCCTTGCGCAAGGCGTCAATGGTTGTCTTTTGCGCAACTGTCAACCTTTTACCGTATAGCCTACTGAACTTGGCTTTTGCGGGTGTTTTGAGTTAATTATGTGATTAGAGTGAGGCCCCAGGCGTCTTCAGTATGGAACATTTTCACAATATACTGTTTTTTTGGCACAAATATCCAATCAAAGTTAAAAGAAATAAACACTTGAAATATAATCGTCTGTGTGGAATGAATGCAGACAAGTTTCTCTTTTTGAAAGGAATTAGTGAAATAAATCAACCTTTGCTTCATATTCTATTTATCTGACCAGCACCTGAATAATCTGAGGCCACGATTAGACTGTATCTGAAAAAGAGATTTTTCTCTGATTCTTAACATCACCAAACTCAGAGTCGTCTCAATGAAGGTGACCGTTCTCCTGTGCTGCTCCTGCCTCTGATTCTGCATCCACAAATTCTACAGACCTTGCAGCTATAGCTCCACCAAAGCATTTGAGCATCGAGATGTGCAGCCTGTACGCAGCCGTATATTGCAAACCAACTGTTTTACGGAAAACGTTCCAGAGATTAGTGATGAGAAAGCAACACGTACCGAGGAGTGGCAGGAGGACGGGATAGTTGTAAGGCATGACAAAGAGGTTGACGCAGGTGAGGGTGGTGCTGGCCTTCAGGTAACCGAACGGATGAGCCGTGTCGCTGTGTTTACCGCTGCAGCTCACAAACACCTGACGACAGGAGAGAACATTAGTTGAGGCCTCGGCTCCTCCACGAAGCTGCATCTCAGAAACAAAACGCATTCATCAGCAGCTCAGGAGCTGAAGGGCTTCGTCTCTTTCCTAATTCTCCATCAGTTATGAGAAATCGGTGAGGTCCTGGTCGTGTCGACTCGCGGGGGGCGGACTGGCCCATCGCTTAGCTCCTGGTTGTTTGTGGGGCCTGGTCTGAGGCAGAGCTCACATCACACCTGGGTTATAGAAGACTAGAGATGACACATGGAACGCTGGTCTGCTGCTTATGGATTAGGTTTCCCAGGCACTTCGTACTACATTCACTTATTTATTTATTTATGTCTGTGTGTCGTTGACCTGCAGATCATTATGCGACGCATTCGTTTCTGTCCACTCCCCCTCCGTGATCCATCCTCTGTATCATAGTTCATTACCTGTGTGTATGTATATCTGTGTGTAGTTACATCTAAAACTGTACTGCACGAACTGGAACAAACTCATGGTATGTTCAGGAAGGTATTCTTCCCTTTCACCTACATCTTTCCTTTCAACACCCTCCTGTCCTGATGTGAGTCATGTAAACTGGCCCAATGGAAAAACAAATAAATAAATAACTTCATAAATTCACTGCTTCCATCCAGAGGAGGAAACACCACACCAGGTGTTCACTCCCCTGGAGTCGAAGCACCTACTCCCCCATGTGGTGGCTTCTAAGCAGGAGAGGACCAGGTTTACAAAAAAAAAAACAGATCTGCCAGAAGATGTCGTACCTGCCAGCACATGTGTGGAGACTTCCTCTCTAGGATGTACTGGGTGAGCGGGGACGGCTCCAGCTCGTATTTGTCAAAAGGAAGCTTCTCAATTACCATGGGCTCACAGTCGACGCAGGAGAAGCGCACGACCGGATGAGCAGAACGAGGAGGCTGTGCAGAGGAAGGAAAACAGAAACTGGTAAACGGACAGAAACTTTCTCCAGAGCAGGTTTTCTTCAGAAGATACAACCGCGGAGTCATGCAGGAAGCTTCTGTTGTGATTATCATTTAAAAAAATGTAAAAACAGTTTCATATTTTCTGAAAAATGTGTTAGAAATAAAACAAATGTGCGTATGATAACGACTTTAATGCACTGTAGAGTGTGTAAAAAAATAACTAAATAAATATGAAAAAAACAGAACAAGTAAAGTTAAGAGAGATAGATGAAGATGAACACAGGTATGATGCGTGTGGATGAGAGATAATTATAATAAATATACGTAGCCAAAAAGACATTTTGATGGAATTCTAGACAAATTACAATAAAACCAACTGAATGAAAAAGTTTGATCGCTATTTGAAGTTGTGTTTTTTTTTACCATAAGGCGGCGCTCTTTGCAACTCCTGTTTTGGGGTCAGCCATAGTTACTGATGACACACACCAAGTTTGGTGCCAATAGGGCAAACCGTTTACGAGATACAGACACAACTGTCCACGATGCCATCGAAATCAATCGTCAAAGAGTTTATCGAAAAGCGTAACTTCAATAAACACGACTTGAATTACATTTTTTCCAGCAAGGTCTACGGATGTTCCGGTTCAAATTTGCAGAGAAGCGGACAAACGGTCTGGCATGAGTTTCTATTTCAATATGGCGGACCTGAAGTTCAATCAATATGGTGAAATTGGTTTCTATGTCCTCGACTCTACCCTGGGAAAAGGCAAGGTGAGATTTATGACCATAAGCAAAAGCTAGCAAAAACTATTAGCATTTTTAGCATCTTTTGAGTAGAAGGTGGAGCTGGCTTAAAATTTGTCCCTTTGGTGCATAGTGCAACTTTCAGAATTTATTGTAAATGTTTAAAAAATACTTTCGGAAAGTTGCGTACTTGGAAATGGCAGACAACATAACATTGGACGAACACTTGGGCCATTTTTAATATCTCTGGACCACTAGAGGGCACCATGGTGAAACTCTGCATGCAACCTCAGGTCATGGTTGTAACAACCTACACCAAGTTTGGTGTAAATGGGCTAAAGTGTTGCGGAGTTATACGACTATTCCCCCGAGCTTTGCATAATAATTATTCAACTAGTGGTGGCGCTGTAGAGTTTAAGTTAGAGGGTCCTAATCGGGTCAGATGACTCATGAGAGCCAATTGTATAAATGTGCCAAACTTCATCCATTTCCTGCAAGCGGTTCATAGAGCTGCCTTTGACTTCCAGAAGAACAGGAACCAAAACAAATGGTGTCCGCTCAGCTTCACCGTTCACCAATTACCATCATCCTGGCCTCTGATGAGCTTCTGCGCGGTAAACTCACCATTTCATTAATCAAAAAAAGCTGAGGGTGAATAAAAGCAGAGGCCTCGTTCTGTTTGAATAAATCACGGTGTTTGTTTCCTATTTGAGATTTCTGAACCAGACAACCAATGATTTATAAAGGATCAAACTTTCACAAACCGCCGTCAGTAGAAAATGCCTCTAAACTTGAAAATAATGTCAGTGATTTCACTTTTTACCAGAGTGGGGGAATTCTGGTCGGGCCAGAAGGATTCTGGGATTGGCCAGTGACCCACAGGAACGCCGGTCTTGGGGTTGGGCCGGACATAAATGAGTTTGTGGCAGCTGTGCCAGGGCTGCGGACTGAAGGACGTCAACGGACGAGCTGGATCCGCCAGACCATCTGCACATCGAGAGATTGACGATGGAATGAAAGCGTTTTTCCTTGAATCACAGCATCGCTTTATCAGCACTGACCTTCAGCTATCGCCGGAGGATCAGGACCAGTTTTCTCAAAGTGTATAACGACTCCGCTCAAGACCTTCTGGACGAGAGATTCCAGACACTGGTTCAGCATTCTTTGTGTCCTCACGCAGTAAGAGCGACCTGAAAGAGAGAAAGACGGGAACGGCTGAAACGTGAGATTACGACGAAAAGCTGCGTTATTCAATTCAAGCTTTATTTATAAAGCGCCACACCGTCGTCAAGGCCACTGTGCAACATTCCCACACTGTACAGCGTGCTAAGGCAGAATACGGTCCGCGGGAAGAAAACTGATAAAGGCAGAAACGTACAGCACTTTTGTGGTAGGCAAAGGTTTGTGCACCCCTTTAAATCTTCATGAGCATCTTGAACCCAAACGTTTGCATCCCCCCAGCAGTCCTCTCGCTCACAATGCATTTAAAATATCGAATGAGGAAGTACCTCCAGTGACCTCACACATCTGGGTGATGGCAGACTCATCGGTGGGCACACTGCCGAGCTGCTCGCTGTCTGGGACGGCCACTCCTGGCAGCCGCAGCACCAGCGCGAACAGTCGCTGGTCCCACCTGAAGGGCTCCTTCGTCAGCTCACTGCCCGGCAGCGGGGAGTTCAGAGGCAAGTGAAGCTGATGGAGGAAGAGGAGACGAGAAGTGAGCTATCACTGAACATCTGCATAGATCGCACCAACAAACAACCCGCTCCTCACCTCCTCAGCCACTCCAGAGCTGTGCGTCAGCTTGTTTCCATCTGTGATCGTGATGATGACGGACGGCTCCAGGAAGAATGGATTGCGACCCTTAAGGAACCAAAAAAACAAAGATATGAATGAATCTGACTGACTGTCAAAAGCTTATGTGCATTCTATTCAGCCATTCGCCAGATCTGGTAACTTTTAGCATTAGCTTAGCATAGACCATTGATTCCAATTAGACCAGTAGCATTTCAGTTAGAAATGATCAAAGAGGGTCCAAACAGCTAATGTACAAAAAAATAGTGCCTTAAAATATTATCACACATTGGCCCACTTTAATACTTTAGAAGATGTATATATTAATTTTAGCAATTATTTAAAGTGTAAATTATTCCCATTATTCCCAAATATTGTGGTCTTCAAAAACAATCTGTCTCGCACAAATCACTTTGCCATTCTTACATCTCCTGGATTTTGTACTTGTTTCATTTATATTATATTGCACTTTTTTATTTCATACCTATTTTATTTCATATATTTATAATTGTATTTCTATTATCTACTCATCCCTTAAATGGTTACAGGTTAGACAGTCGTACAATACATTTCATGATGTACTCTCTACGGATAATATATGTATGTGACAAAAAAAAACACAAATTTCTACTCAGCCAATCACACGGCAGCAGCTCAGTGCCTTTAGGCATGTAGACGCAGACGGGCTGATCTGAGTATTTCAGAAACTGCTGCTCTACAGGGATTCACACACAACCATCTGTAGGGTTTACAGAGAATGGTTAAAAAAAACATCTCAGACTGGTTTCTTGAACAAATGTTCTCCACAGTCACCAGATCTCAATCCAGTGGAGCAGCTTTGGGATGTGGGGGATTCGGGAGATTTGCACATGGATGTGCAGCCGAGGAACCTGCAGCAGCTGCGTGATGCTCTCGTGTCGATATGGAGAAATAAAGCAGTTCTGAAGGGTAAAAAAAGGTCAAACCCAGTGCTAGCAAGGTGTACCTAATAAAGTGTCCGGTGAGTGTATTTGGTGTTAAAGCAACGTGTATTTTCAAAATTATATAAAAAAAAAAAAAAAATCAATTCAACCATTTAAAATCAATAAATAAAATAGTGAACAAATAAAGGAACACATGAGTAGAGGACAGAGGAAGAGCATCGGTGTGTCCAGCAGAGGTCAGCACTGATGCTCCTGTCTTCACGTGGATTAACACAAGGCCTGAGGGTTATGGGAAACCGTGTGTCTCGCGTTTGAGCTGCTTCAGCTCGGCCTGAATGTGATTTAGCTATAATTGAGTTGAAATATCCGCTCTGTGCTGCTCTTTCTCCGGCAATACTGTTTGTCGACTTGACTTTAGAGGATCCGCAAAAACTCGGCATCAGAGAGACGCAGGCAGTACTGTCTCCTAGTAAATATAATTACTTTAAAGTACGACCAGGCGTTAGTTTTGTTTGTTGAAATCAGGAACGTATAAATGTCAGGAAAGCTGGATGAATGCAATCTCCACAAGAAGCTGGATGAGTGCAATTCTTTTTAATTTAAGCGTATAATTATCAGAATACCTCACAGATCTGCAGTTTTTGAAAAAGCAGTCATTTTAACCGCCATTAAGTGAAGGGGGCGGGGCTTGATGGATAAATGATGTCACTGCTCAATGTGTCACACATTTTTTTAATTGTTACCAATTTCATTTATTTTAATAATTAGTTTCAAATGGTGAATTTTGTTATTATATACGTTCACTAAATAAAAAATGAAATGTTTTAAGCTTTTTCGGTGTTCTTCATCGTGGATTAAAGTTTAATAAACCGGTTTTCACAAAACAACGGTGGGATCAAAGGTAAAATAATGGATGAATATGTAACCGCTTATCATTTATTTTCATGACGCTCTGCAAAAGAACAGCCGCAGCCTTTGTGTTCCGCGAGGAAACTGGAATAATTTGTTCTTCATTAAAACGCTTTGATCCTTTTGGGGGGGGGGGGGGGGGTTCTCATCTTTACCTGGCCGTAGTTGTCGATGCCAGAGACCAGTCGGTTGAGATTGAGCAAGTCAAACGCAGCTCGGAGAGCGTGACCCACGGTCGTCAGTCCGGATGCCTGCAGGTTCTTCAGCTCGCTCATGAACGTGGCGTGGTTCTCCTTCCAGCCGGCCTGCCACACACAAACCAGAACTTACTCAGTCAGACCACAAACCCTCACAGAGCTGTGTCTTTCATAAACTCTACTGGAAATTGCTGTAAAGAAAAACCAGTTCTTGAAACTGTTTCTGGAGATACATCTTGGATCAAACTCGATGATGCTGGGATCAGGCCACGCATCGCTTCCAGAGCTAAAGATAGTTCTCAGTTACTTTGGCTCTGTGTTTGGGGACATTGTCCTGCTGCAGAACAAATTTGAGCCAATCATACGCCTCCCTGATGGTGTTGCATCATGGATAAGTATTTCTCAGCATTGGGAACACCAATAATCTCCAGCTCCAAACGTTCAAGCAACCTCCACCATGCTTCACTCTTCAGAAAACCTTGAGCAGCTCATCTAGAAACTCAAGTCTGCTTTGGAAACTTTGTCCAGGAGAGACCTTATTGCTGCAGTAAAACTACCCCGTGTCTTGTTGCTGAGTTCAATCTTGCCATGACAAGAAACTGCCTTTCTCAGAGCAAAGTCTGACTGATCCTCACCCAGCGTTAAGCCTCTTACGCAGTTAAGGCAATAAATTGTTTTAATAGCAAAAAAAACTAAACAAACAACAATGATACATTATTAAAATTAGGGCAACGCAGCGAGTGTCCATCTCAATATGCACACAGGAGTTAAAAATGTACACTCACTGGCCATTTTATTAGGTACACCTGTGCAACTGCTTGTTAGCGCACATTTCCTATCAGCCAATCACACGGCAGCAACTCAATGCATCGTAGACACGGTGAAGACGATCTGCCGCAGTTCAAACTGAGCGTCAGAATCGGGAAAAAAGGATTCAAGTGACTGAACGTGGAACAGTTCTCGCTGAGTATTTCAGAAACTGCTGCTCTACTGGGATTTTCCCGCACAACCACCTCTAGGGTTTACAGAGAATGGTCAGAAAGCGATAATATCCAGAGAGCTGCAGTTCTTAAAGGCAAAATGAGTTCCAATTTGGTACTAGTGAGGTGCACCTAATAAAGTGGCCGGCGAGTGTAAGTAAATTTTTCTTACTTAAAAAAAAAAAAACCCTCAATTTGCATGAAAACCCAACACAGACTCCAAATGTGCGCTATATCAGATGCTAACTTCTATTACAGGAAGACCACCTTCAGCTTTTGCACCTAGCAAACAACAAATAAAGCGGCACGGTTATGTTCCTTCTGTGCTTCGCGTGGGCAGTAGATATGCACTACACGCGGCTCGACTATCATTAAAAGACATGATGTGGTTAGTACAAGCCTGTCCCTGACCCACATTAGCCCTCGCAGCTCATTCGAAACAACGATAGAACCATGATCTGCTCCGCTCTGCAGGAATTCACGATAAATCAACACATTACATAAACATCGTAAATCCCCACGAGGGGGAAAAAAAGACTTAACGGGTCAGATCCCGAGGGGGTTGATCTTTAGATGTAGATTGAAGCATTAAAAAGCGAAGCGGGCAGAGATTTATCTGAATCGGGTTTGACAGAGGACGCCTTTATCATCGTATGGAACAAAAACCCATTCAAGCAGCTCTTCTAACGTGCACTCAATAATTCAGGCAAGAGAGTAATTCTATTTTTCTCCCCCCCATCCGTCTTTCTTTCCCTCCGCATTAACAATTTATTGGGTCTGAAGAAGTGTGACTGCAATCAGACTCTCCTTTAATCACACGCTCGTCCAGCGGGGCAGAAGAGGATGGGAGAGGAGGAATGTGAGCGGTGGGGATAATACCCTAATAGTAGCTCTGACAGAAGAAAGGTAAACTCAAACCGTTGTTTAGAGCGAGATAACCCCGCGGTGAACCGGAGGAGCACAAACACCGTACTTCCCTCACTGCAGAACTAACTTCCACACAAAGTGTAAAAAGTATTTTCATCAGCAAAATAGACCGGTTGCCTTGGTAGAATATTTGGTTGCTATGGACATTATGGACAATGTTCCCCATTCCTATATGAGTGTCTGATTTTCCTGAGATGGCAACATCCCAAATTGGTTGTCCATAGCAACAGTCTGGTTGCTATAATACAATGTTCCTTATACATAAACCAACCCCCGTGTCTTTAGCATTTACCTAAGCTGAGATAGAGTTCAGAAAACCAAAGTTTGGTTGCAAGGGAGTGGTCAGTGATGTCATACATTTTTTATTACAAAAAAAAAACATTTTTTTTTGTTTCCCATTCATTTTCAATGGAAAATATTTAACCCCTTCCAGAGCTTAGGGGTTCAAATACTTTTGCACAGTGATTGCTATGTTCTCACACAGACTGATAACCTCTGCAAGTGTGCTCCGGTTGAAGTTATTGTATCATAGTACATTTATTACTTATTTTTATTGTTAATCTAATGCTATTTATCTATTTATTTATATTTTATTTACAGTGTATTCCATATTGTTGATGACCAGTATATCTATGCATGTGTACATTGTAAACGTCTATGAAATTAAGAAAATAATTAATTAATAATACATTATAAAACTATCTGACAATTCTAATAAAACAAAATCTGGAAAATTGGCTGAAAATTAAGTGAGTTATGGTTATTTTTCTCGCTGCTAGATCCACGCAGTGCGTAGAAGTCACTTGTCCTGTACCAAGATGGCGGCCGCTCCGTCACAAGGTAAAAGATATCTATGTGAATGGCTCGTAAGCAAAACTAAAAATAAAGTCTTTGCGAGTACAGTTTCCATTCTAGCTGCTCTGATTGGCTGAGTGTAATCATGTGATCGGATGCGGCAGTTCGGCACAACACCGGAAAATCCATCACCATCACGAAGTTTAATTCAGCTTCATATTTACATGATTCTATGGTTTAAAAATATTTCTAAATAAAATAAACGTGCAGATAAAATACCTATAAACAAACATTTCATTTCTTGTGAGCAAATGGGATGACAGCGCCCCCCTGTGGCCTACACAGACTGCGTTACGGATAGAGGTCAAACGCTTCTAAGTTTTCCTGGCTGTGTGCTTTGGGTCATTGTCATGCTGGAAGACCCAGCCACGCCCCATCTTTAATGCTCTGACTGAGGGATGGTTTTCGTCGAATATCTCCTAATACAGTGAAAGTCGTCCTGTCCCCAGAGCATGACGCTTCCACCCCCATGCTTCACCGTAGGTCTGGTTTCATTGGGATGATTCTCATCATTCTTCTTCCTCCAAACACAGCGAATGGAGTAGACAACGTTGATCTCATACAGTGAGTGACAAATGAATTGGGACTTGTTCAGCACCGGCAGAGCCCTGAGAGCCTAATTAGGAGTGCTTGTGTAAAACACAACACACTCACACACTGATCCACACCAACCTGTGCCTGCTTCTTTGCACACTATTTATTACCTGCTGTTTTGCACAATATCACACTTATGTAGAATATCATGTTTACTATTTTTGTATTTATTTATCATGTTTATCTTGTATATATGTAAGCATTGTCTGTTAATGTATGTTATATGTATACAGCACCGTGGTTCTGGAGGAACACCGTTTCATTTCACTGTTTACTGACTGTATATGGTAGAAATGACAATAAAAAGCCTACTACTACTAAAACAAAAGGGATGGATGAATATTTAACTAAAATACCATCTTCAAGCGTAAACCAGATAAAGCAGCGTTTTGCAGAAAGTGACGCATCTAAGCGAGCAGTTTCACATCAACTTTGAGAGAAGGAGCCGGTCTCTGTTAAGCTCCAGAGGAGGACGGTGATGACCAGAGCTGGGTTCACGCGGGTTAAGCGACAGACCTTATGGCCTGAGTATTATTCAGGATCAGGTTGCCTTGTCACAGGTTTTAATCTGCACTGCTCCCTGAAGCTGAGAGTAGATGCGGCTCACGGCGACACACATCCTCCCGGTTCAGCAGAATGGGGCTTTTTTTGTTATGATGAATGCACTGAAATGTCCTGAGGAGTCTCGTGATCGTCTCGATCTTTTATCTTAAAGGAGCAAACGCTGTCATGAGCTTTAAAGAGGAGGAGGAGGAGGAGCACCATTCTGAATTTCTGCAGAAATATTTCGTCTGCCTGGCATGAACCACTCCCACTTCACAAGATTCACAGCAAGATTAGCAGACGGAGGAGTAAACAAGGGAGACGCGGCTCATAGATCAGCGTTTCTCAGCTGAAGCATAGAATAAATGATCGTTATTTCTAACTGATAAACACCTAATCAATGCAAAGATTCATAAAAGCAGCAAAACTCGCTCAAGCGTGCTCCCGGAGGAACTTCAGGTGTAGTTTATCACACTATGAACATGATCCAGCAGCAGTTGATCAGAACACGGTGTCAAATACTCGTGATTGTTCAGTGAAGACTATTCGGATCATTGCACTGCTGCGGCTGCTGATTACAGGGTCACTCAAAACACAGATACTAACATGTAAACATTGTAACCGGAACCTTTTACTCTATTTTTAGGGGGTCATTTTGGCCCTATTTTGAAAGCTAAGTTACGTAACAGGCGCAGAAACGAGGAACTATCCAATTCATATGATTTGTCTCTGTGCACCTCTCTAAATAATGATGTACAGGTGAAGCTCGAGTCAAATGCAATTAAGAATTTTATTTTGCAATGCTACTTTTAAAGTTTTAAATCTCCAAAAGAAAAGTTCTGTTTGTTAAGTGGTGCTGTGTGTGAGGATTAAATAACTTTAATTATTTTAGCAAAAAACAAAGATTGAAACGTTTGAGGAGCTCTTCCTGAACTCTCTGAATATTTAAGTTCACAGAAGCAGCCGGCGGAAGTATTCAGAAAATACTCAGGATTAATGAACACATTCTGCTTGACCTAAGCTCAGACAACGAGAGAAGAACACAGATAGGAAAAGAGAGTTTTGTGCAGACAGGAAGCTCACCGGGATTCTTTAAGCTGCTAAAAATCTCGTGAATAAGAGACAGGAAATAAAAAAAAGCAAAGAAGCCAGATTTTCGGTATGCCTCCTTGCTGCTCATGCTCGTCACCGGTGGGTTACTGTCTGCTCTGTGTTTCCGAGGAGGCCAAAACAATGATTGGTTCGAACATCTCTAACAGTGACGTAATAATAGAAACAACTTAATCCCATCAAACACGTTCGATCAAAGGCATGCAGTGCTTAACTCTAGAGCAGGTGATGTTCTTTCGTTATAGATTTAAATGTCGTTTGGAAGTCAGCCTCTGATTATCTCCGATCTACTGCAGGGGGGGGGGGACGCTCCAGCATTGAGTAAGAATCTCCCCGAGAGAGAAAGAGAGAGAGATAGAGATATAGAGAGAGAGAGAGAGAGAGAGAGAGAGAGAGAGAGAGAGAGAGAGAGAGAGAGAGAGAGAGAGAGAGAGAGAGAGAGAGAGAGAGAGAGAGAGAGAGAATGGATCCCTGCCAGAGTGTCCATTCTAACGAACTGTGAAGGCACAGAGCTACTTTCATTGGTGATGTCAAACCTCAAACAAAGCAGACGGCAACCCAAGCATCATCGTGTCACATGCACATGTCAACAAGTGCAGCCCTCGCTTCAAGTCGACACAGGAGCATTTCCATATTCCAGGAGAACTGGAATGAACAGAACCGGAGAGTGCTCCACCTACATCCCCTGTAGATTGTAATGAGGCTCCTTCAGAATTACTTCAGTTAAAAATATCTTATAGGAGTCTTTTGAAACGTGAAATTCATGCTAAATTTTAATCATGCAAAGCGTGCAAGAATTCTTTCAACCAAACTGGTCATGCATTGATTTCAATACCTTTAGCACTAATCATTAGAACTCAGAGTTGGTTTGGCAACCTCAGTGACCCTTGACCCCCACACACAGGTGAATCCAACCAGGAGAAAGTGTTTAAAGGAGACCGAATGTAAGCGTTGCTCCTCTAAAAAGATTTAATCTCTCGGTT
This sequence comes from Danionella cerebrum, assembly GCA_007224835.1. Lineage (NCBI taxonomy): Eukaryota > Metazoa > Chordata > Actinopteri > Cypriniformes > Danionidae > Danionella > Danionella cerebrum. Next base: position 291,219 of record SRMA01024024.1, read on the forward strand.
TCAACTGGGAGGAACATTGGGCGGAATTGGAAGACCACAAGCACAGTTCTAATTAAGGCCAGAAAATCTCAGATAAGCACATCAATAGAGAGACAAAGGGAAGGAAAAGATGTGGATCACATCACCCTGGAAAGGATTGTGAAACACAACCATCACAAAAAGTGTTAAAATGCTCATTTAAACCACTCATCCATCTTCAACTAATACATTCAGCAATAAGTTCAAGTTCTAAGTTCAGTTCAAAGCAAACTTAGGCTGTGGCTGTTGTTCTGTTGCAACCAGCGAACAAAATGAGACACACGCTTAGAGAAACTTAAATGTGAGCATAAAAACACAAGCATAAATATGAATTACTAGCAATAAACAGGGAAGAATGCTTGCTGCGGGATCATGTGACCAGCAGTAGAGCTACAAGACGCTGTTTAACACCAACGGAGTGTCTTTTAACACCGAGGGATGAGAAATAATTGTTATTTATTTCATAAATTGTTTATATTTTAAGGTGAAGCAAGATTGTGGTGATGACTTGCTTGCCTGCTTCCAAAAGTGTCACTTTTATTGAAACATTAATTTTAAACTTCACATTTAACATACAACAGATGGTTTGGTAACCTAACAGTTTTCCCAAAAAAAACCTGAGTTCACAGTGTGGCCCTGTGCTGCTGTGGAGGGTGCCCTGAGCTCAAACCCTGAACCCATTATCATTTCCCAGCCCTCTCCTCTCTCGACCCACTTCTCCACCTGTCACGTTAATTACTATCCTGTCTGTTCAAAAAAAAAAAAAGGCAAAAGGCCAGAAAAATCTTTTAAAAATCCAGAATCCAGCAGCATCTTCAGTATTAACAGGTCAAAAGGCGGCTTACCTTCCAGGGTCCTAAACTCCACTGTTAATGTCCTGTGCCTTAACTTAACTGTTAATGTAGTTAGTAAGGAATGTATTTTCACAACGAACTTAAACATTTGTCTTAATACTTTATTTCTAAATGTATTTAAATGAGCATTTTGCCATTTTGTTAATACACAACGACTTTTGCAACAAACATCCCACGGCTTTATGATGAATCCTGCGTTTACCAAAGCTGGCTCTGAATGCTTTCAGAACAAACATTTAAATGATCATTTTTGCTGTGCAATTTCAACAAATAACTCATAATATTTCTGTGGAAAAAAAACTGTAAACATATTTTTATTTTAACCTTAATGTTTTTTTTTTTTTGCATTTCAAACTAAAAAAATGCCTTCCTTTACTACACCTCTATCATTAAATCTCCAGGTCTAGGAAAAAATGTCAGAATTCACAATGATGCCAACTCGTGAAAAAGAAATGTGCAGAACGCCAATAAACACAAACACATGTCTAATCATGCCCCTTCGCAATACACCATCTTGCTCATGATGGCCTTGACATCCACTTGTGGAAATCAAATTTCTGAACTTTTTAACAGATGTTGGTTATAACTCCCATCATCTGTACATGGTCACTCTGGTGGGTTTATTCAAGGAATGTAGGAACTATGTGCATGTACACATTGTTCTCAGCTGGTGTCATTGCTTGAGCAAACACTTATAGAATGTCTCGTCAAGCCTTATAGAAATCATGGCTCAACGGTGAGCGGTCAGTGAATGACTTATATTATGTCTGAATTAACTTTTCAGAGACCTATTTAAAGCTTTACTTGTTTGGGAGAAGTGAATGGAAGGGGGGGTGAATGTACTTTGGAGAGGGGAGGAAATTGATGTTTGTTTTCAAGGGCAACTCTATGGCGCCTCTGCCGGTCAGAACGAGGAATCTCGTCGTTCGCTCATTGGTGGCTTTTGCACAAATCAAATCGCGTTGGTTCGTCCGGCCTGCGTTGACCAATGAGAAAAGCACGAGCTAGAGGGCACGCAGCTTGTCCAATCAGGAGCGAGCTGGCCCGAGAACGCGTCACACGCTACGTCACTTCGGATAATAAATCTCTCCGCCTCCATCTCAGCGCTCGAGAGCTTTCCCAACACAAAAGCAAAATGTCCGCCATGTTCAGAGGCTGCGCTGCTCCGGCTCTGCGGATATTTTACAAAAATGAGCCGTTTTCGTCACCGGGAGGCCACCCGACCCGATGCTACGAACCAGAGGGACAGTAGAGTCTCAAAGTCAGAAATGTATCTCCGCTTCATCCACAAATAAAGAGAATTTAGTAGTATTTATTTACCTTTACGCCGTATGGTGGATCATCGAACGTAACTAGCATGTACCTGTCGCCTCTACTAGCAGGGTCTCGGGCACGCAGCTGTTAAAGAAAGCGAAACAATAATCATTCATTTCAACCGATCCTGCCATCGGGATCCTCAACTCCAACAAGGCACAACAGTAAGCTGAAAAAGTCGGGGTTAGAATTATGCGTTACCTTCATAAAGATCTCAACCGCGCCTTTAGCAATGTCCAGAAACGTCGTACCCAAATAAGTGCGCTGATTCATAGAAGCGGACGTGTCTATCAGGAAAAGTAAAATAGGCATTTTGAAATGTACAGATATACGTCTAGATGTCTCCTAGAGTATCTACAGTCGGCATATGACCTATCCCGCGGCCCTGGGTATGCATATATGTGTGTATATATTTTGTTATAATCAGACCCCCCCAAAAGAGGGTCGCACTGCCACCCTTAGCAGCCGCCTGATCTTCTATCTGTCTTTTCTGAGCAGCGCTGGGCTCGCGCTGTTAGAGAACTTCACTTCCGAACAGACCGAAACGCCTTCGCCCCGCCGCCGCCACGCCATTGGCTGAGGTGAGCCACGAAACCACGCCCACTCTGAATATATGCGCATTGAGCCGCTTCTTGCTTCTCTCTTATCCGCTGAGCCGCGAGAAACAGAGCAGCTAGGCATCTTTTCTCCTGTCCGTCGGTTGTTTTCATGTTTCACACTGATCATTTACTTCAGCACATGATCATTTTACCACAGACGGTGTCTCATGTCGTGATCCCTCCTGGATTGATCTCAAGCTAACGCTAACTAGCAGTTTTGGTGGGGGCTGGGAGTTGCTCGAGGTGCTCCGTTTATAATAACATTGCTTCCTTCAGATCATGAAATCAATTACATCACACTCGTTAAGTCTTCTCATTCGAGAGGTTTACAGAAAGTCCATGAACCGTCCGCAGAGACGCGGGAGGTTTCGGTGGAAACCTCGAGGCACATTCCCTTTGACTGTGTGAATGTCAGAAAGTGGTCGAAACGTAACTAGTCTGTGTTTTTGCAAGCCGACAAACACCGAACGAAGCTCATAAATCTATATGAATCCTCCTTGTGCGTCATGTTGGTATTTGTTCTCCAGATGAACGCTAACACGTGTAGCATTTATGCTAACACTGTGTTTTAGTATCCGTGGAGGATTTCTTCATATCTGGAGTTTATCAGTCGATAAAGCAGTTATTTTATTTCGGTAGCATTTTATAAAACTGCAGCTCTACATTTGATCGAGGTAAATTGACAAATCTGCAGCTTAACCGTTGTAATTTATTAAGATGCCTGTACGGCTAGGCTATCGAATGATTAGCATAACATAAAAATAAATCAATTATTTTGAATAAATAATTCAAAATAAATCAAGTGTTGTTTGTTCTCCTGGCTGTGGTGCACTTTCCTTTCGTAGGAAAGAATTGCATTTAAAGGGCGTGGAGGTTTCACTACTTGACTAAACAATGTTTGTGTGACGCTACGTGTCCCACATAAGCACGAATAGATAAACATTTTGTGTTGTAGAAATGATAATTTAACTAAAGACTGGATTCTACAAACCATTATAGGAGATATCACATGTATATATCTAAACAGTTTATGTGATTGAGTGTTCAAGAAAAGTGTGAAGATTCAAAAGTACAATTCCTAAATGTATTAAAACTCGTCATGGATGGCTGGTGCACTTTTCCCTAAAGGTAGAAACTAGCAAACTGACAAAAGGTGCAAAACATATGTATTATGACAACCATGCTTTATTTAAACACACAAATAGCTTGCTTCATATTTATTTTGACCCTCAGTTTTTTGGTCTGAGTCCACCCCAGGTCTGATCCTGGTGGTTTTCAAATGAGAACAAAAGCAGAATAATGCCGCTAGCAGAGTCTTCTCATACTATGAGCTGTAAAATAACATTTCTAACTGAGTTATAAATGTTATTTAACTGAGTTATAATGTAACCAAGTTTTAAATGTAGCGGGATGATCTGGTCCAAACGCTTTTAAACCAAGTTTCTCCTGATGGGTCCTTCTCTCACAATTAACTAATTTAGGTGATTTATCAGAATTGATAGGTGCCCACCTCTGCACAAATTCTGGTATCGTGCCAACAGTGAGTAAGAAAGTTAATGAAATGGGTGTTGGACTTTTAATCCAAGCACCTATGATGAACTCTAGGCAGAAGTCTTTGCCCTGGGCTCTCCCAAAGTTTTGTATTGAAATGCTGCTACTGCGCATGAGCGAGGCTAGAACACCAGTACATGAGATTATCTGCATGCCCTCTGGTTTAATAAGAAACTATAATCAATGCAAAATAACATTAAAGTGTTGCTTACAATGGCTATCAGCATTTTCAAAATACTTTATTTTCTCTGAACAATCTTAGTCACATTTAGGTCAAGGAGCAGTGAGTTGACTGGCCACCACTGACCAACACCCTTTCATACACTTAGAATTGTCTACAGTTGATGTCATTGCTACTCTGTAGAGTTGTGGTTGGCTTCCTAAACTTTGTGATGTCACAAACAAAGCTGTATGAGAATGGTTAATATTAGAGGATGTTAAAACTTCACTTTGATTAACAAATAACATTGGATTTGTTTTAACTATTACAGGTTGTGTTATGATCAAGTGCTGTCAATTTAGCTCAAATTTGACTTTTTGAATCACGTAGTAGTGGATAGTTCACATTTCAAAAGACATTTAAAAAAGTTTCACCTATTTATTTTATCCAGACACATTTTATTAATTTATTTATTTTTTATTTTTTCAAAATTAGTTCTTTGGTAAAACGTTTTATTTTCGCTTTATTACAACGTTAATATTAATGTAAAAAGCTGGCTGACATTTTCAATACCTGGCCCTATTTACTAAAATGTTTGGACACCCCTTAATTAAGTAATACAAATTATATGTTTTTCTTCAGACAGTATTACAAGAAAATATGTCATATTTAACCAAAATGTTAGCAAAACCCAATGAGAATTGGAGCCTTGATGGAATCCCTCGTGTTTTCCGGTATCCCAGCATTCATTGCGCGCTTTGCAGCGTATTGTTGACAAAAGGAAAAAAAACTGGGTGGGATTTGAAATAAATATCAACGGGAAAAGAGAGAGAGGTAAACATTCACGATTTAAGTGTATTTAATGATATTATGCATTGTTATATTTGTTGTCGTCTTCTAACGTTGATTATATTGTTTTGCTAGCATATTGTTAACCGTATCAGCTATTCGTCAGTAGCACAATGCCCAGAGAAGAATATTCATTATTGTGTACAGAATCGTGTCAGTCTTTAACACGGTACAATATTTATAATCTGAAGGTTCTGTTGAAAATATGAGGATTGTTGCGAAAGAACCGATAATGCTAACGTTACTTATTTAAAATGACGAAACTGTTCATCGTGAAATTAACTTTAATTTACGCTCCGCCAGAAAACCTTATGTTTTCTTATCCAGTATTTAAAATTTCGTCTTTATTTTACAGGTTTAATCAATGCAGTTTTACTATAGACTAAATTATCTCCGTTAATCACCAATTGAACAAAGGCTAAGGAACGACGTTATACAGGACAATTCTAATTTTACGTTGCGTTTTTATGGAACGTGGTTATTATGATACGTATTTTATAGCAGACATATTTTTCTATATTCCCACCATCTCACGTCTATTAGAACTAATAGCTATAATGAAAATGTTTAGGTTGGTGTTTTTTTTAAAGCTACTATTTATTATGAATTGCGAAATATTTGAGTTTCAGGCTTATTCGGTAAACACTGTCACGTGACTAGCCACGTGTAGTAAACTGATTGTTTTAGTACAGAACTCTTGAGCATCACCCACGAGTCTCCAGTACATATGAAGTGTTATGAGATTAAACTGCACGTGTTTCAGTCTAGTTTTACTGTGGTCTTTATATTTAGTTCTGTTTCTCTACACTTTCAACTTGGTGGTGAATGCTAAGGGGAAGGGATGACACTACACCTTATTAATCGGGGCACCATCAGGAATTGTATTGGTCATCCATATCATTCTGAATAATTAATAAATGGATCACTCCTGGGGGGTATTCCAGAAAGCAGGTTATGTGACATACCTGGGTATGTTTAAGGGTAAGTTCGTGGATAACCTCAACTTTCGGTTTCAAAAACGGAGGTAACTTTCTGGGTATGTATGTAACCATAGCAACTGACTCTCTGAAGATAACCTGCTCGGGAGCAGGTTATGTTTCAGTGTAACTTCGTTTCTGAAGGTTGGTGAGCATGGCGTGCCCTTTTGATGAGGATCCTGTGGACGTAGAAGCACAAATTATACAAGGTTTTTTTCATCGGGAGAGGGTTATAAGACCACGTATTGATGTGTTTGCATACCCTAATAAATATTTGAAAGAGCGTTATCATTTTTCAAAGGATTCGTTAGTTTATTTAACACGTCTTTTAAAACCGCATATCGCGAATGTGACAAACCGCGGTTCTGCGCTTAGCACAGAAAACATTCTGTGCATAGCACTTAGGTTTTTTGCGTCTGGACATTTTTTGTACAGTGTGGGCGATTCAGAGCATGTGAGAAAGGCAACTGTGTAGAGCCGTTCGTACAGTATGTCTGGCACTTAAACAGTTCTTACCCACGTTTGTACAGTTCCCTGGCCATAAACCTCTGCTTGTTATTAAAGACGAATTCCACAGAATGGCAGGTTTGTCCTTTGTAGTAAAATCTATGACGCATATTTAATATTTAGTCATATTATGTATATCTATACATGTATTAATTATTTTCGTAGTGATATAACATATTCAAAAGGCTGTATAAGTTATACTTCATTATTTTGTATTATAATAAAACGGGAACCAATACCAAATTTGTAATTTAATACACTCACGCATTTACTCTGTCCGTTATTTTTTGCCAAGCCAACTCTCTTGCTTTAGCTGATACAGCTGTATTGCTTCTTTTTAATATTATTGGCTTAAACTCCTCATAAGCGTGCATTAAAACCTTCAACTCCGCCTCTGTGAAATACGCCGCTCTCTTTTTTTCGCTTTGACTTTCCATGGTGACTCGTGAAATCGGCGATCCATTGAAAATGTCTTTATATATGCACCGTGCACGCGCATTAACTCTGGGTAACCAGTTGGAGGTTGATTAAACTAACTCTTCTCAGGTGTTTTGGAACCGACATACTCATGGTATGCCTGTTTGGGGTAAATCAACCCAGAGGTTATGATTTATCATATGGTAAGTTAACCAAGCTTTCTGGAATACCCCCCTGGAAAGAATCAAATGTAAATTGGATATGCCATACGTGAGTCTATTGCATACCATTATGGTTTTTAAGCTAAAAATGGCACATTATTCTCACCAAAGTAGCTTAATTGAGATTTAAATACTTTTGCTGACCAATGTATGGACATGAAAGCTAACACAAAATGAATGTTCTTGTAATTTCAAAACGTATAAATGACTAAATTATTTACATTTCTGAGTCTCCTTGGTTGCGCTGGCCGGCAGGTGGCCATCTTCAGGTGTGACACAAACATATGCGCGTTGTGGTGTCTGCTCGGAAATTCACATTCCTTTTTTGTTTGAGGTGATTAAACCAAAACGTTAACTGTCAGCGAACCACTGACTATGAGTGGAGAAAAGCTTTAGTGTCAAAACTCAGATTTTCAGAAAAATGGCCCAAAAACTTCCCTCATGAGCTTATACTTAAACGTAAGAGCACAACTATAGCTCTGAAAAAAAAGTTAATTAAAGCTGCAAGCAGCTATCAAGGGATTGAGCACCTCAGGTGCCATCAGCTGTCGGTGGCCAGTTTGTTGCAATACTCTATACGACCAATCCTTACTTAGAACACATTAAAGCCAGAAATGTTCAAATAAAAAGTTTAAATATTAAATATTTTCTGGGACTATTTTGGCCAATATTTTTATCACATATGTCAAAACTGGTAAAAATAAATGCCATATCTATTTTAAATGCTGTTCCACATGTGTCCACGTATAACCGAGGGTGTAAGTTGTGGATGTGTTCAGACGTGGACTGTTAGCATAGTTGGTAAATTTGGGATTAATCAGACAATTTATGGCTGAGTTATAAGAACTTCCTCTTTATGGCGAAATTTCAATTGTCGACGACTGCTGTGCGTTCAAAGTTTAATGAAGTAAAAACAGCTTCACAATTTAGCATCCCACATACCTTAAGATAAGACTGATTGAGTTTTGACTAGTCAGATCCGATCCTATCTATTCTATTTCAAGAGTATTTACAAAATAACTCACTTCCTGTTGGTTTTGTAAACTCGCTCCAATTGACTTTTTTGTTATTCTTGGCCACTTTTCAAATATATCCATCGAACGCAGTCTGAAATAGCAGTTTAAAACACCAGAAAATGTTGTATTCTATATTGTCACTAGGTGGTGTGCGTGCGTGAAATTCAGAGTTTTGAGCACGTTTAGGCCTTTAAAGCAATAATAATTTCAAGAGAGTGTTGCTCTCCTTCGGAGTTCGAGGCTAGGTTTGGCGCGTTTGTTTATTACGCTCCACAACTTTAACTGTATCACAAGCAGATATAATCTCGATGGTTTCAGAGGTCAACAGCATGCTTCCGAAGAGCTGAAGTGGCTGCTTCAGACCGGGGTCGCTGCACGCGTGGAGCCCAGAGAGGGACTTGGAATCGGAAACCAGGAGGAGAAGGAGAGCTCAGCGTGAGCCAATGCAGCAGCAGAGTCGGCAGCCTGAGCTAGTGGAGGGAAGCCTTCCGGTGTTCGTGTTCCCCACCGAGCTGGTGTTCTACGCCGATGAGCAGGCGTCACACAAGCAGGTGCTCACGCTCTACAACCCGTATGAGTTTGCGCTCAAATTCAAAGGTGAGTCTCCACCGGAGCATCTCTCGGTGCGCTTCAGTGCTCCTCCCCGTCTTTCTCACCGCTGGCTCTTTCTCCAGTTCTGTGCACGGCGCCAAACAAGTATGCCGTGGTGGACGCCACCGGGGCTGTTAAACCGCAGTGCTGCGTGGATATGTACGTTTGAAATCAGCGTTTCTTCTGAAATTACTTGAGATACAAATTTAAATGCTGATTAAACGAAGTTCTCACCACACAGCGTGATCCGGCACCGGGACGTGCGCTCCTGCCACTATGGCATCATCGATAAGTTCCGGCTGCAGGTGTCTGAGCAGAGTCAGAGGAAAGCCCTGGGGAGGAAGGAGGTGATGGCCACTCTGCTGCCCTCGGCCGCTCAGGAGCAGCCCCAGGTACGGCCGCAGGAAGAAGAGCGCAGGATGAAGGAGCAGCTCGCCGACAGAGTCTTCTTTGAGCAGACTGCATTCCAGACAGGTGCTCACCACTCTTCACCGGGATAAACGTACAGGCGCTGGCGATATACTCGGAAACGTTTCAGCAAATCCATGAAAAACTGAAACTTGTGTAGTATATTCATTCAGTCCACACAGACGGATGCACTGTAAGCGTTCATTTATTTTCATTTTGATTATCGACAACTGAAGAAAACCCCAAAATCGCCATCTCAGAAAACTAGAATATTATGAAAATGTTTCATATTAAATCGCCTGGCGCCACGCTCTAATCAGATAATTGAAATACCTGCAAAGGCCTTTAAATCAGTCTATCGTTATCTCAGTCTACTTCTGTAGGCTACACAACAATGGGGAAGACTGCTGATGTGAGTTGACGACCATCGACACAAGGTGGGTAAGACCAAATCCCAATAAAGTCAAATAAAAAGAGGCTGCTGTTCAGAGCTCTCAATCATGGAGAGGATTGTGAAACAAAACGCTTTGAAAAACTGGAAGGAATTGACAAAGAGAGGAGAACATCTGGAGTCCGTGCTTCAAGACCCTCCGCGCACAGACGTATGCAAGATGCTGTCGCTTTCTTTGTCAGGCCACTCTTGAACAAGAGACAGCGTCAGAAGCGCCTCACCTGGGCTAAAGACAAAGCACTGGGCTGCTTTTCCAAGGTTATTTTCTGTGGTGAAGGTGATTTTTGCATGTACTATGCAAATAAAGGTCCCAGGTTCTGGAGGAAGAGAGGTGAGGCACATGTTGCTTGAGGTCCAGCGTAAAGTTTGTGCGGTCATCTGCTGGTGTTAGTCCACTGTGTTTTCTGAAGTCCAAGGTCAACACAACCGTCTCGCAGGAAGATTTCAAGCTGTTCATGCTTCCTGCTGCTGAACTTTAAGGAGAGGCTCATTTCACTTGGGGTTTTCGTTAGTTATAAAAAATAAACAGGAATAAACATTTGAAGTACATCGTTGTGTGTTGAATGAATTCATGCGTTATACAAGTTTCACTTTTTGAGCGGAATTACTGAAACAAATAAACATGCTCATGATATTCTTATTATATAAACATAACCTGTACATGATGTCCATGACCTTTTTTATTGTTAAACAAAATAATGAGATTTGAAACTTTTTTTTTTAGCTCTGGTCTGTGTAGAAATGTCTCTCCACTAGATGGCAGCAGAGAGGTACATTTTCATGGTTTCTCAGAATAAAGTCTTCCCTCTGATTCCTGTGCCGCAGAAAACCGTGCCGCCTCCGGAGGTCCCAGCCTCCTCACGGTGCTTTTAGGCCTGGTGTGTATGGCTGCCCTCATGCTCCCGACTCTGGGAGAGCAGGAATCCACAGTGCCTGTCTACCTCCACTTAAGTGTTAACAAGAAACTCGTAGCTGCTTATGTTTTAGGTGAGCTGCACAAATGCACTCTTTTCCCGGTTTGAGTGAGGCATCTTCATGGTGTTTTCCTCATGTTGCGCAGGTCTTCTTACAATGGTGATTCTGCGCACTTGAACAAAGCAAAGGAGCCGGAGTCCAAACATAGACATTATCACAGCTGCGACGACGACTGTGAGGAAGGAGAATCATGACAGAAAATAAACCGAAACGAACTGATCAAACGAGCTTTGTATACTCAACGTAATGAAGATCAGTGAGCCACAGGCGACGGGACGGGAGTGATGTGTTTACAGGTTGTAACTGACTGAGCCGCCATTGGTCTGGCTGACTTGTGTTAAGTGGGAGGGGTGTGAAGATTATGAATACAGTAAATTAAATGTGTTTTATTCATCAAAGTCAGTGTTTTTGGCTTTTTGTGGAACCTCTAAAGACTAAAAAGTGACCTTTGAGGTCTTTGACACGTTCAAGGTCGCTCATAGTATTCTTACAACATATTCAGTCTGCAGACGGGGTAAGCCCCACCCACTGAATGTCCACCCGTCTTCATTGAATGCAGATATATTACATTGACGATTTGTGAAATAGTTTCTGCAAGATTAGGGACTACAACCAATGGGAACATGTGGGCTGGACTTAACCTATCTGTTACTATCACACGTTGTAACTTTTATTAAACTGCGTATCTGTTTCTGAAAATGGCAGCAACACTCTACACATCTCCTTGTGCACAGTGGCGCCATCTGCAGCAAAATGATGCTGTAGGTCTTTGGAGCTAGTCTGTGGGTTGTCTGTGACTGTTATCACCATCCTGTGCCTCTGAGATTTTTCTTGCTCTGCCACTTCAGGCCTTAACCAGAACTGCGCTTCTGGTCTTCCAATTCCTCATAGTTGGAACGGAGAGCTTTCTGTTTCCTTCCCCTTTACCTTAAACAATCATTGCTTTCAGTTCATCTGAGAGTTGTTCTGAGGTTCCCATGTTGCCAGAGAAGATGCAAAGAGGAGAAACATGTACAATTGTCCTCCTTTAAACGCTTTCTCCTGATTGGATTCACCTCTGTGTGGAGGTCAAGGGTCACTGAGGTCACCAAACGAATGTTGACTTCTAATAGTTAGTGCTAAAGGTATTGAAATCAATAAAATGATGAGCGTGCCTAAATTTAGCCACATCACCGACTTGGTTTCACTATTTCACAATCTTTTTCTCAGATGTCACTGTTTGTCTCCTACAGTGTGCCACAAAATTAAGTACACCCCTCACATTTCTGCAAATACCTCTTCATAGGACAACACTGCAGAAATTAATCTTTGACACAATGAAAAGTCGTTCGTAACGTTCTGATGTAAAGTTTGTAACTTTATTTCCCCTCAAAATATTTAAAAATACAGCCGATAATAGCTGAACCCTTGACTACAAAAGTGAGTACACCCCAGAGAGAAAATTCTGTCATGTGACTCATTAGTGTAGCATGGTCTCAGGTGGCAGCACATAGCAGCGGAGTTAAATTTAGTGTAAAAACTCTTCCACTCTCTCAACCTGGCCACTGAGCGTTCGGTCGAGCTGAAAAAAAAAAAAACAAGATGCTGGTTTCATAAAGATGCCCTCGGCTATAAGGAGATTGACAACACTCTGAAACTGCTGCAGTGCATCCAGTGCTTTAAGACTTCTCAGTCCCACAGTCACATCCAAAAAACAGACAAATGAGTTCCTCCAGCAGAGACTCAAGGGATGGGAGGTCAACAGTGCGCAGAGTTCAGACTGGACGCCGCAACCAATTGCTATGCATGGTTATCCTAGAAGAAAGCCTCTTCTAAAGATGATTTACAAGAAAACGTAGAATTGCTGAAACCTTTTTGGATAATTTCAATAGCCAACCAATATGTATAAGGACCAAGTACAAAACAAGTGTCTCTTGTTTCCTGTGAAACATGATGGTGGGAGTGTCATGATCTGGGGCTACACAAATGCTCCTGGGATTGGGGAAGTAGCATTCCCCAATCATAACTTAAGGTGTGCTGTGACATTCTGAGGCAGCACATGATCCCTTCAGAAACTGGGCCGCAGAGCTCCAGCATGACACTGACCCCAAACACACGTCCAACATGACCAATGGCTTGAGGGTAAAGGTAATGAATGGACGGAACTAAACCCACCGATGGGGCCCCCTGAAAAAGTGGGAGGGGAAAAAATAAAAATAATCACAAGGTGTGAAATGTCCACCATTTCTGTGACGTGATAAAATACGGACATTCCACATTTTCACTTTTGTCGCCAGGGCTTCAGCTATTAGTTAATGCAGTTTTGCTCAGAATAACTAAAACTAATTTACACTGCTATACAAACTTTACCCTCATGGTCATTTCTGCAGTATTGTGACAAACTGTATTTCTCTGCAGTGATTTAAAAAGGAGCATCATGAACATTTACACAGGGGTGCGTACACTTTTTTTCACACAACTCTATTCTTTATTACACAACAAAAGTCAATTTCATGTATAAAAACAGACTATGAGAAAGCAAAGGTTGGGCAAATAATTTATTTCTAACGAGAGTGTGTTTGTTCAGAGCCACCGTCTCAAAGGCTTTGAGTAAAATCATTAAATAAAGAAGAATACGTCCACAGGACAATAAAACAGCAAAGCAAACTACAAGAACACTTCACCCGTCCGTCACTCTCGAATATTCACCCTTGAAATTCAGTCAAAGCAGCTTCGCTCATCTTCACATCGGAGATGATTTTCATGCTTCAGGAATAAAGCAACTTCTCTTTTTAATGTCCATTTACAAAATATTATTCCCTACAGCCCCAAACGAATAAGCAACAGCTGCACATCTCTTATTTACATGTTCATCATCACGGTTCTGTGTGATTTACGGCTTAATTCCACTCAAGTCATTCGTCTTTTACCAATCGCTCTGTTTCATCGAGCAGATTTTCACTCGAAATCTTTACTTCTCGCATTACGAAAGTGATCGGAACAGACCTTAGGTCTTTACAGAAGCTCAAGCCAATTATTTGAACACAAAACCAAGTGCCAATCTCGAGAACCCAACGCGTTTCTTCCACCTGCAGACATCTTAATTAAATACGGTTTTATTATTGAGCCATTTTAAAGTGCGCTTGCACTAACAAAAGCCCAGGAGCAAGCATCGAGCCGTTCACCACGAATCATATTTACATACTTACAACGAATAAAGAAAAACAATAAGTTAAATTCACACACACAACAGCTGCCGGCCGGTCCGTCCGTCGAGACTAGAACGTTTCTCTCCCGTTTAAAGCAAGGAGTCAAGGACTAGCGACGGAAAAACAACGACTCCTTGTTCGAGCGGAGATCCGTTTACCGTGTGTTCCATCCATTAATAGCAGCAGTCTCTCCACAGCCTCAAACTAAACCCGAAACGAACAAACGGCGCTGGGGAGGGCTCACACATGCCATCCTCTGGGGGTCTTATTTCGGAGAGAGGTCTTGGAGCGGCGTGAGGGGAGAGTCACTGGAAGAGGGAGATACTCCTTCCATCTTTGCAGGAGAGTCTGAAGAGGAGCCAAGGCTGCTGAGACTCCCGTCCAGAAGATCAGGGGACAAGCTGGAAGAGACGGGGGTCGGTCATTTTTCAGTTCACACGCATCGGCTTGGGTCGTGACGCGTGTTCTTCAATATTAATTCATGAAGGGCTCAGGACGCGAGGTTTACCTCATAATAGTCTGGGGTCTCTTTGAGAGGTAATACATTACCATTAACCATATTGTTCTTTTTTTTCTAGTCGATGCTTTTTTTTATTAATTGTACAACCCCAGTATCTTTTATTTGATTTATTTTTTTTTTTTTACAAATTTTTTCTCATTACACAATCTTGTAAAAAAATAATAATAACAATAATATTTACACACATAAAAATAAAAAAAACAAATTAAGAACTAACAGATTTTTAATATTTCATAACAAATATAGACAAAAGAAAAATTAACAAACAACCCCAAAAAAGAAAGCCAATAAAGATGATTTCCAAGAAAACGTATTTACAGTTTTTTTGTAAAATCTCCTCCACACCATTGTCCAGCTTGTACTTTATAGCCAACTCTAAGCTTTTTCTTTTCTTTTAAAAGGAGTAAACATGGTTGTTTGGCTACACCGAACCACTAACTAGGAGTTGAAAAGATGTGGTTCTAATTTTCTGAAAAAATAGCAGAGAAAACAAAAAAATTTGCCAGGGGGTGTAAACTTATGAAGCCGTACATAGCCGTGGTGGCACTTTACTTTAAGAACCCTTTGTAGAAAGTTTAGACATTCCTGGCCATGGCAAGAACTCACCAAGTGTGGAGCTCCGGTGAGTGGGACACCTCCGTGGACAGCATGGTGGTGGTTCCCTGAAAGAGTCTCTTGGGCTGGCTCTCAGTCTCCATCTCACCTGAGCAAACACAAAAATATTGGGATGCATTTCCTTAACTTTGATGATTATACCCAACAAAAAAAATTAAGATAAAGTAATTAGAATATTACAAAATACAAATATAAGGATTTCTAGAATTGTTGGCCAACTGAGCATGTGCAGAGAGCTCTGTACGTAGTTGCGGCTGATTTTGGCGGAATTGCCGAAAGGATCCAAGATGGCTACAATGAATCAGCTTCTGCACCAGATACGAACAGACGGAACATGTTTGAAACCCCTCCGAAGTGTAGTGGCTTGGGGTGTAACGGGACAAAAGCAAAGCTCCCCCACCGTGCAAGTGCTGCGTCCTCACCTTTGCGTTTGAGAGGGCCAAGGATGCTAGGCCTGATGCAGTTAATGGGGCTCTGACTCCTCCTGCTGACCAAACAGGACTTCGATGAGCCACCGCAGTTATACGTTTCAAATTCTGCAGGGTGTTGGGTTAACTCACCTGAAACGGCGCGTAGGGCTTGGCACAGGGCTCGGCGTCAAGCCATTGCTGCTCACCAAGATTTGAAGAGATGGAGAAAAACACTGCTGCTCACAGAAAAAAAAAAAAGACAAAAAAGTGAAATTTGTAACTGTGACAGAGGGTTCTACTCCAATCATCGTATCATAACACACACACACACACACACACACACACACACACACACACACGTGTTAAAAGAAGTACATCATCAGACTAATCGCTGCATTTCCTGTGGCCACCTGGTGGCGCTATGACAGATACTGTAGTTTGCTATGCGCTCACATGTGGATTGGTAACATGCTTGTTGATGAACAGTATAAATAGCAGCAGCAAATATATGAAATGGCAGTATAAAACAGCAGAAAATGAAATATACCATGAAGCCACTAGGTGGCGATATGAAAGCTATTTAGATTAGTTCAGACACGGACCAACACGCATGGCAAGTTTAAATGCGATCAGATATTGTATGGCTAAGTTATTAGCCACTTCCTGTTTGAATTTCGACTTTTGGCACACACCATTTAAAATAAGCTTTGCATCGCAACATCCCATAAGCCTTAAGATGAGGCTGATGGAGCTGGAGACAAACAGATAAAATCTAAAGCAGATGACGAGTAATAGGCCATTTTTATAGAGGTTTTTGCAAAATAACCGATTTCCGATTGTGTTCTATGTACCTTATTTGCTCGAGTCCTCACAAAAAGTTAAAAAAAATGACCAAAGGAACTTCAATACTTCTGCACTATCAACCCAGTTATGTTTAAATATATGAGCTCCCGAATTGGATTATTATGTGATCTCCGGGGCAGGAGATCGATGGGTGCCAACTGAAGAATTCTCAAAGAGAAAGGATCCAGTACCTTCTTTCCGATCCCCCTGGTGGGTGATGGAGCAGGAGACACGGGAACAAAATCAATCCGCTTTGGAGACGATGACAGCGATGATTTCTCGAGATCGTTGTCGCTCTAGAGATTCCAAACAAACACAGATTACCTCCCAATCCCCTTTAACGACGATTAATAACCAGTTCGTATCTAACGCACTGTTGGACTCTTATACTACCAGTCCAGTCTGTTCTTGAAAGACTGGTGGCCCTGATAACTCCATGAGCTTTTCTCTAGCACGCTTCAAGGTCTCTCAGTCCCATCACCAAGGGAAAGAGGACGGTAGCCACGCGGCTACGGCATGCATCTACAGAGCACTTTAGATCACCTACCAAACTCAGGCTCTCCTCCCAAGACTGGCTCATCTGCATAGCAGCCTGCACCTCTCTACATCAGGAAAGATCGAGCAGCAAGTGTTAAATAAAAACACTGAACCTTCACATGAGAATATTGACAGATACAAACAGAGGAATGAGGAAGCAAACTCGCCGTTCGTGAGCCGTTTCCCGGTTCATAACGTCAACGCCTTCCTCCTTTAATCAAACAGACATCAGGCGTCATGAGGAAAATCAGAAACACAAACTAGACCGCACGCAAGCTCTGACGTTAGCTTCTAAATGAGCATTTTAAAAGTATTTACATGAGCAAAATGGACTGGTTGCCAAGGTAGAATTGCTGGTTGCTATGGAGGAGTTAGTGAACTCATGCCAATAGGAGTGATTTTCCTTAGCTGAAATGGGAAAGAGTTGCTATGGGAAAGAGTCTGGTTGCTATGGAGGGGTTACATAAACCAACTTGCATCTTTATCATTTGCTAAACCTGAGATTTAGTTGCTAGGGTAAAATTTGGTTGCTAGGGTGATTTAATTTGTTGCTGTAATCAACATAAATATTTCTCTGCAAGCATCCTCAAGATATTTTTGTTCTAGTTTCTCACATATTTTATGGACATAAACAAGGGTTTAACACCTTCTAGAGCCTAGGGTTCACATACTTTTTCACAGTGGTTGGTATGTTCTTTCACAAACTGATAACCTCCGCAAGTGCTGGCTAATGAAAAGAGATCATAGAAAAATGGGGGTTTGTTCATGTTGTTCATAGTAACAAATTTAAAAAAAAAATTTGCAGCTGCTCCCTAGCAACTAAAACGTTAACCCTAGCAACCAACTTTTCTGAACTCCGCTTTGGTAAATGAGACATGGGGGTTGGTTTATACAAGTTTAGTGACAAAGAAAACATGATATTATGGCACTGACCCCTCCATAGCAACCACACTGTTTACCATAGCAACCAACTTGGCTTATTACTATTGTAGCTTAGGCAACTCATAGAGACATGGGGGTTGGTTACTATCACTCATATTAGCATCGAGGAGCTTTGTACGATGTCACTACTAATCAATTTTGCTTATAAAAACACTTTTAAGGCTAACGTCAAAGCTAACAAACTTGAGCTATCAGCGTTTTCATTGTGTATTTGTGCAAACCGAACCTGTTTGATCCTCTGGAGCCGTGTGCTAGGAACTCGCACGGGAGACGACGGGACCTAAAAGTGTTAAATCTCATGTAAACAAAAGGCACCATCATGTGTACAATTAAACATTCAGCAGCCGAATTACCACATTAGGACGAACAACAGTTGTGCTGTTCCTTCGGCTGCGGAGAACCTCTCTCTGGAACACCTGTGACGTGTCGCTGAAGAAGGAGAAACGTTTTTAACATCAGCGTGTTCTTAACATTTACGGATCACAGTAGAGTCCAATTCGTTTTAATGGTTCAACACTTTCGTATTAAACACAGCAGTTTTGTTTTGCCACTCAGTCTCAGTGAACAGAGTGTGGCCTGATGGGAAAGTGATGTCACTGCACACCCATCTCACAGTATGTAGAAACTGCTTCAATGAGAAGTCGAACACTATTTGTTAAAGAATGTGTGAGTCGTATACTACCAGCACAGTCTGTTCTTGAGAGACTGGTGGCCCTGATAACTCACATGTTCATCTAGCATGTGCTGCATGTCTGCTCTCCACCAATCAGAGAGCATCCATAACGTTCATGCATATTTAGTGTGGAAAGTCTTAAGTAGATGCAATAATCATTCCCTGCAGGTTCCAAAACCACCTTAAAGTGGTTTGTCAAGTTTAAACCCAATGTACGGCTACATACTTCTCAAAAGAATTCTGGCAACAAAAACTGGTTTAAAGCGTCGCAACAACTGGAGAAGGGAAAAAAAAACAGTAGGTAGATTTAAACCTCGGTTTTGAAAAGGGGTGTGGTCAGAAATGAATTAATGAGATGCCAGGGAGCTGCTTTGGGTGAAAATAGGTGTGTACAGAGCATACATTTCCCTCTAATTCAACAAGAGTGTTTGTGTTTCATGGAGCAGTATAGATATTAGAGATTTACTCAGATACTCAACTACCATCTCTAGTGATCACTGTTAACAGTTGGAGCACAATCGTTCCCAAAATAAGACATGTCTTGCATAGTCTCTGTATTTACTACTGTTCATGAAATGATCACGGATGACAAACTTACCAAGCTCAATTGGGTTTATGGGACATTACATTTATCCATTTGGCAGACACTATTATCCAAAACGACTTACATTTTTAATGAATTAACTTTTTTTATTGTCAGTTCTTGCTTTCCCTGGGTTTTGAACTCACGACCTTTGCGTTGTTAGCTACCGACTGAGAAAAAGGAAAGTTTGTTAACAGCTCACTGCTTTTGCCCAAAGCCACACAGAAATTAAGTCAATGCTTTCAAATTTTAATGTGCACGGTATCGTTTAAAAAAAAATTCGAACCAATGCTTTCATGCATATTCATATAGTTTTAAAACATTCACGAAAGCGCTCTCTGATTGGATACGCACTCTCGGGCATATTAATATTTCTCAAGCATGTTTATTGTTGAAATTACTTGTATAAAAAGAATGACCCCAAAACATTACATTACACACCAAATGCCATCACACCTCACCTGAGCCCATTGATCATGGGTTCGCTGTTTGATCTTCTCAGATGCCCATCACTCTGAACCAGGCAGGAGGGTATGTCCAGGTCCAGCTCCATCTTCTCTTGAGACATCATTCCTTGGTTGTTCATTGTACTGTTATTTGTACCGCTAAAAAGCAGGTTGGTCGCAAAGCTACATCGTTGAAAGGCAGCAAGTAGAGCAAGGATTCAGAAGACCAGAAGCATTTTATAGCCAGAGCACAAAGACCAGATCTTCTGCCGTCAATGTTTCTCTCGATCGAAGCAGCAGGAAAACATCCACGGGTTCCAGCACATCAACATTGTGCTTTTTCACTCCTTTCTGAAAAATGCATAAATTTTTGGTGCAAGCTGGTGACTCACATTTGATCAGCGGGAGCTTAGCTGCGAGCTAACGGGCTAAAGGGGTTTGGCCCGTCCACACTAACTTCTACTCCTTGTGTTTGCTTAGCCCAAACACCACCAGCTGCGGTCAAGTAATTTAAAGTTTAGCAAAACACGTGGAAAGGAATCATATCAGGGCTTGAAAGCATAAAGGTTAAGCATTGCGAGCAACAATATCAAGAGAAAACAGTGTTCAGTGGCTAACACCTTAGCTAACTTAACGTTAGTTAGCAGACTGTTCGCGAGAGTTGGTTGTAAAATCACATGTAAAAAACCAAAAGACAAGCTCGCCGTTCCTCCCCAATGTCCTCTGCTCGCAGTGTTTGAATATATTTGAATGAATTTCCAACAGTTTGCTTAGTTAGCAGGCTGTGTTTATCTATTTTCTGGACGCCGCAGTGAAGCCACAGCTCTAACCAATGTCCCGCCCACTCTACTCGACGCAGCATGATTGACAGCATCCTGGCCCAATCAGCAACTCCAGGACTGCCGGTGTGCCTTTTGAATGGCAACTGTTTCGGGGAGTAGCCAATTAAATTCCACTTCCTGGCGACGGCTCTCGAATCGTCTCATTGTGCTTGTTTTATGCGCATGCGCTTACATCTTAGGTCGACAAAGAAAAATGTTACGGAGAAAATTTCACATATGTAGCTTTTTTAATTTAGTCGTGCTCCAATCGTGGTTACTCTGTAATTAAATGCATTTTCAACTTTTTAAAATGTACTGCAACCAGATTCCCCCGCAGATGCTGCTCATTTCCTCTCATGACTTAATTCACTGACAAAGTGTTTGTGCATCATAAAGCAGTGTAGACATAAAAGATTGCTCAGATGTCTCTAAACTGCTATTTAGTCTCATTGGTGATCATTGTTAACATTCAGAGAAGAACAGCTACATATATTCTACTCAAGAATACGGCACCTCACATAAAATTTCAGTCTTCATGTATAGCTTCACAAAGACTCAAAGCTTAAGCTTGTGTAAGATTTGATCTGCAGTTCTACAAAAACTATATACTAGAAACATTATAGTATTGGAGCAGCATCTCTCTCCAAAATTTGTTGATGCAAGACAGGATGGATTTCATTCAGTCACTTAAGTCCCCCTTTCTACCCCACATTGTGATGCTTGGTTGGAACCGCAGAAGATCGTCTGGATCATATCTACATGCCTAAATGCATTGAGCTGCTTCCGTGTTATTGGCTGAGTAGAAATGTGCTTAACGAGCAGTTGGGTAGATGTACCTAATAAAGTGACCAGTGAGTGTATTACATGTCGATGTTATAAAATTATAGTGTTTTGTATATATCATAGTAATAATAATAATAACAACAACAATGACAAAAAAAGTGAAGAAAAAGGAATAATTTAATCAGTTGTCTCATGATTGACAGATAACTGAAGAGCTGAGGTCACTTGAACATTTTCATCTTCTGTTTCCACTTCAATTCAAACCTTAGTGATACGGCAGCATCGCCAAACAATCCCACTACCGTACAAGGCACCGGAAACATTTCTCATTAGAACTCAATCGTCACCAGCTAGCACAGTAGCTGAACCAAATAAATATCACGAGGCTAAATAAAACAATTGCAATGAAATGTGCTCAGGGTTTCTGCAGAGAATAAAATCAAGTCATAGATTTCAGCTTGAAGCAATTCTTCCCACAATCAGATTAATATTAATAACTCTATATTTAAATGAGATGCAATGCAGCAAATGCTTACTTTGTTGAAGCTTTAAAAAAATCTCATGAAAATTATGTCCATAAAAAAAAAATCTGTTATTTCTATAAGACCTTTTACGTCATAAAAACAGACACATATTGATTACACTTTAAACACTGCAGCTAAAACAATTCCTGCAGAAACCATGAGTAATATTTGGCTTTAAAATATCAATAAATTTGTGATGAGAAAGTACATTCAATATATCTCTAATCATTTTCAATTTTATCTTGGACCAGGGGTCCATGTTACTGTATTCACAGATTGACCGTGCATCAATATCCTTAGAAAGCTAGTTACATTTAATGCCGGGACAAATCTTTTAAATAAATTAAAGGGTGCCATGGAGCCTGTGTTTAAGGTAAGGTGCACGAGCAGCTTGCACCTCACAGAGACCCTGAGTGCAGGGCCTGCGGTGAGCTGCACTGCTCACAAAAAATACAAAATAAATGTTTAAAAATAAAAACATGTATTAAAAACAAAAGCTGCACAGCTAGAGCAAGTCTCGTGGCTTCTCAGGCCTTGTACCGCTCTTTTCCCGTTTCACTGATGACGCAGATGTGCTGAAACCAAAGAGAGAAACATTAGGACACAGACTTTACCTGCGTTTAAGACTCTTGGCAGACTGTTAAATGTTTTACTTACATTTAAATCCCTGAAATACTCGTTATAGTCAAGTGCATATCCAACCACAAATTTGTCAGGAACTTCGAATCCTACAACTAGAGACAACAGGGGAAGATTAATCCAGATTAACAAGCTCGTAACCATGGATTTATTTCACATGTGAAGCTGCAAGCAGCAATCAAAGGTCTCTCATACCTCAGGCACCATCACCGCTTGTTGCACTTCGCATTACGATTAATTACATTTCATGAGATTTGTTTCAAATTTCAGAAATTAGGGGCTGCTTAAATAATGAAAATTATCAAAGTTAAATATGGTATTTTCTGTGGCCACCTGGTGGCACTGTAACTGGGACGGTATGTTGTTATTTAGATGTGTTCAGACATGGACTAGTAATATGGATGGTGGGTGGCTGGTAGGCAAAGGTCATGATTGGGACTGATATGCCGCTGTACGACTGAGATGGTGTAAATTCCAAATTCACGAACCAAAAGACAACATGGCTATTTGACTTCACGTCAAATCTCTGGGAGGAGTATGAGGATATAGAAATGTACTAAATCTTTCAAGAAAAAGTAAAATAATTGACTTCCTGTTGGTTTTGGATACTTGCTTCAATAGACTTTTCTGTAGGTCTTGGTCCCTTAAATAATGGCTGAGTTATTAACAACTTCCTGTTTAAGGCAAAATGTCAACAGCTGCTGTAGCTGACCAAAGTAAAAAAAAAATTTAACCTTTGGTGCTTGAAGCGTAACGCTGAACCACACGTTTGGGAAAACAACTTGAGTGCGCTTATGCTTGGGGTTACAAAAATGTTTCATATCTCCTGACCACTAGAGGGCACTGTGCCCAGGCCCGTCGCAACAAGGCAGGCAAACCAAGTAATTGCTTGGGGCCCCGAGCTGTCCTGGGGCCCCAAGACAACGATTGGTTAAGAATAAAATGCAGCGAATAACTGAGCGCCCCATTGTTAGTGAATGCAGTAAAGTGCAATGACACTGTTATCGGGATCCCCCTCAAGGGGGCCCCCCCCTCACTGACAGCAGCCAGCCAACCACGCGATCTCTGCTGCCGGCAAAATACAAAAGTCATGAAGCAGAATTATGCTTCATGAAGCCAAAAAAGAAAGAAGAGAAAGATAGAGGAGGATAAGAAAAAAAACAAGACAGTGGTCAGTGATCAATTACACAAAGAAAAAGCTCTACTTGTCTTGTACAAATGGTATAATTTTGCAGCAGGCAGGCTAGCAGAAATATGTTTATGCATCATGTTAGCTAAGCTACCTGCAAATGCTGCTTGTAACGAACAGTTAGAGCAACTTTTTTTTGAACGGATGGAATATTGTTACATACTGTGATATGTTTTTAACGGGATAAGATCTGTTCCAGAATCACTGTTTATCACATTTAATGACATGACATTGCTATAGCTTTTGTAATAGGTTTTGATGAAAGTGGCACAGCATGCTCTACTAACAATTCCACTGTGATGATCTAATTAGGAAAACCACACAATAAACTCTGTGCATCAAACATTAGCTTGGGATTTTTTAAGCATTGGTAGTCGACTCACAGCATAACTAATAATTATTAAACATTTAATTGTAATTTCATTGTTTGTTTACAGTAAAAAGTGTATTTATATAGCACTCACAGTCAGGTCTGTAGCCCACGCTCCTCGGCGTCCTCTTCACCAGCAAACTGCAACGCAAATAACCAATTTAGTCGCTTTAATAGTGATTAAGGACACGGTCAGAACGGAATAAGGTTCATGGATTACAATATTTTACCACACCTGGCCACTTTGACCATTTTTGGATTATACTGCTTGAGCAGTTCCAGCAGCGTCTTCATAGTTTTCCCAGTGTCGATGATGTCCTAATGACACAAACGGTTTGTTTGAACATTGACTGCCGTTATCATATTACATTAATATGGATTGAATCCAGAATGAATACCTCAACAATCAAGACGTTCTGTGGTGAGACAAGAAACATGAACAAGTTTAAAATCAAAGTATTAATCTCTTTCTAATTCATATGATTAAATAAAACACCCAAATGCATTTCAACGCAACAGCAACATTTTTTTCATGGCTATTTATGTTGTATTTGGTACAGTGGTACCCCGAGATACGAATGCTTCGAGTTACGAAATGTTCGAAATACGAACGCCATCCTGGAACAGATTAGTTTGTCTCTCGGGGTACCACTGTAACTTATTTCTTTGTTGTTTCTCCCATTCAGATTTCCAATCCGTCTGGGAGAGGGACGTTATTTTTGGGTTCAGGGTCGATGGTGGAACATCTCTGTGATCTTTTTCTTGGTAGCAGCGTCTGCTCTCTCATTTCCTACTAGCCCAATTTGGCCGGGGACCAAGCAGAAGATGAAGTGGCAGTGATTCAGATCAAGTTGGTTTACTTTAATCACAATAGAAGTGATAACCGGATTATTTGATCCCATAAATCTCATAAAATAAAAGTGCAAATAAAAAACATAAATGCAGATGCTATGAGATACATGTGTATATAACTTTATTTTATTTATGTACGCATTTCTTTAAATCTTTACTTCTACTTGTCATTTTTGTCCTTTATCTGATTAACTTTTCCCCAAAAATGATGAGTTTCTTTAAAACTAAAATTTATTATAAAACCAGAATCGTAATCGTTCAGCCAATCAGAGTGAGGCTCACCTTCCCAGTAAGAGTGGAGAGATCGTCTCCTCCAATCACTTTGATGTCCCCCGTAGACTGGTCATTCTGAGAGAAGACAGAGGTTCAGACTGTGTCATAAATCCGCAGAGAAACTTTTCGTGAGAAATATACACTCACCGGCCACTTTATTAGGTACACCTATCCACCTGCTCATTAATGCAAATATCTAATCAGCCAATCACACGGCAGCAACTCAATGAATTCAGGCACGGTGAAGACGAGTTCAAACCGAGCATCAGAACGGGGAGGAAAGAGTGTTTCAGAAACTGCTGATCTCCTGGAATTTTCATGGGCAACCATCTCTAGAGTTTACAGAGAATGCTCTGAAAAAGCAGAGGAGCATCTCTGAATGGAAAACAAAAAAACAAGAACCTCGAGGGGGATGGGTTCCCGCAGTAGAAGACCACACCAGGGGCTAAGAACAGGAAACTGAGGCTACGATTTGTCAACATTGGAAAATAGAAGATTGTAAATGTTGCTGGGTCTGGTGAAGCTCTGAGTTTCTGAAGCTATGCTCAGAATTTGGCGTCATCAACATGGATTCATCCTGCCTTGTCTCAACGGTTCAGGCTGGTGGTGGTGATGTAATGATCTGGAGGGCATTTTCTTGGCAAACTTTGGGTCTTTTAGAACCAATCACTGCCACACCCTCCTCGCTCACCCTCTTCTGATGCTGCTACCAGCAGGAGATCGCTCCTAAAGCTTGAATCATCGCAGACTAGTTTCTTGAACATAACGAGAAGTTCACTGTACTCAAATGTTCTCCACACTCACCACAAAGGATAAAGGCAGTTCTGAAGGCAAAGGCTCCAAGCCGATTGGAGCACGACAAGGTGAGTGTAAAACACAGGAAGCCGTCAGTCACAGACGGGCCCCGGTTATTAACCCTCAATAAAAGGATGGAGTAATAAATGTACCTGATAGCTCTTGAGGCGGATGAAGTCCACAGTCATTGGAATCGATCGGTCGCTGTTGCGGTTGAGGGCTTTGATGTAATCCAGAAGATCGGCGAAGAACTTGTAGCCTCCTTTCAGCACACACAGAGCTACGATATGGTGGCCACCCATGTCCTTCATGATATCCCGAGCCAGGCGCTCGGTTCTGCGGAACGAGGCACGATCATCAGATTGACCAACGATACGCCGAGTCGCAGCCTCAACACAAACCTGTCCATGATGAGTCCGTGAGGGATGTAGACTCGCTCGAGGTCACCCGCATAGTGTTTGGGTATGCAGAAGAGGTCCAGGTCGTAACCTTGCTCCTCGTCACTGATCTAAAACACACAAACGACATCATCTGATGATGTCACGGGCGGCAGGACAAAGAACAGAGAGCATCTGCAGAACTGATTAGGTTTTATCTCCTCGACGGAGAACTGGAGCAGTAGGGGAGAGGTGAGCTTTAAGAAATCTGGAGAGTTTTTGATCGTTTAACCCCGTAACACCCACCCCTCTTTTCAAACATAGACATACCCAAAAAAAACGGCTGTAACGCTCACATTTTATGGGTTAAATTATTGTCCTTGGTGTCATTGAAAAGGAAACCCTTTCTAGTTTATCAGGAAAAAGTAAGGAACTGGAAACCTTGAACAAAAAAAGTTATAGATTCACAAACTTTGTAGAAATAGTGGAAATTATCCTCGCCTAAAATATTTATTATTGTTATTTAAAGTGAATGCTTGAGTCCCTGGTGGACTTTTTGACAACACTGAATAGAAGCCACAACTGTGGACCAATACATGACCAAAATCTGTCGAAATGGAGCTAAACTTGTGTTTTCTGGAGTGATTTTTATAAGACAATGTCCAGGCGGGCACCATTGGCACTTGGTAACCAAATGAACAAATTGAAGTACAAATCAAACCACTAGATAAACTAGTAAAAATAATAAGATAAACTCAATAAAAAAATCATTTTTAAAGAAAACACAAACTATGATAAAATTAAAAAATATATGTAAAACAATGTGATTTGTGCAGCCACTCATTAAAACAATCTGAATCTCCTCAAAACGATCAAATCTCTTCTTAGATGCCATTGTGTTACTAACTCGTCCACGAGTTATCGAGTTCTGCTTCACGATCCTCTCCAGGGTGCAGTTAACCCAGTTGCTTGCACACAAATAATGAGCTTGGACGCAGAGCTCTGTGAACAGCCCTCTTTCCCTCTTTGTGCAGGGTGTCAATGGTCATCTTTCAGGCAATTGTCAAGTCGGCAGTCTACCATATGGTTGTCTAGCCTTCAGTACAAGGCATTTGCAGGTATTTAATTCTGGTTAGAGTGTGGTACCAGGCGTCTTCAGTATGGATCCTCGTCACAATATTCTGAATATTAGATTTTCACATCACGTATAAAAAGCAGTTAGTTGTTCCTGTGATCAACAAAACAAAAGACGGCTCCTCAGATCTTTGGTTTGGTCACATTTTGGTACTGATTGTTAACAATCCTGGCCGTCACAGATTGGAAGAGCTTTCCAGAAGCTACGCTGCAGGAGTCCGATTCAGGTTACACTGAGGCAGAAGAGCTGGTTCTTTGTTTCTTCTTAACTGTAGGGTTATCACATGGTCCTTGAACATTTCTGACAAATAATGTGAAGGCGTCTCTGGGAAACAGTCAGAACCTTGAGGTTCAGTAGACACGACTATGATAAGACCTTTAAAGTTTCTCACACGGCGGCACAGGAACATTGCTGCTGTCAATGTGCCTTCGGATCTTTTGGAATTATATCTCAGACGAAAGCTTTACTCACATGCGCATCACATGTTCTACCTAAGCTCTATGAAAACACAGCGTCTGAAAAACCACAGAAAGAGAAATCAAGAGAAACGGATCTTTAAAAATCAGTGCATGTGACTCGACAGAGTGAAAAGAAAGTCTTTAAAGGGAAAATCATTTCAATGATTGAAGCAGTTCACAAAACGCTGGTTTGAAGATTACAACCATCAACGGCTGCCTTTATCTTCGGCTGATTGTTTAAACGAAGCAACATGAGCAAACGGTCCTGGTTATCTGGCTTGGTTCATTGCCTCTGCGGCCATGAGACCGGCACTAATGCAATCCGTGGAACTTGAACTGAAGAGCAATTTCTTAGTATGAGTTTGGAACAATTAAAGCCCATGCAGGAGCACGAAGAGGTGTTTTGTTCTGTCGTGAATAAATGTAAAACCTTTGGATCCAGCGATTCGTTTTAGGCAGATGTGAGGCTTGAGTTCAGAAATTATGATTATTACTAAATTAAACCAATATTCTTCTAACTACTCTTTTTAAAAGGAATTTTGGATTCTATTCAGGTGAGTGATCCACCAATTAAGCCGAAAATTGGGAGAATCCAGTGGGATCCTGGTACACCCATGTACTGTCTGGAGAAATCTGGCTAGAAGTGGTCATCATGGAAGAAATGCAGCCAGAAAGCCGAACCTCTGATATGGAAACAGTGACTCAAGTTTGCACAAATACATTGGAACTGGGAGCAGATAAATGGCAGCAGGTGCTCTAGACTGATGAACGGTGTTATACCGAGTGTCTGTAGCAACAGTGAAGCACGGAGATGAGGATTACTGGTGTTCCCAATGCTGAGAAATACTTATCCATCATACAAGACCATCAGGGAGGCGTATCATTGGCCACAGATTTATTCTGCAACAGGACAATGTCCCCAAACACACAGCCAATGTCATTAAGAAATAGTTTCCATCATCGAGTGTGTCTAGGGGACGTGACAGAAAGCAGCATCCAAAGAAGATCTCAGCTTGGTTCTCCACCACGAGCAGAGTTCTTTCAGAAACTGTGTGCAAGTGCAGCTGAAAGAATTGAAGTCAAAGGGTGGTTTCACCAAATATTGATTTCGTTCTCTGTTTGCTAATGAAAATAAATGATTAATTTAATCCTTTCTGAAACTTTAGCACAGGCTGAACGTACATCTAGAAACAGATACAGGTTGAAAACCTTTTTTTAAAATCGATTTGGTTGCCACTACATCAGTTTACAGGAGTGAATACCGCGTGTAATCTCTGTGAACACTGCAGAAATCTTGCTTTGGGATGGCTAGAATGATCCATAACAAGCCAATGGCATGTTTACATTTTCAAGAACAATGACTTAAACTTGTTTCGTTATTCTTGAGAACACTTAAATCTCTGAACTTCAAGCATTCATTGCTCCTCAGAGGAGCATGCATTTGTACTAAATATGTTTTTATTCTCACAACATTCCCTTAAAATTAAAGGCAATCATGTAAAGAGTGTCTAAAATTAAATCCCCATGATAATCTATTAATAATGAGAGGAGTGAGGAGGAGGCTTGGGTCCCCTGTGTCTCAATGAACAGATCTGCACCATCTCTTTCTTCTGCAGCTTCCTCATAGAACACAATCCTGCCTCGTTTGCATGGGTTTCAGAGTGGAGCACGTGCAGCTTCTCTTCCTCTTACCCCGGCCATACGTGCACTGATGAATGGGCTGCATCACATGTGCCATGCGTGAAACGCGTGTAACCATCAGGCCCCTAGCCTCCGGGGGATTACGTACAATCATGCATACAGCCAATGCGATAAAATACAGCTGTGATTTGAATAAAAATGAAGCAATCGTTTAATCTATCGCATAACCACGGAACAAATCCAATGTTTCAGAGGAATGACTGAAGGCATCAGAGTTAAGGTAACACTTACCACGATACAGGGGCTGGGAGTTGACATGTCGCTTCCAAATGAGTTGCTGAAACGGTCCTCGGGAAACGCAAAGCGTAGTTTTCAACCTTCCTGATCTGAAATTCACCTTTACAGGACCGAACGGACTCAATTCTATCTTCCTCGCATTACACTGTGGGCGGTTTAGTATTGCAGGATGAACACAACCTCTCGACCAATCAGCGAGCAGGAACTCGAACCGCCATCTGTCTTAAAGAGAAAGGCGCGCCGTTTAACGGTAACGTAGGCGAATAAAATAAATAAAAGTATATAATCATTTATAGTCTTTACATGAATTGTATTATTTTTAAAATCTAGATATCCGCATATTGTAAAATTATTAAGTTAAAAAAGGAAGGCAGCGCATGCTCCGTAACAGCCGAGGGAGGGGCCGCAGGACTGAATTGGAGCTAAAGAATGAAGATCCTAAATTATTTAGTCGTTATATAATTAAAAAAAAAATCTAAATATATTGTAAAATTAATGAGAGGCTGCGGGTTAATAATTAATTTAAAACACGGGTCATTAGATCATTCATATTTTTAAAGACATTGTTCAACTATATGGCTATAGCGATTTTAACGTTCAAAATTGTTTTGTTTTATATGAATTTACAAGCAGTTTTTTTCTGGCTGTTAAATTCTTCAAATTTGTTCAAGAAGCGAGAGGGTCCCTAGCAGGTCTACATTTATATTTATGCATTTGGAAATGTTTTATCCAAACGGACTTACATTACACTTAATTAACACATTTCATCACTTCATGCTTTCCATGGCGTTTAAAACTCCTCTATTCTAATTCGTCAACTGGTCAATGTTTTAATATTTGAATGATATACATCATGTATTTATGACATTTCTGATGCTCTACAATAGATCAAGGGAAATAAATCCCAGGGATGTAACACTGTTCTACGCGAGGCTTTATAACCATATCTCAATGAGAAAATGTGAGAGTGCACTCACTTCTGTGAGTATCATCAGATCACAGAAAGAAAGACCACCACGTGCGTAAAAGAAAAGTGCATGCTAGGCATTGTTTAATCCGATCATGTACCGTAAGAAAACCACAGATATTTACTCATGAGTATAATACAGTATTAAAATATATAGCACATGTGAAAGAAAGGACAAAGAAAAGGCATGTGTAACACCAGAATCAGGGTTTCTCAGAGAATATCCGGTAGAAGAGCAGCTCGTCAAACAGGAGAAGTGATGTTTGAACACAAGGAGATCACACAGTTGCAGCCGTCCAATCGTACGGTTTGAGTATACACCATAGATTATAGTAAAAGCTAATCAAGCTGTGCTACAGTTTACATTACAGTGACATAATGATATCGTTTGATAATGAATATTCTGATATTGTCATTCCACGATGTCCATGACACACTGCTGCAGAGTAGAACTGAAAAAAGACAGATTTCGTGAGCTGGATCCTTGGGTCTCATCAAAGTTTATACAAAAATATGTTTTTCTCTCGTCATCTGGTCTTCGTTCTTCCGGCTGCGTCTGAAACAGAGATCATTTCAAACTTTCACTCAATTTTGAAAAACTAAGTGAACAAGAGCTTAGATTTACATTTACATCTGCTATAGCACCATTTTAAAGTATTTTATTGTGCAAAACATCAATATAACCCCAACTGCTGCAATGAAAAATGCAAAACATAAAACATTAAGTGCACGCTTCCATTTCTGGTTTTATTTAAGCTACTTTATATAATATATAGTTTTTAATTAGATATATACACAAACATGCAGGCCGCTTTATTAGGTACAACTGCTCATTAATGCAGATTTCTAATCAGCCAATCACACGACTGCAGCTCAAGGCATTTAAGCGTGGTCCAGGCATGCCCAGTTCGAGGGTTCTCTAGGGTTTGTAGAGAATCTTGTAAAAAATAGAAAATCTTCAGTGAGGGCAGTTCTGTGGGAGTAAATGCCTTGTTGATACCAGAGGTCAGAGAGAACGGTCAGACCATTTCGAGCTGCTAGAAAGGTCTGCAGGAGAGCATCTCTGAACGTCGAACCTCGAGGCAGATGAACTACAGCAGCAGACTGTGGTGGTGGTGGTGGTGGGATGGTGTGGGGGCTATTTTCTTGGCACACTTAAACACCATTTGAGCCTCGTGTCACAGCCTCCCTGAATATCGTTCTGACCTCTGTGAACCCATCTTCTGATGCTACTTTCAGCAGGAGAAAGCTCTGATATGGTAAATAAATTCAATAGCTGCAGGGTTGAGGTAATGCTCTCGAAGCCGCGGACTCCACTCAGCTGGTCTCTATTGTATGTGATTGCGGCACCAAGATTTCTATTCACATGAAGCAACCTTCTCCAGATGATTCTTACCTAGTTTCCATTGACTTGTGAAGGAGGTTCTGCCGCTCTGTTATCGACAGCCGCTCTCTCTCTGCTGCGACTCTCCCTTTCCTCGTCCTCCTCGTCCCTTTCCTCGTTTCCACTGTGATTCTTACAATAAAGCCTTGTGGAAACGACAAAGCGTTCAGTTTTTTTGTGTGCAGCAGTCTAAATAACAAGCCGTCAGTGGGTAGAACCTACTTGTAAATGCCCCTCGCCATGTTCTCGATGTACTTGGCCTTGTCCTCCAGGCCGCAGTGATAGTGGTACGTCTTCACACAAGCTTTAATCTCACATCCGATGGTGGCTCCCAGCTGGCCGCACAGCGTGCATTTCTGAAAGCAACAAAGATCTTGAGGTGTTCGCTCGTACAGTGGTTCGTGCACTGCTCCTACGGCGATTTTACCATTCTTTTTCCTCTCTTGATTTCCTGGATAACTGTTTTAATTTCAAAGTTCCCAAATTCAGCGCGTGAGCTGGTGGTTAGCTGTACGGTCCCGGACGAGAAAAGCTGGAGCACAAACAAAGCCGAGGTCAAACATTAAACCATTTTACAACTAAAATATGTTTCACTCGCTCGACTGAACTCTCTCGAACCTGCCCTTAGAATAAAACATTCACATTTAAATGAAAGACAAATTAACAATAAAAACAAATGTTACTTTTCTGTTTGCTTGCACTGCTAAAATCACTTTAAAAATCTTCTAAATGTGGGGCTCAATCACAGAACACCTTTGACTGACCGATGACCTGCAGTGAATTCAGTAAATATTGAATCAGTCGTTGACTGCTACTGAGAAATCATGGCGGAGGGCTAGTATTTGATCAATTGTTTATTCAGAGACGGTTATTTAGCTTTTGAAAATTCCAGCTGCACTCTGCTCATGAGTCTAGGTCATTAGCATCATAAAGACACCTGTGCACCCCACAATCAGTCAGAAGCAAAAGTTCCAACATGGGAGAAACCAAAGAGCTGTAAAAGACACTAGTGACAATATTGTAGACGTTCACACAGCTGGAAAAGGATGTGGAGCGATCGATGAAGAAAGAACAACGTATGGAGCGACTGTCAGAAGATGGACGAGGTTGATGATGCTGACAGTGTCTGGAACCACACAGAAGATCTCCGTGGAGCAGCTCTGATGGTAAAGAATCAGCCAAGAACGACACGGGAGGAGCTGGCCGATGCCATGAAGAGAGCTGGGACCACCGTTTCCATGGCTACCATCAGTAATACACTCAGACACCATGTTTTAAAGTCATGCATCGCACACAAGGTTCCTCTGCTTAAGTCAGCCCATGTCCAGCCTGTCTGAAGTTTGGCACAGACCATCTGGAGGTACCAGAGGCGTCATGGGAGAAAGTCCTGAGGTCAGATGAGATCAAAGTAGAACTTTTTCATCTTAACTCCATTCACTGTGTTTGGAGGAAGACAAATGATGTGCATCATCCCAATAAAACCACTCCTACGGTAAAGCATGGGGGTGGAAGCATCATGCTCTGGGGGACAGGACGACTGCACTGCATCAAGGAGAGGATGTATTGTGAAATATTGGGACAAAACCAGTAAGAGCATTAAGGGAGGGGGCGTGGCTGGGTCTTCCAGCATGACAAGGTTCAGGAGTGGCAGAGCTAGTCTCCAGACCTAAACCCAACAGAAAGCTGGACACCCCAAACCTGACAGATCTGGAAAATATCTGTTTTGAGTGGGCCAAAATCCATCCTGCAGCGTGAGCGAGCCTGGTGGAGAGCTACAGGAACCGTTTGACCTCTGTCACTGTTAATAAAGTAAACTTTACCAAAATATTAACTCAACCGATTCTTATTTGACACAGTAATTTACAAATAAACTGATAAAAACAACATTTTTCTTTTTCAATTCTGTCTCAGAGTGGAAATGCTTCTCTGCTGGAAATTCTAGACTCCTTTGTGATTTCTTGCAAAAATATTATTGACCTCATTGTATAGATCCAATTTTTGTACGATTTCTGACTTTTTCCAGGGATTCTGTTTTATAAGCCCTCATCAAAAGGTTTCTTAGGAAAAGTGTGAATTAAAATGGTGTCATTTTCGCTGTATCTGAGACTTTTTGTAATATTGTAGTATAGGAAACGTGCACGTCACAATTGGACTCCTCTCTTTTTATTTTCTGATTAGTTAAATAACCACAGTTAAAAATCAATTCTGCATAATCTGCACTTATTCCAATTGGCCTCTGGTGTGTTTCATGAAGGTTGCAGCTAAACCTTGCAGGGCTGTTACGAAACTTCTCCAAACTGGATCTTAAAAGTCTCACCATGCATTTATAATGCGCTGCAACCTTCTTAGCGTTGTCTGAGTGGAGCACACCACGCGTTTCATTCTCGTCTTCGCCGGCATGACAGAAGCCACACCGAAGGCCTGAATCACTGGGGCTGCCTCTCAGAGGGGACCGCTCCCGCTGTGACACACACGACATTCAGCGGCTGTTCAACAACATCCTGCAGAGAACTCTGATAGAAACGTTACATACATGTGCGGAGCCCTCCGCATCGTCGTTGCCCTGCGACGAGGTGGACTGCGTGTCGTCCGACTGCCCTCGCGATACCCCACGCATTCTGCTTTTCTCAAACCGCCCCCTTCCTCTGCCTCGTGGTGGAGATGAATCCGAATCGTTGGCTGCAACTTCCTCTTCATCTGCGAACGAGAACCAATCGTTAATGATCTCCCACGAGCGGATGCTCCCCGTCTACCCGAAACACGAGTCAATTACCGTCGCTGCCATCTTGAGAAGCATCTCTGTGTTTGCGGCAATAAACACTAATCGAGAGAGAAATCAAGGTTAGAGTCTGAAACAAGAGAATTATCAAATCTGGGTCTCTTACAGATAGATGCCCTGCGAGGGGTTCTCTTTGGTCTGGGCCTTGTCCCACAGAGCGCAGTAGTAATGGTAGGTCCGTCTGCACGTCTTCACATCACAGCCAATGGTGGCCCCAGGCCGGTGACAGGAAGTGCACATCTAAGAAGGGGACACACAGGAATAATGGTAGATTGTGATGTGCTCCTGAAGAGCAGGGATCTTATGAGGATGACCGTGAGAATCAAATCTTAACCTCGCGTCTCTTTGTGTCGTTACAAAAGAATCATTAAAGGACCTCCAACAGCAATGGATTTATTTTATTTTTTACCTTCAACAAACGACCGCACGTTTTTTCTGATCAGAATGCATACCAGTTTATTTCCTCGTTTTATCTCCTTCTTCACATCCTCGATAGAAAAGCCTCCGATGTTCTCACTGTCACAATGAGATGTGACCAGTGCAGATGAGAAAAGCTGAAAACAGACTATAAGTTACCTTTTAAACCAAGCAAATTAACTTTGTAATCAAACAAACACCTGAGAAACAGTTTAACATCGTAGCATTACAATGAAACCGGCCTGAAAAGTAAACTGCGAGCTGTTCTTGAAACACCTGGAGTCCATGCATGCCAGAGGGGGACGCCAAATTCCCGTTTCCTCACAAGAAAATATAATGTAAAAATAAAGACGTTGATAGTTATGTTTTAAAAACAAAGTACTGTGTAATATGTATGTGTGTGTGTGTGTCTGTGTGTGTGTGTGTGTGTGTGTGTATTATATTTATACATATTTTTAGAATTGCTTTCCTGCGGCTAAGTTGGTAGAGCATTGCAACAACCCAAAGGTCTTGGGTTCAAATCCCAGGTAAAGCAACAACTGACAAAAATTTGTTCATTCATTCAAATGTAAGTAACTTTGGATAAAAGCATCCACCAAATGCATAAATGTAATGTAAATTGTATAAGTGCATACCATAACCAAGGCACTTGCCTCAATACGCCACATTACCTCTAAATGAAACTTTGTGACGCAAAGCCCAAAATAATAGTGGTCACCATCAGGGAAATCACAAATGTACATTTTAATTTTGTAACTACAAATAGCTATTTATCAAAAACTGTTCAGACCAGAGCAAACAACACTGTTTAAAATTAAATTATGTCTGTATTAAGACAGGTAGAGAAAAAAAAAGTTTTGTTTCATTTACAATAAAAATACAGTTTTACTTTTAGTGGATAAAATAAGCAGCAAATTCAACTTACTATTAAAAATCCCTTCTGAGGAGGACATTCTAATGCCTCAAATTTCTGCTTTTATTCAAGATTTGAAGAAGATGAAATCCTTGTTCAATGTTCACTCGACGGTTTTTGCAAATAATAAAAAGGTTTCTGTGTCTGTAAAATCTCTTAAAAAAACAGAATTAAAGCAAAAAGCAACATTTGTCAATGTACCATGCACTTGTGGTGGGCTGCCACCCGGTGGTTCTCGGACACCAGTAACTGGCCGCACTCCTTGTCTTGATTGCTTCTGCAGAAAGCACATCTCCGAAGACGAGCTGAATCTCCTTTTCTCTGTCCGGACATGACAGGTTCTTTCCTCTTCTAGTAGAAAGAAAAACATCATGAAAGAAATGCCTGCTTTAAACTGATCAAAGGTGTGAACAATATAATTTTTTCTTTTGTCGTTATAATATTCTCAGATCTCAACACATGTGTTGAAAGCATATGATCATTTCACTAGAAAACTAAGTTATACGTGACTTCGGGCCTTATTAAGGGACCACAATATCTGCCGCTATTTCATTGTACTCCCGCTGTTAACAATGACCACCAATGACAGTAATTAACAAAGTCTGGAAGCATCTGAGCAATCCTCCATTTCTTTCTATTTTCACTGAGATTTTAAAAAGCAAAGGTGTACAGAACCAATCTCAGGGGTGTTGTGACACTATAATAGATGCTTTAATGAGCTTTTTGTGCTTTCATTTGGAGTCTTTAATCAGGATTTCACACACTGGAATGCCATGTCAACAAAGCTAGCTCGCATTCTGATTGTAGTTACTTTAAATGTCAAACTTAACCATTATTGTTGTTCATTGTCAACACTGCAACGCAAGAAGATCCGAGAGAGCTCACTAAACATCTCAACTACAGCCGCAGATGAGAATAAAATCCTGAATGTTTCCTTAAATATCAACCCATTGTTCCTCTCGTGTCTTTCGTTAGAGATGAACGCTGTGCTGCTGTCCCCCCAGTCGCCAGACAGAGGAGCCATGATGATGTTGATAACCGAGAGGAGCAGCAACAAACACAAGCTCCAGGAGAACATCTCATGGTCTCCAACTCAACACTAGATCAACCTCAAAACACTCAAAGAAACGCGTAGCTGCATTCGAGCTGTTTACAGAAGCAGGGTGGAAATCAGGATGTGAGGCCTGCGTCAAATCGCTCGTTTCAAACTCTTGCAAATTTCCAGAGAACCTCAACTACTACAATTCAATCCGACCCCCCCCGGATGCTCCAGGGTCGCTTACTTCATCCCTACAAAGAGTTCTGCGTGAAGGCCCACATCACACTGCAGCTAAACCCAAACCAACAAGGCCAAATGTAAAATAAAAACCATCTGTACTTTATGGGAGACTGTCGCTCGGCTTTTTAGAAACACATTGTTTGCGGCGGTTGTACTTCGCCCGCTTCACGTGTGGAGATCCACAACACGAGATGCGCACAAATATCAGCCCGAAGACGAAGCTAGTCCCGACGGCTCTTCTACAGAGCACGCTTCTTTTAGAACCGGACGTTTTGTGACATTTTTGGAGGCTCTTACCGCTGCCGAGTCGAAAGGGAAAGATTATTATCGGCGGGGAGCGTGAGCTAGCTCTGTTCCTCTGCTGCTGCTGCTCGTGAGCTCCGCTGCCTCCCACCATTGCGAGGCGTACGCGTGACGTCATCCACTGCGAAAGCCTGTTTGTCCAACGCAAAGCAAGTGCGCGCGCACTCTTTATCAGGGAGGCTGTCAGTCAGTACACGTTAAATGTAGCTTAAAGTTGTGTAGCCGTGAACTAACTTATTTCATCAACATAAGCTTGTAAATTATAGTACAGTGTTACCCCGAGATACGAAATTAATCCGTTCCAGGATGACGTTCCTATCTCGAACATTTCGTATCTCGAAGCAACTTTTACATGTAAAACGCCATATCCGTGCAATGGCTTTCAGAAACAACAGAATAAGTGGATAAAAAATGGAAAACCAGAGAAAAATCAAGTAACGTTTCTTCAATCCTTAAATCTACACATTGTTAATGTTATAAATGATAATAAAACAGAATTAAACACAAGGAAAATACATAATATGTACACAAATGTGAAACTGTACCTTGAGTGAAGCGATGTGTCGGAGGAGGTGGAGCAGATGGCAGAAAACATTACGGCACTAAGTATGAAAGTTAACTTTCTCAAGATATTACAAAAATTACAAACACCAACACGAGTTCAAGCACGAGCGCAGACAGTAGCGAGCGTACGGGAGAGAACGCGTCACAGAGTTTCTCTAAGTTGCGCTACAGAACAGCACTTTCCAAGTTATAAACGTTATTTCTTTTACGACTCCTTGACTCTAACATTTGTTATTGCACATTTTTGGTAATCTATACATAATGTTCCGCTAGATTTAAAAATTGATTTAAAGTATTTTCAAGCGTATCAGACCCTTAAAGCACACTTTCTGCAATGGGAGAAAGGAGCGCCAGGACCCAGAAGCGCAGTGCGGCGTCTGACTTAACAAGCAAATAATAGAGCACGTTTCGTATCTCGAACCTTTCGTAACTCGAAGCATTCGTAACTCGGGGTACCACTGTATTTAATATATGTATACACTCACCGGCCACTTTATTAGGTACTCCTTACTAGTTACTGCTTAAATCCAGTGGCATAGATTCAAAAAGGTACTGGAAACATTTCTCTGAGAATTTCCGAGAATTGACAGATTTCCCCATCATGCAGTGGTGGACAGTAACGAAGTTCAAGTAATTCGTTACTGTACTTCAGTAACTTTTTGTACTTTACTTGAGTATCACTGTTTTGTAAAACTTTATACTTTGACTCAACAACATTTCGTAGCCGAAAACCTTACTTTTTACTCCACTACTTTTCTAAAGTCATTTCCTTTTACTGTACATGCGTAACCAGTGACAGATCAAGATAAGAAGCAAGTGTGCCAATCAGAACACATCGTGTTTTGTGCAGTTTGCGCACTTTTCTGTCTAATATGGCTGCTGTCTGCCTGCCTGCTTGCTTCTTTTCGCTGTCATGTTTATAGTGCAATAATACAATAATGGAAGAATCAAGATGCGTTTTCTAAAGAAGTAAAAGCCATGAGATATTAAGTCTTGTTTTCTGGGGAAATAAATCAAAATTAAGTGAGTTGTTGTTCAAAAAAACTATCTGTTTGAATTAATGTTATTTTTCTTAGTGGATGCATCTTGATCTAATAATTTTTAGAGATTTGGACTGGAATCAAGACAAAAAGACTAAGTAAGAAATGCTTTTTTTGGAGTGTTGGTGTTAATGAGCTTTGCTAACGGCCTGCGGTTTCCTAGCTTAACAGCGCTGTTATTCTGTTACAACACATCACTACTAGTTAGTAGTTATACATACTGCGTAAGTCTTCAGGGAAATCTGATGGTGTGTTAGTTTCTGTTTTTGTGGGATTTATGCAAACACTAGAACATGTTAATAGAGTGACATATACTGACGTGTTTATTAAATTGGAAAAAAGATATCCTTTGTAAACTTGAGTAAATCCGTTTTTGTAAGTTATTGCACAGCTCAGCTGTGATGTAGTAAAGGGGCGAGGTGCCATGTGATGAATAAGATTTCTACATTACTTCAAACAATAAATTGTT
This sequence comes from Danionella cerebrum, assembly GCA_007224835.1. Lineage (NCBI taxonomy): Eukaryota > Metazoa > Chordata > Actinopteri > Cypriniformes > Danionidae > Danionella > Danionella cerebrum. The sequence goes on from SRMA01024024.1 coordinate 331,153, forward strand.
AAAGAAATTAGTGTTTAATGTGGTTTCCCCCCACACACCCTATTTATTCCTAATCACGTGGTGTCACGAGGATAGTACAGAGGATTCAGACACAAGGTAGGTTCCAATCTTGCTGTTTTATTGTCAGCAGTATCAACAGAAGGTAGTGGACCGAATACTGACTCCACAGATAATTAACAGAAAAAGTTCCCCCCAGGAACTACTCACAGGTAAACAATAATTGATAAGGTTCCTCCAGGATAAGGTCCACCAAAACCGACTCTGGGTACAAGAGTGAAAGTCAGTAGGAAGCATAGACAGGTCTTGACCGACAGCACAGACCGTAAACGAGTATAATCCAGCAAAAGAGTACTGTACAGAACAGATTAAATAGAGTGTCTAATGACAAGATGGCGAGCAGGTGGAGAGCATTAAGGTGATCAGGAATGGGTCACAAACAGGTGAGAAGAGTTAACATAGTTAACTCTTGACAAAGTATTGACACATGAAGAAAGATTTCAAAAACACTTAACAAGGAGGTACAGCAGGACAGGCTGCGGGAAGGAAGAGGCAGGAGGTACAGGTGATGAGGCTGGGAGTGATGCACAAGATGTGGAAGAAGGAGAGGCTGGGGCTTCACAGGTTGAAAACATAAACATATGTTAGTTATTAGATATCATTATAGCGTTTTAACGGAAATGTTGAAATCAGAACTTGTGATACGAGTAGTTTTAAAATGGGGTATCATGTTAATATTGTAATGACTCAAATTATAAATGGTTAATAAGTAAAAAAAACAACATTCAGAGACAAATTATATTTTAAGTTCAGACCTCCACGAAAGAGAGTAGCACCACTTCTTCTTGTTCACTTAAAGCACTGCAGAGGCAATAATGTGTCAGCTTGTCAAGATAGAAACAACTTTAGTTTAGCAATAATTTTTAGTAGGTAAACACTATTCTATTCTATTCTATTCTATTCTATTCTATTCTATTCTATTCTATTCTATTCTATTCTATTCTATTCTATTCTATTCTATTCTACTGATGAATGAATGAATGAACGAACGCTTTCATTCAGCACAAATTATCATGTTCTGGGCGTGTGCCTCCGTATCGTGCTCTGATTGGACAGAAATGACGTCAATCAAAAGAGGGCGTTCCAAAACTCTCTCCAACTTCCCTGATAAAGTAATAAGCGGCAGATTCATGAAGTGCGTGACAAAGAGGCGAAGTTATCGACATTTTTGCTAATTTAAAAACCAATCAAAAGTATCTCTTTGTAGCCGTGCTTTACACTATGACTGTTGAAATTTGAGCGCGATCTACATTTCCGTGTTTTCCGCTCACGGATCTTTTGAAGCTTCTCCTCGTCGCGGTGTTTGTATTTTAAACGACTCGGTCGGAGTTCGGTGAATGCGGTGAGTGTCCTCTGCCTGTCTCCAGACTCCAGCTAGCATGTACCGCTTCACTATTCTGTTTATACGTTAATTTTCACAACTGTTATGTACGTTGTTTAATTAAAATACATCCTTCTGCATCCTTCATATTTATATGTAGAACAAATCAGATCACAAGACGATGTTATCAATGTTGCCAAAGAGCTGAAAAACTCAAAGTTCGTGCCCATCTGAAACTTGAGCTATACGAACAAACTCATCTTAAAAGCAGGTTACACGTTGACTTATGGGGAAGGTTTGGTAATATGTTCTCTAAGTAAGTAATTTCCTGGTTGAGTTGTGCTTCTTGCTCACTCGTCCATGATGATCTTGTCTGACAGACGTCAGTTAGCCGGCGAGCTACGAGGCTAAAGTTACACGTCAAGCTGTGAAGGATAAAAAAGCGTGTTTTATTTCACACCTTTACTTTTCGTGTTCGTTTTGGTACTTATTCGTGTTATTATCGTGACAGTCGAACTCTTGTGGTGCAGTTGAAGCGTAGTTTTCGGTTCCTGTGTGGGTTGATCGATAAGTGCTGGGTGGAGGTTAGCTTAGCGGGATATTAGCTGTTTTTCGAGTTTAGCTGTTTTTAAGTTCTTCTTCTTTTAGGCGTTGTTGACAACTTAAGTAGATTCAAACAGGGAGACATTAAAGGTGAAATAATAAAATGTATTTATTAAATATTGTCTATCTATTTTTACATAAAAAACACAAATTATATTATTACTATTTAATAACTAATTAATAAGATGTTTCCTATATGTTTGGGCACTTACCTTTCATTAAGACTTAAAGTTGCGTAATATAATTATTTACAAGTGTATTTTATTATGAAGGACCAAAAATAACTTTTAATATATCCGTATATAAATGCATGTATGAATAAATCCATAATTATATTTCTCTCATGCTTTTTCTACATTTTAACACAACAGTTTTTGTTTTATGTTCATATTTCTCTTTTATTTGTTTGGGTATTTTCACCTGGGACCATAAATTGTTCACTAGCATCAGTGTTTTATACATAACATGAGCTGCACTGGGGAGCCACTGAGGCTTGGAGAGGAGTAATGTGGGCTCGTCTTGTTTCCATGACGATCAGATAAGACAAGTGGAGTTAAGTGTTATCAATGTAACAGAGTTGAGGGCCAAGGATTTTATTCAGAAATAAATAAATAAGAGAAACATAATTAAATAAATACAGATGTAATGTATAGGGGTGTAACGGTACGCTAAAATCGTATTCGGTTCGGTACAGTGTCTTGGAGAGTTCGGTTCGGTTCATTCGGTTCTGTGCAAAACAATAAGAACTTGCATATTCTTTATTTTGAAAAGCTGCCAATACACAGTAGAATTATTGCATAAAATAAATAAAAGTGACACATTTGGGTGATATTTTATATAAATTGCATTCTTTATTTAGAAAAACACATTTTTTTAAATAAAAAATGAAATACTGCAACTAGTTAGGATAGATTAACCTATCCACATTTTCTGAAGAGAGCATAGATCTGGTTATAATATCTCCAGCAGTAGAAAATGTTAGATGTGTTGCCTGCCCGATCTCCGTGGAACAATGTCGGCATACAACTTTACATTTATCCACTCGTCTATCCCCGTTATGTCTTTTAACAGAGAAGCCAAATTGTTCTCAAACACGAGACCGTAGTGAGGTGAGAGGGTCTTCAAGCTCTGGCTTCCCTTTCGCTTTTGCCATGTAATTTTCCTGCTCGTGCTCGTCAGTCAATAGCGTCCGTGCGGAAACTCGCATAGGGGCATTTTTCCGCTGTGCTTAATATCGCGCTAATAATACATTTATATAATTAAATAAAAATACCGAATACCGAAACGGTACGCAAGTGTCCCGAACCGAACAGGCCGTACCGAAACGGTTCAATACATCCCAGTGAACCGTTACACCCCTAGTAATGGAGTATAAAATTACATTCATTAAATGAGGCACATGATTATTTGTTTGTTCTTTCATTTGATCATTTAGACATTTAATTATTTATGGATGCGTTTATTTTTGTATTTATGTAACTGTTAGCCCTCAATTTTTCATCAACCGTTGAAACTAATTGTGATCGCTTGTGTGAATTCTATTTTTTCTTTTTCACTGACGAGTCTCTTTTTTTAATGACAGGAGGATTTTTTTTCCCCACAAACCTTTGACGAGCATCTTGCATCCCAGCCTAAACTATGCCTTTCCCGTTTGGGAAGTCTCAGAAGAGCCCTGCAGAGATTGTGAAGAGCCTGAAGGAGAATGTGGCATACTTGGAAAAGCAGGAATCATCCGAAAGCAAGAAATGTGAAAAGGTTAATCTTTTACCTCGGCGTCTGGGTGCATGTGTTCCAGGGAGCTGTGGACTGATATTGAGTCTTTCTGCTCTAGGTCGCAGAGGAAGTATCAAAAAATCTCTCTTCGCTGAAAGAGGTGCTGTGTGGCACTGGAGACAAGGAGCCTCAGACGGAAGCGGTGGCTCAGCTTGCTCAGGAGCTCTACAACACCAATCTCCTCATTGCTCTCATTGCGAATCTGCAGAGGATCGACTTCGAGGTGCGTAAAGCCAAGTTGTGTTTCGATTAGCCGATTGTGTTTCGATTAAATAGAATAAATATTTGCTGCGAACAGTAATCTTAACTAGATGCACAAAAGCTTTGATTTTAGGCTTGTAAAAGCGCCTTTTACAACTATTACGAGTAACGAGTTACATAAACCAGCCTCCATCTATGTTTTTCTCAAGCAGAGATGGAGATAGGGCCAATTGGTTGCTATGGCAAACAGTATGGTTGCTATGGAGGGTTCAGTGTCAGAGTACAATGCCCCCCCATGTCATTGTGAGTGAAATAAACCAACCCCTGTCTCTCATTTATTTTCCTAAGCTGAGATAAAGATATGCCTATTTGGTTGCTATGGTAAACAGTCTGGTAACCAAATGGGAGACAGTCTGACATCCCCCCAGAATTGAAATACCTTTGCTCAGTGGAGTTACGGTTTTACACAGTTTGACCTCAGTGGAAATCTTCCTAGCATTCGCAGCTATCAGTCTCACAAGACATAGCAACTCACATCGCACCGTTTGGATGTCTGCTCAAAGTTGGGTGGCTGTAGCTTTTACAAGCCAACATAAAAATTCATTTCTATGTGTTCTGCACCAAAGGGAAAGAAGGACGTGGTGCATCTGTTCAGCAACATTGTCCGTCGTCAGATTGGTGCTCGCACGCCCACTGTGGAGTACATCTCCTCCCACTCACAGATCCTCTTCATGCTGCTGAAAGGGTGAGTTTCCACACCCCGGGACATAGACATTGATTAGCCCAGCTTTTCCCATTGATCTAAAAGGTGGTTGTGTGCTATTATTTTACCACTTCCTGTGTGCATGCATGAGCTGCCAGTTATATTTAGCTTTTAAAGAACACATTTGGCTAGTTACTACAGCATTGTTGCTTACTGAATGCTATATTACATATGACATATAAACATTTCATCTGAAAAGGCATTGAAACATGGCTGGATCTTTCATCGAAGACTGACATCTCGGTGTAATATTGTGTTTTTAAAGAACTTTTTCATGATTGATGGACCCTCTACACCAACACCAAGCCCTTGACAAATTCTAGAATGCAATAATTATGAAAAATCTCAGCTAATCAATCGTTAAACCGTTAAAAACATTAATAAAAATGTTATAAGCTGGGATGAAGTTATGCTTTTAGACTTGAACCTGAAATGATAAGAGTGTTCTTTTAAATCCACGGATGCTGTGTCAACTGACGAAATAACCTTTTGTGTGTTCTGGACAATCCAAAATAATTGTCTTTTTAAAAATCTTAATTAATCATCTATAAAACGAATAAATATGAAAAAAATCTTTAATAGTTAAATTTATTAGTAATTGCAAAAGAGCATTTTGTTCTGTATAACCTTGAGAAAACGATGAGAGACCGAAACTAGAAAATGCTATAAATAGTTTATTTTGAATAATATAAGCCCTTTAACTTGTCTCAAATTAAATTTAAAAATAATAGTGAATCTGATGATTTTTCTGAATGCAGCTATGAAGCACCAGAAGTGGCTCTCAACTGTGGCATGATGCTGAGGGAGTGTCTGCGGCATGAACCTCTCGCCCGAATCGTTCTGTTTTCAGAGGACTTCTACTGCTTCTTTCGCTACGTGGAGTTATCTACCTTTGATATAGCCTCCGATGCATTTGCATCTTTCAAGGTACGGCAATTAAAAAACAAGACACTGAACACTTTTTTTTGTGTGTGTGAGAAAAATACATATTGTTTTGCCAGCGCCCTCCACCTTACTGACTAAAACAATAGCAGAAATAATAATCTCGGAGCCTGCTGGGACAGGAAGTGCACACGCAGAGTGTAATAAGTGTAACTTCTAGTGATGGAATATGTGCCCATATCTGAAGCTCTTAAATGGTAGGGGAAACACTGGTATCTTTGTGTATAAGCAAAGTTTTTAAAATTTATATTCAGGGTTTTCCCGGGGTCTTCAAAAGCCTAAAATATAAAAACCCCAATGATTAATAACCCAAACCTTAAATAATTTTTCACTGGTCTTTTTTTTTCCTCCAATACACTTCAGATTCAAGCTTGAGACAGATTTCCCAGGAAGCACTGCGCAAGCCGGCACATTTGATTGTTTAACAAAGATGGCTGCCATAGCAACCACAAATAAAGTATTTTTTGTTTTAAAATTATAAAAACAATTGTTTAATGCTTATTTTCATGTAAAAATACACTTGTGTGTCTGAAAATGTATTTGAAATGATAAACAATTGCTAGTCTTACATGAACAATGCAGTTTGTTAGATAATCAAAAGTATGAAATCGATCTAAAACGTGATTCTTAATGGTCTTAAAAACGTCGTCATTAAAAGTGCGTTTAAATTAATATTTCCTTTCAGGATCTTCTGACTCGACACAAGATCATGTGTGCAGATTTTTTGGAGACCAATTACGACAGAGTGAGCTCTTTTCTCTTTCACATCCAAGTTCTGTTTGTTTTAGCGATCGACTGCTTCTCTAAGTGTTGTGGGGATGTTTTCAGGTGTTCACGGAGTATGAGAAGCTCCTACACTCCGATAATTACGTCACCAAGCGTCAGTCTCTGAAGGTGAGAATAAACCCTGCCTTTCAATAATTAAAGGCTGTTGGTTTTCAAGCTCCTGAGGCTGGGATTAAAAAAGGATTAATCCGTGTTTCTTTAAGTTCTCTGCATTTTTTTACGTGAATTACGTGTAATAGAAGAGGCATGCACTGCTTGATGTATAAGCGGTGCGGTTCATAAACGATATTCACGCTGGTGTTTTCTCGCCCAGCTGTTGGGAGAACTGCTGCTCGACAGACACAACTTTACAGTCATGACCAAGTACATCAGTCGAGCAGAGAACCTGAAGCTGATGATGAACATGCTGAGGGACAACAGCCGCAACATCCAGTTTGAAGCCTTCCACGTATTCAAGGTAAGACTCTTTCTTTTTTTTTCCCACTTCATCAACTCTTTAAAACCTATGGGCGCAGTGCAATTCGCATAGCAAATTTTAAAAGCCTGTAAAACAGTAACCCTGTACGATTTTTTTTTTCTTTTTAAACCTGCCGGTGAACCCTTTTCCCCTTCAATAACCAAATTTCACCAATTTCAAAATAAGCACTAATTTTTTTTTTGCCCTCAAGTCTATTTATTCCTCTGGAGTTGTCGCAGACCACTGACCAGTCAGAGTGCAGCTTGTTGTTATATCACTCACAAATATTCAACATAGAGGAGCTGCAGCACAGCTTTGTTGACGCGGTCCGCTCTTTGTGAATCTCTTTCACATTTTTAAATTGGTTTTGTTTCACAGTCCTCTCCAGGGTGTGGTTATCTTTATTTCTTCTACATATTTTTCTTCCCTTCACTTCTCTGTAAATGTCCTTGGACACAGAGCTTTGTGAACAGCAGCCTCTTTTCCATTGTCCTTTGTGTCTTTCCCTCCTTGTGCATGGTGCCAGTGGTCATCTTTTGGTTAACTCTCAAGTCAGCAGTGTCTCCATGGCAACTAGACTGAGAGACTTTTGCAGCTGATTTGAGTTAATCCACGAGGCGTCTTCAACATAGAACTTTTTCAAATTTTCTGAGATACTATTTTACTTTTTAAAATAAAACTTCTCATGATTTTCTGTGTACATGTTAATATAGTTCTAGTGTGTTGTGACCCTGTAAATGTGTCGGTTTGCTTTGGTTCTCCGTCTAAAGGGCTCTTGTTTGAACACCTCATTAGCCAACGCTGACCTGTTTACATTGAAAGCACACGGTATGTTCGATGACCTCAGATGCACTTTACCCAGTTTCCTGTGTCTTCTCAGGTGTTTGTGGCTAACCCCAATAAGACCCAGCCTGTACTCGACATCCTCCTCAAGAACCAGTCCAAGCTGGTGGACTTCCTGAGCCACTTCCAAACGGACCGCTCTGAAGATGAGCAGTTCTGTGACGAGAAGAACTATCTCATCAAACAGATCCGAGACCTCAAGCGACCTGCGCCCGCCGAGGAATCGTAATGTGAAGGTGTGATGAGACATGAGGTCGAGAAAGCAAACACAAATGGCGTCGCTGAGTTGAGAAGTGCACAAGGAAAAGCAATAGCATTAGCCGGCTCTGCATTTTCAGAGCAGCCCGGCACCATGAGTACAATTTACCTCAAAATTCAGCTCCTTGGACATTTATTCAAAACCATCTGATCATTTATGCAATACCTGCTCTTGGGGTTTCATGGTACAGTGATGGCTTTGCATATTTGCACCATATTGAGTAACTTTGCACCAAATTAGCCATTGGTTACAGTCTCGGCGCAGCAAGGGTCATTGTTTGTAAGTACAAAAACCCACAAGCTTTTTGTTCTGCCGGGGTCAAGAGCTCTTGTTGGATGCTGCCCTTGCTTACATTTTAACTGGGTGCCTTATTTAAAGATTTTTTTCATTTGGGGTCTTTTACTGTATTTATATTATCTTAACGTTTGATTTATGCATTTACTCTACTTCTGCTGGGTTGGCACTTTATGGGGGAGAGATGTACAGAAAGTATTCAGACTTCCTCTTTATCTTGCAGCCATTTGCTAAAATCATTTAAGTTATTTTTCTCTCATTAATATAAGCGCTTGAAACTGACAAAGAAACGGAATTGTTCACATTTTTGCATATTTATTGAAAAATAATGGCTGAAATATCACATAATGCTCAGTATTCAGAGTTCTCAGTGTTTAGTGGAAGCCCCGTTTGATCCGATGCAACCAGGAGTCTTTTGAGGATTTTTCACAGCTAGATTTGAGGATCCTCTCCAGTTCTGTCAGGTTGCTGGTGAACGTGAAGAGACATTTTTGGGTCTTTCCAGAGATGTTCAGTTGTGTTTAGGTCAGGGCTCTGGCGGGCCAATCAAGAACAGTGTGCTTAGGGTCATTGTCTTGTTGGAAGGTAAACCCTCAGTCCTATTCTCCCCCAATTGCTCAGTTTGGCGGGACGGACAGCCCTATGGAGGGTTCTGGTATTCCATTTCAAGATTTTGGGCCACTCTTAGGAACTGCAGCAGAAATTATTTTGTTTTACTCTTGATCGAAACTTGCCACAATTCTCCACAATGATTCTGAGCATTGTGAGCTGTGATATAGATAGGCATGTGGCTTTCCTAATCAAGTCCAATCAGTCGAAACAAACATTTTCTTATTGAACAAATCTGCAAAATGTCAACAATTAGTTTTTTTTCCTGCGTGTACAAAAAATGAACTGAAATGATTTTAGCAAATGCCTCAAATTTAACAAGAGAAGGGGGTCCCAATACTTTCCGCACCCTCTGTATATAAGTGATCGAGAAACGCTTGTGTTCTTCTCTCAGGCCATCAGAGGCTTTCAGCTCAGACCTTTACTGATGGTATGTCTGTACTTTCCACTTTAAAAGTGGTAGCCTGTTATCTATTACATGAAAGAGTTTAGTCGTTTCTGATGGTCTGTTACAATAAACGGTGAAATCCGGCGAATCTGTTTTCAGATGCTCTGTTGAAAGGACGCCAGAGAATGTCCTCATGCAGCTTCAGGGTTCAAGATTGATGTGATAGGAAAGTTCATTAAACAGATTTGTGTTCTGCACTCTCAGATGTAAACGAGCCAAAGCTGTGACGACATGTCATGTCTTTAATACGCCGATCTATGTATTTAATTTTACAGATCACTTGTTTGAACGCTTGGTAGTTTGACATTTTCTTTCATATGCTCTATTTGATGTGCTCTACGCTAGCTCCTTTCATGTGTACCTCATAGTTTGGAGTTTGTGCTTTGAATTTATATTTTAAAACCCTTTACAGTAAGGTGTGTGTGTGTGTGTGTGTGCATATATATATATATACATACACACACACACTTACAGTGAGCTATATTGGATGAACATAAATTAATGTATTTAAATGGTTTAGAAATGAAACGTGTGCAACTCAAACCTTATTGTAAAGTGATGCTGGTGAAAGGAAATATTGTGCAAGCAGCAATGTGATGTCCCAACACAACCGTTGTGGTCTCGCGAATAGCACGTAAAAGAGAACAGCTTTCATTTTTGCAGTTTTCTAACCTGTGCATAGAACGTCATGAGTGTATTTTTGTAAGTGAGCCAGTTGCACTCTCTTAGCGCTCATCTGATTCGATTACATTTTTATTTACCTAGAGGCAAAAAAGTGTTTATTCAGCCACCACTTGTGCAAGTTTTCCCACTTAAGAAGATGAGAGACCTGTAAGTAAACTATTTTACCAATTTTTATTTTTTTTAACAAAAAAACAAAACAAAACAGCATTTGCACATTTGGTCCCTAACAAAATGTAATCTCACTTGAATTCCTTTGATGGCAATGATGGAGGTAAACCTTTTCTGTAACTCTTCAGTGGTGTTTTGGCCCATTCCTCCCGCAGATCTCCTCTAGAGCGGTGATTTCAAAACCCTCCAATGATTTTCAATGGGGTTGAGAGCTGGAGACTGGCTAAAGCACTCCAGGACCTTGAAATGTTAGCCTGTTCAGATGTGTCATACTAAAAAAAGCCAGCCACATTTCATCTCCAGAACCCTTGCTGATGGCGTTTTGAGGATACATGAGGTTCATTTGTGTATCCCATTCCTTCTTTCCTTTACACAGATCAGTCGTCCTAGTGCAACTGCAGGACAGCCCCACCCAGAGCATGATGTTTCCACCTCCGTGGTTAAGGTACACCTATGATGAAAATTACAGCTGTCTCTCTGAATGAAGGCCCCACTAAAATGAACTGATCTCTGATTTTTAAAGCCGCTATGTTTTTAAATTTTTCAACAATCTTAAATTAATAGGTTTAGGCATCTCAGTTGTGGTCATGTGACATAAAAGGGATTGACCCCTGGCCAAGCAAACACTGGTGGCTTGTATTGAAACGCACCCCGATTGCTAAACATTACACGGTGTACCTTTTAATGATTTAACGACGATTGCAGGAGACGAATGGAAACGCTTTTCATGAATAACCCAGAGAAACGGCATTCGATGAGCCTCCATTTCTGCAGATTCATTAAACGTCATCTAATGCAGCACTTTTCAGAGATTGCAGATGTTTCCAGAATGCCTAATGAAATGGTGATTAAAAGTTTGTCACTTTTCTTTCGAAGAGCTTTGTTGTCCGCTGTAGGAGATCTATATGTACAGAGTTTTGTTTGAAAGGAGGTGTATTGGAAATAAAAGGGCAGTTCTTGTGTACAGGGAAATGCATTGTACTTATTAATAAATGACTAAAAAACTCATATTGCAACCTCATCATTTACTGCTGAAATGTCTTTGGAAGATGTCAAGGGCTGTGCGGCTCCGCGTGTGGCGTTCTCGTTCTGCGTCGAGATCTGCTTGAGTCTGCCTTAAACTACTCTCGAGCCTCAAAAGCACAGGTTCTATCTGGGCTGCTTTGTCCAGACGCTCTCCCTCAGACCTCCATCGTGCTTGCTGTCTTTCCAGCTCCCATGCAAGTTTAACACGTTCCTGTTCAACCTCCTGCATGTCCTCTATTGCTTTCTGCAGAGTTGTTTTCCATTGGTCTGCCTCCTCTACCTTTTCCCTGACCTCTGTAGTCAGAGTTTGTATCTGCCCCTTCAGTGCTTGGCTCTCAGACTTCAGATGTTTTATCTCGAGATCCTGGTGTGTAATCTTCTTCTGGTAGATGCTTAATTGATCCTCCAACATCTCCACCTTGCTTTGCAGCCACATCCTTTTCTTGTGTTCTGCTTTAAGCTGCTCTTCTGCACAGTTCAGCTGTTGCTTAAGCTGCCACCGGTCCCTTTTGACTTCTGCAAAACCTACTCTTAGTTTGCTGAGGTCTTTTTCATTCCAGAGGCACAGCTCAATCTCATTCTGACCAGAGTTAGATCCACGCAGATCATGCACGCCTAAAGCCTCCTTCTTTTGCTCCATCTCCATTTGCTGAACCTCTTGCAAAGCGGCCTGGTAGAGCTTTCTCCTGCTGCTTCTGTGAGGTTCCTCCACGGCTCTGGCTTGGTTTACTGGTGGATCCTTTGAGCTCTCGTACTGCTGTGTGCTCAGGCTTTCCAGCAGGTTTTGGAAAGTGAAACGAGGAGGAAAGAGATTTTCAACCCAGTGACCATCATTCCTGGACTCTGTTTTTACATCAATCTTTTCCATCACATCCGCGACTATATTTCTAACAAAATGCGGACTTTAACCATGAAACGGTTTAGTTGAGCTCTTTTACATAAATTACTTAATCTTTTACAGTTTGACGTCAACAAAAGTACTTTTATTACCTAAAAGCACACAAAAAGTAGATGGAAAAGCGGCGTTCAAACGGGTTCGCAAGAACTTCCGGTTTACTTTACACAACTTCCTGTTTAACGTGCGGACAGATCACCGCCAAGGCTAATGCGCCGCCTGCTGGAGTTTTATTTAAATGGTTGCTTTTGGCTCAAGTGTAGTTGACATTCAAAAAATAAAACAAGATTAGATTTAGGAGGCGAGTCCATTGAAATAGCAAAATTCTTCATAAATGCCACAGTTCTTTTATTTATTCATGCATATTGTACATTACAAAACAAAAGCCTCAAATTGTTTCTATAAAATGAGCAGATAGTAGAAAGTATTGTTTGCAAAAGTCATATGGCTTTTAACAAATGCTAAATTAGTCAAATTAAAGCTCACTTTTTATATTACTTGTCAGTGTAATATCTACTCACAGTGCTTACATTAAACATGTTTAATGAATTCCAATTTTCTAAAAACAATTTGCACAGTTACTAAATAAACTCTCACTACTCTGCTTTAATGCTCTCTAGTCTGACTTGCACTTCTACTGTTTTTTCATTAATACTCAAATCGAACTTAAACTAGACTCAAATGAAATATTATTTAAAAAATATTAAATATTTTATTTATATAATAAAATATGTGCTTTCCATGTATGTTGTAATGACCATTTTGCAGTTTAAAATATCTTTTACAGTATAGTTTAGTTGAACATATTTCTATGTGTAATATAATATAATTATTTAAAAATGTGTAAAACTGTGAAAATGTGATGTTATTTTATGTTCTTGCACAATTTCCACAAATCATATACACAATCAAAAAACCTTATAAAACAATAGTAAAAGTAATTTCAATCTCAATAAAATGTACTTTTCTATAGATTCTCCTTTTGAAATAAGGTTACTACTTTTGACAGGAAATAGTTAAAAGTGTACTGAAGGATTCATCACAAATGAACTTTTTGTCCAGTTAAAAATGTAAAGAGAGGGTTTATTATAACGCATACTGTTCATAAATTCAACAATTTCAAAGTGTTCTATGAAATAAACATATCGCTAATCTTTAAAAACAAAGAATAGACTTTTTATTTTTCTTTGAAACGTGATGATGTCTAAATACACCTGGACTGAAATGCATCCAGATATTCGACCCTGTTCTTTTTCAGGCTGAACTTTTTCTTTGTGCTTTGGGCAGAAACAAACTAGGTTAAAGTTCAAAGTGCCATTCAAACATATCTCTGTTTGATCGAAGCAACGAACGTTTCCAGATCCTTTGAGGTAGAGAGGTTCACAAAACGTATTTGTTTCAAAATAAAACGTATTATTAGCTTATTAGCTTATTAACTTATTAACGTACTAGTTCAGAAAACCTGGCAAACACAAGAAGAAGTGACATGGGAATGCTCAGGGAAATGCTCTTTGAAGCCTAACACAATGGCTGCACATGCATTTCTCCGTGAAGTAGTGGGGGTTGCCTGAACTGGGGTCAGAGGTCACCAAAGCCTTCTGTCTCTCACTTACCATTGCATTTATTTCCTAAAAGCCGAATGCTGCTCTCTGATGTAGACAAACATGTCTAATGTAACTCTGGGAATGCTTTCTTATGAGGATCATCTATTTTTAAGGAGGAGATGGTGAATTTTGAGCAGATTTACCTTCACCCCACCCCCAAGAAGAAAAAAGGGATGCTCTAAATTTTCATGCATGACATAACTTTTTGTTGTCTTTCTTGAGGGGTGATATGGGCTGATGGGTATTGAGACGTTAAAGCTTTTCATCCCATTCTGCACTCCGGCCATCATCAGGTATGTGAAGAAAACACAAATGTCTGACTTATATATCAATATTATTTATTGTTACACTGCAAAAATCTAGAAAACTGTCAAAAAGCACAACAAACACGTACTACTACTACTACTGTTATTATTATTATTATTATTATTATTATTATTATTATTATTATTATTATTATCACATTTGTGAAGAAATTCACATTTCATGTTTTAATTTTGTATTCAATTCTGCTTTTGAGAGTACAAAACTTGTTTTGCTTTTTCTAAAAAGTGCTTTAAATCAGTCATACCGATCTAAGTCCATCCTGGGTCTTGTCCTGATGTTTTAAAAAGGATACGGGAAAAGCATGGGCTTTGCCACATTCTGTTCTTGTCACACCAAGAGTTGGAAATGGATGCTTTATGATCGTACTTTTTTTTTCGTGGCGTCTTTTCTCATACATTTCTCAGAATGATCCAGTCCAAGTGTCTCAGTGTTTTCCATGTCTTTTTTTCTTGTTTCTCGTATCTCTATCCCTAGACCTCTAGAAGAGCCAGGAACCCTTGTGTTCTCTAACACAAAGTTTCTGAAAAGATCTGTATGCCTGGGTAAATATTAATACCATTAAAGATGTTTCAGAATTTAATGTTCCAAATTTTGATTTATACTGACTTTCTTTAAAAAAAAAAAAAAAAAAAAAAAAAAAAAAAAAAAAAAAAAATATATATATATATATATATATATATATATATATATATATATATATATATATATATATATATATATATACACCTCAGATGATGAATATGATTTTCATATTTTCTTGTCAAAATAGATTATTAAGATGTGTATTGGTGGAATGTTATGTTTATTTGTGCAGTTGTAACATATATTTAACCCCGTGTGTGGTTGTATTTTTAACATGTTTAATAAAAATAAAAAGTGGTTGCATGGGTGGGATGAAAAGAGCGGATGTGAGTTGTGGGGGGTTGAGTAGGAGGAGGCTCAGGAGGCCCATCATCACATGACAAGACGTTCGCGCCTCTTTCGTAAACCTCCAACTTGATCCCAAACAACTCCGGGGTTACACGCGTTCGTTTAACCCACGCGGAGGCCTGAGCGTCGGCCAAAGATCCAGGAGTTCCAGGCCTCGTGAGCAGACTTGAGGCGTGGGTCAGTGCTGTGGGGTGAACTCGTCACGGAAAGTTTGATTTTGGGAGTGTTTGTCGATGGCACGGGCTTTGTGGTGCGTGGAGCAGCTGGGAGCTAGCAGACAATGCAGGAGCCACAAGACATTAATAAACTCTTGTAAGTGAAATTGAACAATGATCTAAATGTAACCTTTTGATCTTTGTGACATTAACCTAAATTTTTATAAAATTATCAGTAAGACAGAGCAAACGATTGTGGACGTCTAGGCAAATAATTATAATGCATTAATAACATGATTAATAATATTGAAATGCTTTTTTTCTACCAATCTCAAACTGTACTTAATGTGTGAATTTCATATGTGTAAAGTTTTAGCTAGTGTTAAGCGCTAGAGAGAAACTGAATCAATTAAACAATTTGCATTCATTAAAGAATGTGCTGGTTAATCTCAAACGGGTGGGGTGGGGTGGGGTGGGGGGTATAAAGATTTGACGGAGCTCGTGTCGTGTGTGTTTCCGGTTGAAAACGCAGCATAATGTGAAACTTTTTTTTGTTGTAGATTATTAATGTAACATATTTAATCACCGTTCTGTCGATGAAATCCCGGCGCCACACACACAGCGGCCACCGACCTCGAGGTCTGGTTAATGTTTGCAGATTCGACAACAGATCCATCACCGGCCGCTTTTAGTGATTCAAAAACACGGTTACATTTAGTTCCTTTAGCTTCAACTGGGAAAAAGACATGGAGCAAACACAAATTGTGAATCTAACTCACCTTTTGGGAAAGCAAACATTCCATTCCAGTTATTTTGTGCATAAGATTGTTATTAATGAAGCTAAACCGTCAAATCTGCCAAAAGCGCGCCAAAGATACATTCGTTAAAACAACGCCGTTAAAAACACTAAAAACTAACTGACCTTTTAACGGTCACTTATTTCTTATTTTTTTGCATGATTTAAAAGTAAATTAACAACTATAATATCAGTAAAACAGCAAACGGTGTATTCTGAATCACAGAGAATAGCTAAAATATTGACCAAAAACTTACAGCAGAGGAAGCCTTATCTACAGAATAAATACAAATATGACCTGTTTGTAGCACAAAGTAAATTACCCCTTATTTCAATCTTGATTTGTTTAAATCATTTAATTACTTAAAATGACCATAACATTTACTATAGCAAAAAGGTCTGCAGCTAACGGTTATGTTGATATTGATTAAGTGGATAAGCGTTTTAAATTCATTCATGAATTTTACAACCCGTTTGTTCCTGTTTTTGGGTCACGGGGGTCTGCTGGTGCTTATCTCCAGCACACATTGGGTGAGAGGCAGGGGTACACCATTTTTTAATCCTAGCGACTTTTCCTTGTGTTCCTGGTGACAGGTTTTTCAGACAGAGGAACTGCTTCTGTGCTGTGCGTCTGTCTTTTTTTGTATGCAGACGCCGTCAAGTGATATTTATGCAAATTACCAATGACCTCATCTAGCAACTTTTGGGCCAACCACTAGCGACTTTTCTTTTAGAGGAGTTGGCAACATTGTATTAGAAATTCAGCACTATGTTATTAAAAAATATAAGGCTTTGCATAAATCTCTGCCATTTGTCACGTTAATGACCCACTCACCTAAAATGCGTAAAATAGCAGCGAGCGTGACACAAGATGTGCTTTGGTCTTGGTTTGGGTTAAAGACATGCTTGTGACCCTTGAGGTGTTTGTTCTGCCTCCTGTTCGCTGTGATTGGACGCTGCCTACACCAACAGCCACTCAGCAACTCTTGTGTTTGTACCGCCTTCCTCTGTTTTGATTGGATGCTAGGGTGACATTGATGAGCGGCTAGATTTCCTTAAAGTCTACCTGCTCTAACAAAGTTTATTTCTTTAAGCAGAGCATTATTTTAAGAATTTCATATTAAATTGACTAATAAAAATGTTTCAAGCCTAGCACCAAATAAAGATTCCCCCGACCGCCTGCGCTTTACCTTCAGCTCTGTTATTTTTTGATTGCATTAAATCATTACACCCTCTGATTGGAAATGTGTGCTTTGGAGGAAACATTTTTCGTACCAAACCAACGAAGGACTGATGATGAGATCATGCCTTCGTCACTTCTGCGCAGTTCTGACTGTGTGCCTTTCTGTTTTGCATAAACTCGATCTTTAACGTTTTCCTCATCTGCTCTCTCCTAGGTGTTTTGAACATTTGAAGGTAACCCAAAAACCTGGTGATACGGCCTTCCTGCTAAGGTGCATCTTGTGTAGTTAGTGAAGTAGTCTAGTATCTACTGCGCTAGATGCTCCTTCTGGCAGGAGTCGCTGTATAGTCGGCACGCAGATCTCGGCATCACTCATCCTCATGCTGTTGTACCTAAAACATCTCCCTGATGCTTCTAGCCCTGGGTTGAGTTAGTCTGGGCAGTTCCAAAGTGCTCACAGTGCAGGTAGTGCCCAGGAATCTACTGCAATGTTTGCACTTCGGATATTGCTGGGAACCTGTCTGCCACCCAGGGCTCTGTGTATGGAGAACCCTGTTTGTGGGTGAGTTTTGCAGGATTGCATTCAGCTTTGTTCCAAAATGCTGTGCAAACCCATGCAAAGCTCGCTGTGCCAGGGACGAGCTCTTCTGTACATGTTCTGCTGCAAATATTCGCTCTGCACGTATCTGTTTGGAACAAAATGAGGCTGTTTTTCCGTAGATAACACAAAAGTTTAATAATAGTACATTGCTGTTGGGTTGTGTTGTGTTGAAGGTTTATCTTGCTGTTTTCGGGTGGATTTCTCTGCAATTTTAATATTGGCGCAAATCTGTAATAAAAATTGCACGGTATCCATCTGTAACCCGCTAGATTCGGTTACCCACATTCTCATGTTCCTTTTGAGTATGTAAGTGCCTTTATTAACTGTGATTTATTAAACATACTGTTTAATTCTTATCTTGTCAAATGAATAATTTGACATTATCAATAAATAATCAATAAATCAACAATAAGGTGTTTTAGTGAATTCTCTGCCAACACAAGGTGGCAGGAGAGCACAGGATGTTTTTTTTTGTTATTCAATACATATACTGGCTAACATTTTTAGTTAAGAGGTCTGTTTTAATATTCTATACAAATACCATCTTTTCAAAAAACTTTTGTCTCGAAAAGATTGGGGAGAAGTGTGTAACACTCTGTGAAGTGCATGTGGAATGTGTTCCCCTTCTTTTGGCTCTGCACCAATGTGAGGATATTTTGGTCTGCTGTGGTTGCTGTTCTTGAAGAAAATGCTAAAACTAAGCTGTTGACACAAAACCTTACTTAGTTGTGTTCCGTAAAGAACTTTCAATACGCCCTTTATGATAAAGTTTCTCCAAAAGGTTATAGTCAGTCACTGATGTGTGATTTAAAAACAAAAGACTAAACAAAATCGGGATGACACTGATACCTGGAGTTTTAGTTGATGTGCTGCAATTGCATTTACTACCACAAGGAGGCAGTAGATCACAGTACAAAAAAATTCGCTTTCTGTACATCGACTTTCACACAAAAAGCTGGCTTTGTTAATGATTTGTATTTTTTTACTTTTAATATTACCACCCCTTTTGTAGTTTTATATTTGTATTTATTATACAAAAAAATGAAAAAGCGCTGAAAACTAACCAGGACTCTTGAGTGACAACACTGACGTGAATAACGTTTACTTCCACGAGATGGCAGTAGATCACAGCATTTTTTTTATAACGCTTTCTGAATTTTTGACATTTTCAATTACATTTTGCATTCTATTCATTATTAAAAGTACTTAACACATTTTAAAGTGCCAATAAATTTAAGGGCCATTGGTGGAGAGCTAGTATTGAAATGTAGTTTCTTTTGTGCGCATGAGCGAGTTCGGAACGCGCCTCCCGCCTCTAACTTTATCAACGACAAATGAGTTCATTTCAAACAGCTCCTTCGACTGATGTAAAGGTTACGACTGAGACTTGAACTTCCTCGTTGCTGTGAGGAGACCCGGAGAGGAGGAGGTTTGGGTTTATTAAGGTGGTGGAGGTGAAGAGCTCCTCTCTCTCGCTCCGGTGATGCTGCGGCGGAGGTGCGCGCTGCGCTTTCTGCTCACTTGAGGAAACGCGGATCGTTCCCGCTCTCTTCTCTTGCGCGTCTAAACGTCCATCGCCAGAAGGAAAGCTCCTTCGTCTGTTTATCTCTTGTTTGGAGTCATGTCCCGTCTGAAATGGACCGCGGTGCTGATGCTGAGCGTCGGTATGCTGCCGTTCTCCCGGCCGAGCTCTCAGCCGCTGGACTGCCGGGAAGTGCGCTCGTCCTTTCAGTTTCTGTATCCGGGGATGAGGGGGACCCCAGAAGCACCTGTCTCAGGTAAACAGAGCACTCTTAGCTCACGGTGGTTTTTCGTTTATTAAACGCATTGTAAAATATTATGTTCAAAAGTTTGCCAACTGTTGAGAACTTAAGCAACTCGGCAATAATATGTGTTATTGATCAGTAAATGTACATTATTGAGGGATGCACTAATATAACAGCTTTTTCAAAATTCATTTAACGAGCTAGGCTTCTGTGGACATTTTTTGGAAGGAGGAGGGGGGGTGATGTCAAAAGGGAAAAACAAAGAAAAATAGAAATCAAATAAATGAGTTTTACTCATTTAATAAATAAATGAGATTTACAATGGGATTATAGAAAAAATATAAGGTTACAAAAAAGGAATTTGCATATATATTGATGTATATAATATATGAAGCTATAATACTGAACATTGAAATAAATATAGTTTCAAGGGATTTATTTGCCTTCAAGTGAAAGAATATATATTTAAACTGGTGGGATGTTTAAAATCTGAAACGAAGTCGGCTCTAACACAGTCGACCGTGACGGAGTAGACGGTAACGAAGTCGGCTCTAACACAGTCGACCGTGACGGAGTTGACGATAACGAAGTCGGCTCTAACACAGTCGACCGTGACGGAGTTGACGGTAACGAAGTCGGCTCTAACACAGTCGACCGTGACGGAGTTGACGGTAACGAAGTCGGCTCTAACACAGTCGACCGTGACGGAGTTGACGGTAACGAAGTCGGCTCTAACACAGTCGATCATGACTGAGTTGACTGTAACGAAGTCGGCTCTAACACAGTCGACCGTGACGGAGTTGACGGTAACGAAGTCGGCTCTAACACAGTCGACCGTGACGGAGTTGACTAATGGAGTTGATTGTACCGGAGTCCAAATCTTCTGCACGGTACTGTGCATATAAATAATGAGATGTGCAGTGGGAAAAAAACAAGCAGCATTTTAGCTAAACACAAAAACTGATGATTAATCCTTTTTTGTTATTTAAAAAAAATGTGCAAATCTTAAAATTATATGTAAGGTTTATATTTTGCTCGCACATTGTTGCCATGAAGGGACTAAATTACAACCACATACTGCATGCACAACGTCTCACAAAAGCCTCTGAAAATCCCAAATTTTATTAACAAATACAGGAAATGCTTTTGATAGAATATTAGTGTGTTTTAATGTCAGAAATGAAGGGTTACTTGGTTTCTGGTGAAGATAAACATTTGTTAAGTTTACTTTTAGAAACAAAAGCAGAGCAATCTGGTTACCATGACAAATATTAAACATATTCTCAATAAAAAGGTTAAGTGATAATAGAGATGGATACTCCAGCAGCTGATAAAGCTCCTCGAGCAGCCCCCATCAGCTGATCCTCATGAGCTTTGATTAGCATGTGCTGCAAATCTCAAGCTTCAGGAAACCCATGCTTTATTCTTTATGGATGAAATAAGTGTTGGACAGGATCCACATCTTCAGGTTTAAGTGGTGGCTGCAGAAGCAGAGAGAGATGGAGCACGGGGAGAGATGGAAATGTGTGTGAATTACCTGTCGTTCTGGAGAATTGTGTTTATGGAGGTTGCTGCATCTCCCAGTGGAGAACTCAGAGAAAGATGAATGATCGCTGACACCTTCCCTTAACCGCTCGAAGCTTTAATTCAATCTCAGCTGGAGAGGAGCAGTGTGAAAGCAGGTAGATGGGAGTTTACTTATGACTAACAACAAATATTGAGCTGAAACATATCCTGCATCTCCCCCGTGACTGCACTTTGTTGTTTGGCTGCTTTTGATGCACAAGTTTCTTTTTCCTCCAGAGATTTCACTGAGAGACGACGAGGATTTTGAGTCGCTGTTCATGGCATTTTCTCTTGTGTTGTCGATAATTAACCTTTATACCACATAAGTCAAAGTCAAGGCCCGCAGGCTGGATCCAACCTGTGCATGAATTATCTATGGTCCCCAGGATGATGTTTATTTCCTATTTAAACCGGGCCGCTGGTCATCGCAACACTTTTAAAACAATTACATTACAATGAAATCTAGCAATGCGAGGCTTCTGTATCTCTTCGGTATCTCTATACTTATATAAACTTTTGAAGGAAACACATTTAATAGATTGTTCCTAAGGCGTATATTAAAAAAGTGCAGTTATTTAAATGTATTAAGAGTTCTCACTCTAATGTCTGCTGGGTGACTTTCTAAAGACGAGATTCGATTTGTAGGTAAATGAGAGTAAAACCTTTACTGAACCCTGCGTTCTCGAGATATAAAGTGACCTTCGTTCCATTTAAACAGAACCGAGGTGCTGTTCATTTTCACAGGCTTCACATTAGCAATTTAAATGCATGAAATTGGTTTAAAGATGAGGAACGGGAAGATATTTGGTCGCTTTGCTGTCTCAGTGGAATTGTAACTCATTTTAACCTTTATCAGAGTTTAAGGAGAGTGATTGCACTGCATATCGCCTGGTTCTAGACCAGTGGTTCTCAAGCTTGAGCTGTCATTCCCCGCTCAGCACCCCAGGAAAATAACCCATGTTTAACTTTACTGCCATGTCGAAATAATACTACAGCTGCAAGCCATTCAATGCTAGAGAAAAATTAAACGCTTGGGAATTAAAGCTGCAAGCAGTAATCAAAGGGATCTCGCGCCTTAAGCATCATCGCCTCTCGGTGACAATATTTTGCACCATGCACTACGATCAGTCTTTCTTAGGTAATGTTTTCAAGTGAGAAATGTTCAAATTTTCCCAAAAGTTCATGTACGCCTGTCTGAAAACTGCAGACTGGTTCAGCCCCACCCACTGAACTTGCAGCCCCGCCCACGTGTCTTCTCATTGGTTGTAGGCATCTTGATGTGTCGAAGAAGCAATTTGTTTGTGTGATGCATTAAATTAAACTGCTTAACGTTACTTTAATTCTGTTTCAGGGCTTAGCGCGTAGCATTAAGCTAATTTTTGATGTCGATCAAGGTACAGAGCCAATATATGTATGTTTTTAATGCATTAAGGATGACGTGTATGCACCAGTGAAAATATGATGTGTCATGGTTGTATTTTCATCTGTAAAAGACGAGTGTCGACGCCTGAAAAAATAATAAATGTGCACAAAATAACATACACCCTGCCAAGATGTATAATGAAAGAAGTTACTATGCTCAAGTTTATTTTTTCCTTTGAATTCATTCAACTCATGGTGCATAAAAGGAAGGCTTGTTTCTAAACTACACGTGCACAATATTAAACAATTTTTCCACTAAATCCATCTATCCTTGTAAATATGTGACATTTTTCCACATTTTCTGCCCAAAAGCTCTTTTTAGAATAAAATAACTGTGAAGTGAATCTGTAAGTATTTTATCAAAATGATCGTGATTTTTCGAACACTTTTCTCAATGATTTAGCAGCATATTGTTGTTAGATTTTCTGTGAGAACATTACACATTTATGTGGAACTACTTTTAATGGATTCTGCCATGTAGTTCACTTCTATAACATGAACATTTTTTTTATAAAGTGTATTTTTTGTAGTACTAAATATGAAAATATAAAACTGTTCAAAGTAAATAATTGTTGTACTTGAACCTTTTTAAATTATCAATAGCTGTGGTATCGTGGATAATTATTACATATTCATTTCTGCACAGAATAATACTGTGTTTTGTGATTGTAGTTCATTGAAGACCAGTAGAGGGCGATATGATGATTGAGGTTTAACTGGTTAATATATAGAGAAGAAGTGTTATAGAAGAGACGTGCGTGTAACGTACAAGAGTTGTTCCCAGAAATAAAGTACCGTTAAATTAATCGTAGCAAAAAACATATTATTTAGGATTAGCTTGTGCCCTATTCCATTATTAATGTGTTTGCGCTAACGGCAAAAGAAGATTTGAGAGAGTGGAAGTAAAAAAAAAAAGAGTGAAAGTCACGTGTGCTATCCAATAGTCGGAGAGTGTCAGTCGAGTGACGTGTTAGAAGTCAGGCGCATCCAGACCAGGGGCATCTCCAAGAATGGACAAATGAAATAATGAAATCTACAACATAAAGTATCAACACCACCAGGTGGCGCTCTCAAAGAAAATGAATATTGTTCAACCATTTTGGATAAAACAGTAGTTACCTTAACCAATCGCTCGTGAGTTTTTATGCATGTTATCAGACCAGGGTGCGTAAACTTTTGATCAGGGTCATGTGTTTGTGTTTCTGTTGTGATTTAAGAGGAAACACAGACAATAAATGGCTGCATCCAAACACCAACTACGAGTGGAACAAATTTTTTTGTGCCGTCATTCATGAGTTTTTTTTTTTTCCGGGGAGTTTGGAGTGAAGTTTGGAGCACAACTGTTAAATACATTGAGTGACAGGAGTTACTGCGAGTGTTTTTCTTGTCGAAGGGTGTGGCTCGAGGCTCTGGACTGATGCAGTAATTAGTGGAGCGGTGAATCCCACGGCTTTGTTCCGTTTGATTCATTGCATGAACAGATGCCTTCTGCTGCAGGATGTGTTGAATTGCTTGTCCTTGTGTAATGTCACACTATGAAAGAACGTGAGGTTAATTGTTTGCCTCTTATTCCGTCTTGATTTATGTGTCGCCGGATGCATCTTAAAGAGACATTATTTCATTATGAAAACAATCAGAACTACTCGGTGAAGGGCCTTTTAAAGATTTAATGCACGCAAAAGAGATAAACGTTCAATAGTTGCTCAGTGAAAAAATCCGATGGTGGTTTGAAAAGAGATTTTTCTTAATCTAACGCACCTCGCTGGCCTTGAACTGGTGGATGTATAAAGACAGTGGTGATCAGAAATGGAATGTCTGTAGGCTCCAGCTGGCACCATCTAGGGGTGTTTATCTCCAAGGGTTGCTTAGATTTCAGCACTCACAGAGGGGCAAAAAACTTTTTATTCAGCCAACAATTGTGTGAGCTCTCCCACTCAGGCCTTCCAGCTTCTCCAGCTGTACTGCTTACATTGGTGCACTTTAACTTTCAGCGACTTGTTCTCCTCTTTTCATTGACTTCCTCCTCCAGGTGACTGAGCACCTCCTCGTGTACACCAGCGTGAGCGGCTGCACTGGAGTTATCGATGCTTTAATATTATTCGTCTGTCGCTTCAGTGGTTGCTTCTATGGACACAATTTTTCGGATCAAAACAACTCAAAAAAGCTAAATAAATTTTAAGAAAAGTTGAATAAACTTAGTATCTTAACTAAATAGCACAAAACAGAAAGAAGAAGCTGTGTTGCATGAATCCTTGCAGACTTTGAAAAGTGTCGAGGGGCAGCCGTGTGCCTTGGGCAGTAGCTTCACATGTTGATCAATGCTCTCTCAGTTTCTGTAATTATGAGATCATGGCTGAGGTTAATATCTCTGGAAGTCCATTTGAAGCTGAAGGTGAGGGATCCCCTCATGCCTGCGAGCTACGAAAGTTTCTACTAACGACTCGCTCAGATTTTCCATTAAACCAGAATTTCTTTCGGCTGATTGAAACTTGGACGGAAAGTTTTCAGCCCTCACTCGGTGTTATATTGGAGCCATTTGCTAAAATCATTTAAGTCACTGGTTTTCCATGTTTAGGTCTCTCCAGAGATGCTCAGTTTAAGTGTTTTGATCTGGGTTCTGGTCTGGCCATTCAAGAACCGTCACAGAGTTGTTGTGTGCTGAAGGTGTTCATCCAGAATTTCTCCATACTCAGCTGCATTCAGCTTTCCCTCGATTGCAAGCAGTCGTCCTGTCCCTGCACCCCCACAGCATGATGCTCCCACCACAAAGCTTCACTGCCGGGACTGTGTTGGACAGGTGACAGGTTGCACTGAGGAGCCATGAAATGCCGTGGAGGGCTGCCTTTCTACAACTTTCTCTGAAGCTCAGCCGCAGTGATCTTTGGGTTCTTCTTCATCTCTCTCACCAAGGCTCTCCTGCCCCCAAAGTTTAGTTTGGAGGGAGGGCCAGCTCTAGGAAGGTGTCTGCTCCTCCAAAACAGCTTCCATTTAAGGATTCTGGAGGCCCCTGTGCTCTTAGGAACCATACATGCTGCAGAATGTTCTTGTAACCATGACCAGAGCTTGCCACAATTCAGTCTCTGAGCTCCTCAGCAGCTCCCCATGATTCTCTTCTGCTCTGAGCACTGGGATACTGGTCACATACTCCATACTTTCTGCAGCGCAGTAGCATTCCCACTTATTTGAACTGTGCTCTTAAATCATTGTATTTGAAGAGGGTCTGGAAAGCAATGCCATATTTCCAGTGTTGGTGCTCTATAATTCATGCCTCTAATAACATCCTTTTTGTATTTTAACACGGCGTGTTTTCCTCACAGCCCCATTAAACTTGCATGCTGATGGCTTTATAAATGGTTCTTCAGATTGCTCTTATGGAGGCATGTATCTGGCTGTGCTCCATGTCTTCAGACTTGTTAAGGAGGAGTGTGAGGCTGACTCTCAGCGAGATGCTGTAAGGCCTTCAGGCAAGGTTTGCAGACACAGTGTGGATTCAAGCATTTCTAACAGTTTATGTTGATATAAACAAGTGTGTTTTATTCTTTTTTTTGTACCAAGAACTAATAAAAGAAATGTGTGTGTGGGGTTTTAGAGATAAAATGCCTCTCGGACGCTGTAGCAAGGTGTTAAGATGTTGTACAAGGCTTTTGAATGTTGAAATTCCTTCAATGAATCCTCCACAGCACACAGTAAAGTCTCGCTGCTATTTACTTTGTCGAAAGACCTGCTAATAACATAACATTCAGTTAATTAATCGATGTTACAAATAGTGTTTTAATGCACTGAAATAAAGATTTATCATTTAATCAAAACCGAAAGGTCAAACTCCAGCAAATACAAAATATGTGAGAAAATGAAGCAGTGGTGCTGTGAGATCCATGTTTAATGACTTCCATGAGCTCGAAGGTTTGGCGAGGAGTCATGCAATTCATCAGGAATAGCAAAGAAAGCAGTCTTGCGTGCCCTCCAGAGTTCATCAATGCTTCCTCTTTCATCCTCCCCCAGACATGCTCAGTGATGTTGATGTCTGGAGACTGGGCTGACCAATCCTGGAGCATCTTGATGTAAGGGATGGAGCGCCATCCTGCTGCAGAATTTGGCCTCTTTTGTGTTTGGGAATATAAGAGCTAGCTAAGATTTCTTGGTGTTTAGACTGTTCCACTCTGTTTCGTGCTCGTTTCCTCTTGAGGAGTTCTCTTGTGGAGTCTGCCTCACCTGGGCTTGTCAAACATCTCCAGTCTCTTCGAATCTTAATTTATTTACTCGACCTGGAGACACATTGAAGGCGTTGCCACATCAGCAGTGGATCTGCTCTTCAGCCTCTTGATATTCGACGCTTTAGTCTCAGGGTGAATCTTAGGCATGTTATCAGGGGTCTGGAGCACTGGGGTTGTTAGTCACAGCTGATCTCTAATCCATCTGTTATTAGTCACAGCTGAAGCTCAGATGACGAGGAGACAACACTTCACCGAGCTGCGAGTATTACAATACTTTCTGATGGTTTAGTTTTGCACCGTTGGGCTGTTGGGATTATATTTCAGTAACTTTTCTGTATGTAACCAACAAGATTTCTGTCAGGCACTGTCTGCTCCTAATGTAGATGTAGTTGTGTTCCCCACCGTTGTCTGCTTCTCTGTAATTCGGGTGAAGGGCATTAAATGAACCTGAGATTTTAATAAGTGTTTAATGCCATAAAATATCTGATCAAATCTGCTGGATATTCATCAAACAATACCAGTCTAATGAGCATCATTCATGTGTTTACTCCTGTTGTACTCTTACGCTGTGTGCTCGTAGCTTTAATAAAGCACATTAATCATCTGCAGAATACAGACATGCCGATCAAATTGTCAGTTTTGCTAAAGATAATTACTGAACCCATCTGAGTTCTCTCGCCAGCAGATTATTGACAGCTTAATAAGTTTGCCTCGGAGTCTGAAATGAGGCCGATGCTATCTGTCGCCGCTCCTTTGCAGCTATTGATTTTGGGTGTAGCGCCTGTCAGTGTGCTCATGAAAGGTGCTGTCTGCACAACGCCGCAGCTCGGCTCATAATTTCTCGTTTCATATCCGGATCGGAGCGATGCAGGCGTCTGATCAGAAAGTGTGGATTCTTGCTGATGAGTTTTGATGACATCACTGATGTGAAAACATATTGTTTACATTTTTTTAATTGGGGGGGGGGGGGTTGCATCATTTAATTAAGACAGAAACACTTTCGGCTCTGCCCAGATTCTGCTGTGCCCTCCTTTTCTGCTTCTTCATCACCGTCATCATCATCCTCTTCTGTGTCAGTGTGAACTGGAGCATTGGGACTCCTCTGAAGTTTGTTTACACCACCATCAATCAGCAAAGAGCCACCTCCTCCACCCCTCAGGTGTCTGACACACACTTGTTTCTGGTTCATCAGTTCTGTTTTAAGATGCAGAGGATGACAGAGAAGCCAAGTGTGCGAGAACAAAGATGCCTTTTCTAAATAATAACGGAAATGAACATTTGAAAGGACTGAAGCCCTGTGGAGCGCAAGTTCTTTCCTTGCATGTGTAATCACAAGATAATTGGCCACATTTCCAAATGTGGATCCCCAGCTCCAGGGAAAGCATTTGCATTAATTCCACTGATTTCAACAGAAGTGGTTTCCTCCTGGTTCGCAGCAAAATAATTCTGTTTTACTCTGATGAGTTTTATAACGAACCCTGAACGATGTCCTGAGATGTTTTCGATTTCAGCCATGAGGAACATGGCTGGGAAAACCAGATGATGCTGCATTTTTATGAAAATATAAGATTTTTAGATAATTTTGAATTACAGATTCAAAGCAATTTCTTGCCTTTCTAATAGAACTCCAGAGACTTTCTACTAAAAAACACCAATCATTGATATTTATTAATATTTTCATGATTAATAATCTGTAACAGAGTTGACCGTAAAAAGTTGACGCAATGGGGATTAATATTACAGATCTGACTGTGACGGAGTTGATGTAACGAAGTTGACAGTAATGGAGATGAATGTAACGGAGCTCACTGTAATAATGCAACTGTGACGGCGACGACTTTAACGGAGATGACTGTATTGTAAATTACAGTAATGACTGTAACTAAATTTACTGTAACGGAGATGACTCTAACAGAGTTTACTATGACTGAGATGACCGTAATGGAGTTGACCGCAATGGAGCTGACAAACGGAGATGACTGTAACAAAGTTGAGTATTTTTACAAGGTATTTTTTTAATTAAAGGGAACCATCGCTGCAATAACAGAGTTGATATGTAGATTCAAGCTAGATGAAAGATGAGCCTGGAGACCCTTGATAATATGGTGCATGGTAGACTTATTAGAGCAAGAAGTGTAGTCAGTGCTGTCCTTGAATTTAGATTTTTTTTTAAAATGCATTCATTGGTAATTGATCATGGAGACGTAAAAATGTACTTTCAGCTCTAGAATGCCATTTACAAATTTAAGCTTGAGTCAAAATCTATGCGCAACCACAGTGTGTGTTAATCTTCCTGCTTGAATCACTGCAGCAAAGGGATACAGAGGGTATGGAAAGTCTTCACGTGTTAAACTGCAGGCATTTGCTAAAATCATTGGATTACGAGGTCATTTTCCTCGATATTGTACAGACAGCACCGTGTACTGACCGAAAAAAAACACAAATTGTTCTTTTTTGCTGATTTAAAAAACTGAAAAATCCCCTGTTTCAGTATTCAGAGCCTTCGCTGTGACTTCTACTGTAATTTTATATGTTTTTATGTCATTTTTTATGTTCTTCCATATCTTCTGATCAATGGACTTGATTAGGACAGCCACACACCGTTCTATATAAGACCTTACAGCTCACAGTGCTCAGAGCAGAGGAGAATCACGAGGAGCTGCTGAAGATCTGGTGAAGGTTGCTAGAACATTCTGTTGCCTTTATGGTTCCTAAGATCACAGAGGCCTCCGGAGTCCTTAAATGTTTGGGACAATCAGAACCCTTCCTGGGCCGTCCAGCCAAACTGAGTTCGATGCACAAAACCTTGAATCACAGACGGAGCACTTTTCTGCACCTCGCTTTCTAAAAAGGCTTTTATGAAAACTTCTTAAACTTATTTAACTTCCATAAGTTCTTATATGTGAGTAGATCACGCACTTCTAGGTTTCCAAGTCCAAGACTTCTTTAAAGTCTTCTTGGAAAATAATGAGAGGGCTGTTTGCAGCAGCTGTAATTAAATCCTTCTTTTATCTCCTGAACCAGACAAATGTGCTTCCGTTTGTTAATTGTCCCCAGTCTTTCAAATGCTAAGATGTCCTCAGTACCACGAGATGAGGAAAACCACTTCATCATTATTCCTTCAAGCAGCGACTTGTTGCTTCATTGATATTGAAATGTGGAAGTTCTTCAAAGAGCAAAACCAGCTCATCGAGGTGTTTTTTTTTTTTTTTTTTATAAAAAGAGAAGATAAGAAATGGAAAGAGAGATGAACCTCTGTACTTTTAAAACACGCAGGACCTAATCATGCCGTGGTCCTTTTTTATTTTCCTTATCCTTGATGCTTGATTCCCCAGACAGCATCAGCTCTCTCTCCGCTCCCTCATGGCAAGAACAGTTTTAGGCCATTATTTGTACAGGAGCTGAGAAATGATGTTCTTCCTTCCACAGATATATTTCTCAATAGGCTTTTCTCTCGCAGCAAATCCAATTACACCCCTCTATGATGAATAACCTTCAAGACTTGATTCCAGTGTAACGGATGTCGAGAAATCATCCGTCACATCATCTTCCACAAGATTCTCTGGCTGCATTTACAGTGTAATGCAAAAGTTTTTGCACCCCTGTAAATGTGCATGATTTTCCTTGAGAAATCATTGGTTTTTTTGAAAATAATTTCAGTTGAAAACATCAAATAGGAGACAAACTCAGTGATATCTGAGAAGGTAAATAACGTTTATTTTAATCATGTGTATAAATGTTATTGATTTCAAAGCTCTAATTAATAGAACTCAGTGACCCTTGACCTCCGCACACAGGTGGATCCAATCAGTATAAAGTATTTAAAGGAGGCCATTTGTACGTGTTTCTCCTCTGGCAACACGGGAGCCTCAAACAACTTTGAGATGAGCTGAAAACTGAGCTGATTGCTGAGCCTCAGGGTTTAGGGGAAGGAGACAGAAAGCTCTCAGAGATTTAATCTCTTGGTTTCAAACGTGAGGAACATCGTGCGGAAGTGGAAGACCAGGGTCCTCATAAAGATTGCGTACGTACAAAAATTGCCCAAAAAGTGCATACTCTTTTTTTTTTTTTGCGTAATGTTTCAGATTTATCCGCCCATCCATCTTCTCCCGCTTATCGCGGGGGCAGCAGTCTAACCCTTTCCAGCTCCTCGGGAGGGACTCCGAGGCGGTCCCAGGTCAGCCGGGAGACACAGTCTTTCCAGTGTGTCCTTGGTCTTCCCCAGGACTTCCTCCCAGTGGGACATGCCCGGGAAACACCTGCCCCGGGAGACGTCCAGGAGGCACCCAGAACAGATGCTTGAGCCACCTCAGCTGCCTCCTCTCGATGTGGAGGAGCAGTAGCTCTACTCTGAGCTCCTCCCGGGTGATGGAGCTACTCATCCTATCTCTAAGGGAGCGCCCAGCCACTCTGGGGAGGAAACTTATTTCTGCCGCTTGTCTACGGGATCTTTTCCTTTCAGTCATGACCCACAGCTCATGATCGAAGGTGAGAGTAGGGACGTAGATCAACTGGTAAATCGAGAGCTTTGCCTTACGGAGAACCGTCTGTCGATCTCACACTCCCCTTGACGTCAAGTTTTGCTTATCCTTACGTAGAATGTGATCTGTGCGTACGTAAACTTTTTTTAGCATTCTGTGGATATTTGAAGTTTAATGATATCTAGTGGAAATTTGAGATATTTGTTAAAAAAAAGACATCTAACATACTTTATGACGTAAAATCACACCTTATATCAAACCAATCTTGAAAATTACGATAAAATCTGGTGGTGGGTGCATTATGCTGTGGGGCTGTGGCCAGTGCAGGGACTGGGAATCTTGGTAAAGTTGATCTTACTCATTATCAGCAGATTCTGGAGAACAATGTCCAGAAATCAGTGACAAAGTTGAAGTTGGATCTTTCAGCAAGACAACGACCCTAAACATTCCTCAGGGGAACCAGTAGAATGTTCTGGAATGAACATCTGTGCCCAGAGCTGAATATTATTGAACATCTGTGGTGTGATGATAGAAAGGCTGTTCTTTCGAGTATATATAAATATCGAGTTCAATTTCGTTTTTGGCGCATAGATCATGTGAACTTTATTTCACTTCCCAAATATCACAGAGTCTGTTCCTATCAGATATATGTCACTGAAATGTTTTATCCAGGCGACCAATCATTTTTAAAGGAACATCTTGAGACTATACAGGGGTGCACAAACTTTTGCACAGCACTCTACGTTCAAACCTTGTTGCCTCTTGACGCTACGCAAGCTTTCATCTTTTGACTCTTCGTAGCATTCGTGTCTTGGGATCCATCTCTAGAGTTCCTCTCATCTTGTTTCCTTTAATGAGCGTTGGTTTTTACCTGCTCGTTATGCGAGAAGCAGCAAAGTGAGGATGTAATGCGCATAATTAAATTAGGTTTCAATTAAGGACCATGTATTTGTTTTGTTGTCTTGAAACATAAACCAAATGGTTTCTCTCTCTCTCTCTCTCTCATGTTTAGGCTCAGATCTGCAGGTGTGCCAGCCGAAAGGCTTGACGTGTTGCTCTCGGAAAATGGAAGAGCGCTACCTGCTGATAGCCAAGCAGAACATGGAGTCCAGTCTCCAGGCCACCAGCGCTCAGCTCAAAGTGCTCATCATCCAGAATGCCGCCCTCTTTCAGGGTAGGAACCTTTTCGTTTGAGTGGCGTTGTGAAGATATGTTCAAGTCTAGGAGCTGTCGATCATTCTGTGCTTGTGTCATTAAAAAAACAAGGCTCTGAACACAAGCGCATTCGCCCAGTTTCCAGGACTGGTTCAGAGTGCAAATTGGTAAGAGCCAGCAGTGTCCTGCAGAGTTTAGCGCTGACTTACCTTAACACCCCTGCCTGGAAGCTTCTAGTGTTTCATTAGGGTTGCACTCTGCAGGACACCGCTCCTCCAGGATTGAATTTGGTGATCCCTGCTCTATTGCAGAGCAAAAATTCTAATTCTAGCCTCTGGTTTGACTTAAACGTATCCTAAATTACCTCACAGCAATTGATGCTTATAATGACTTAATAAATATGTAGTTAAAGCTAAAATGGTCTCTAGCTGCAAGGATCCGTCACTTGTGAAGATCTGTTGCAGAATTCAGCTTTCAGGAAATTTTAAACTCCTAAAAAATTTATATAAAATCGTTTTCCCCCCAGAAAAACTGAGTTCAGGGTGGAATAACTAAAAAATACTAGAGTAAAAAATTCGTACGTTTTATTTTGACAATCAATAATATTTACTATAACGATATAAAAAGATCTATTAGACATATGTTCAAAACACACTTTTTCTCTTATGCGTTTTTTTTTCCTCTCGAAAAAGCGGAGTTCATGGTGGAAAAACGCAAACATTCTACAGTAAAATATTCTTACATTTTGTATTCTGACAGTCAATAATATTTACTATAAGATTTAAAGACATTTTGAGCACATCTATAAGAGAAAAGGAGAAAGGGAAACCTCAAAATGCACCCAACAAACATTTCACAAAATGCAGTTTTACCCCCCAAAAAAAGTCAAGTTCAGTACGAAACAGCTACAAAATTAGGTAGTAAAATATTTATATGTTTTGGGTTCTGAAAGATAATAATACTTCCCATAATGATGTAAGGAGTATTTGAATACATCTATAAGAAAAAATGAGAAATAGAACCTCTATATGTGCTCAACACACAATTTCAATAAATGCGTTTTTCCTCCCCGAAAAAAAGTCAAGTTCAGGGTGGAATAACAAAAAAAAAAATAAGATAACGATTTTGTAACTTTTGGATTCTGACAGTCAAAAATAGTTATTATATAGAGATCAAGAGTTCTTGAATTTAAATAAACAGACTGAGTAGATGTATAATATAAAACAATATATTTACATTACAGTGGTTTCAAATATACACACAAATAAATTACAATAGTCATTATTGTTAATACATTACGACATAACTATCAACATTTCTTTATTGTTAACATTTTTTTCTTGTGAGCAAATGGGATGGTGGTGCAACTGCGTACTCTGCGTATAGGGATCAGTGCTACTAGCAGTACCAAACGTAATGGCACACCATTCATCCATCCATGTTTATACCACATCCCTTTATTTTGCTAATTATGTAGATAGCTGGTGATTGCTATGGTTGAGTGTTCAGTAGATATTTGAGTTGTGTGGTACAAGGAAATAATAGCAGTATGGTGATGAGAATGCATATTATTATAAGTGTTTATCTCTTAATTAGCACCATGACGTGTAATAAAGTGGTATGAAATTAGCCGTACGGAGTAAATGCTTGCTCTCACAAGCGGATTACAAACCAACGGCCAATTACAAAAGGGAAATGGGGAAACAGCTGATTAGCAGAGGGCCCTCATTGGTCACTTTAATGAATCGTGTAATGCGGAATGAATGGCTGCCTCTGCTAATCGTCTTGTGCTAACGGTATTAGCATGGTGAATCTGGCTGAGCAGCTCCTTTCTGTTCAGTGAGGTGCTTCAATGCTAATTGGTTCAGCTTTGGTCCTGAGAGAAATTCCCAAACAGACAGAGAAACGTCTACAGCGTGCCCTTGTCTCGGCGTGTTTTTCCTGGCCTGCTCCTTTGGGGAGATGTGAGCAGGTCCCGTTCCAATCTTCTGCGGAGCTTGCTTTCGTTTCTTTTGTACTTTTGGAAGCAGACACAGATCAAAGGCTGTGCTCTCCGCTCCAGCATCCTCCATCACTCCGCTCTCATCAGCCCTTGCTGCCAGCCCAGCTCTCTCGCACACACCGCAAGCAGCGCCAAAGCATCGTAGCTTTGAAGTCAACTTCGGCAAACAATCCGGAAGTTAAGAGGCTCTGTCACAAGGACTTTTTCAGGCCATCCAGGGATGAGCAGTTTTTCGGATCCCATCATCGGCCTCTGATCGCATTTAGTCACAGCGTGTCTCTTCTGATTCATGTCAATTGCTCAGTTAAAGAGCTCTGAAATCGTAAAGTCTATCAGCCTGTGGGTGATCAAAGAGCGAGAGCGCGAGAGAGAGAGAGAGAGAGAGAGAGAGAGAGCGAGAGAGGAGGCATTTGGGGAGGTTTCGATTTTATGATTCACTCTGTCCTATAAATCCTGGAAACTGGAGATTGTCGGACAGTTGTCAAGTTTGTCTGCCACGACTGTGTTTAAAAAGATGAGATACTAGTGCTTCTGAGTGACTTCCGGCATGTTCTTCTAAAATTAAACCAGTGGATTCAAAGACATTTTCTGATGAAGGCGAGGGGGGCATCCATCACAATAATGTATCATATCTGTCTGAAAGAACCCCGTGTGAGCCTCGTTAATTTTAACATTCAGCCTTCCACGCTTTTATATGGGGTGCCACAGGGATCTGTCTCGGGACTATTTCTGTTTTCTGGATTAGAAAAAACCTCCTCTGGCCTCCTTACTTGGAGCATTAAAGATGGGGATACAGAAGAAAGACATGTGATGACTTTGAAGTGATATTAATGGCAAAATGAACACATTTCGAGCATTTTTGTGCTTTTCGGGTGCTCAGAGTTTGTTTAATGTTTGGAGACATGATGGTCAGTGGATCCATCGAAGTCATTGTCAGAGCAGGGTCTCTTTAAAGGAACCCTGAACCCCAGGGCAGAGGGTACCAGTGTTCTCCAGCATCCGCCCTGGGCCCAGCAGCACATCCGCACAATGAAACGTGGGACAGAGTATCAACTGAACAGCATCAGACGAAAGAGGACCCATGGCTGGATCAAACGCATCAGCAGTCGAGGGGGTATCGAAATGATCCTGCGCCGGATGCTCAATAGACGAAAATCCCTCTGACCAGATGTTGAGAATAAAGCTGTCCGTGGTGCATCAAAGCTTACAGGGATTTTTTTTTTGCAGAATAACTCCACAATGTAATAAATTGGCTTCAAAAAAAAAAAGAGATGGGGATAAAGATTTCGAAGTAGGAGAACCTGCAAAATCACAGGGGGATCAAATACTTGTTAATCTCACTGTACCAGTCCTAAGTGATTTCTAGTCAAGCTCGAGCCAGATTTGTTTGCTGACTGGGTTGCTTTGGAACGAGATCATCCGAGGCTTACACGTCTCTGTAGACAAGCGTTTGATCACATAAAGCTCATTAGCCACGAACACATTCGTTACTAAAGTTAAGCAAGTCCTTTTCTGTCGTGCTTGACATTATTCCTCACTAAGATAAACGTCTGCTGCAGACGCAGCGTTCATTTCTACGCAGATTGTTGCCTCTACATCCAGAGCTGCAGCAAGAAATCAAAGGCTGTTTCAGTCGACGTTTCATGTCCAGTTCTCATTGCAACCTTGTTAGAGCTGCTCGATCTTAAAGTGCTTAAGGCGTCTGGTCCTCTATCTTTTTTTAAAGCAGATTTCCCAGCATGCTTTCCCCTAATGCTACATATTTAACTCTCTCTGGATTCATTTAGCTCTTTGTCGAAGTTTCACCATAACCCAATAACGGCCTTGCTGATGGAGAGCAGGATCAGCCATGAAAGCCGTCTGAAGTTGTTTACCCACCGCCTGGGGTGGATTTAACAACTTAATGATGGTTAGAAACGTCTACGCCTTCTCCCAGACAAGCCCTCTGCGCATCGTTTGGCTGATGAGAAACACGTATACGTTCTATCACTATGCTAAATAAATTTCTCTCATGTTTATGTGCTGCGTCATCGAGTCTGAGTCTGAAGGAGGTTGGCATCTAATTGTGGCTAGTGCGGATCTGCATGAATAAAGCTGTAGGATCTTTGATAACGGGAGTAATCATTCCCAAAGGTGGCAGACGGTGCATCTGGGGTTCGTTTGTGAGCGATAGAGATGCACGAGAGCAGGTGATTCAAGCCTGGCTGTGGATTAGCAGATGGCGAGACCTACTGAATGTCCACGGGAGATTGTGAGCTGAGGAGAAAATCATCACAGGGCAACAGCTCATCATAGAATCCTTCATGCAGATGCCCGTGTTTCTAATACCCACCCACACTAATGCATCTGGCCTAGAAATGAACAACTCGACAACCTTACACCCAAGTTACTCCATGGCCCAGTTCTGTCATGAGCATGTGTAGTCAGTGTACTGTTACATCCCTGCGTGCACACCTCCAGCTCCTCCCCGAACCGCTCATTCCCGTCCATCACCTGCTTAGCATGCCGCCGATCCCCTCGAGGTGTGATATTGCATGTTGGTTTCAAGCTTGTTTGGTTTGCGCTTCTAATTACCCTCCTGATGTTTGATTTTGGACCAAATTCTGTGGCTGTCTCTTTGCTGATAGTGGCCCATCCAGTCGGCTCCGCATGGGGTGTATTTGCATTTCCATTGTGGCCGTGGCTCGGAAAATCTTCAATAGCGGCTGCATTATCACTCCAGAGAGAAAAGCGAACCGGTCTTTGAGAGTTCAATTTAGCGAGGAGTATGCTACGTCTTTAAAGTGTCTTGTGGAGCCGGAGACAAAGGATTTCTTTTCTTTCTTGTATGTGTGGCTCTGTCTGATTTAGGGAGGCCTGTCGAGTAGTCATGGAGCGAGGAAAACGAAATCGCACGAGAGGCAAATGACAAACAATGGCCTAAATGGACATGAATTATACATGCTGCAATTTCTCTCTCGATTGCTTTCTTTGCATTCTCACATAAACTCCTCCGAACCACCCACTCGGAGATATGGAGGTCATTAATGTCGATTTCTTCCTCAGGCTTCTACATCAGTGTGTCAGGAGGAGGTTATATTATGGGATTTGTTTCTCTCACCTTGTATTCTCTGTGAGTTCCTGTGGTGGAGGAAGTACACAAATCACATGCTCGAGACCGTAGATACCACCAGAAGCGGTACTAGTTATAATTAGACATAAAATCACAAATGTACAATCTGGCGCCATGTATGTCATAGTTCAGTAAACTCCACAATACGGTGGGAAGCGTGGCTCTCCTCACTATGGGGAGATGAAACAAGGAATTGTATTAGGGAGTGTCTCCCCATCTCTTATTTTGCATGTGTTAATAACAGTCATGCCTTCATTCCTGATTAGAGCTGGTCTGTGGGTTGTCCGTGACCATCCTGCACTTCTGATTATCCGAGATTTTTCTTGCTCTGCCACTTCCTTAACTGGAACTGTGCTTCTGGGGATCCAATTCCGCACAGTGTTCCTTGAAACTGAGTTTTTTTTTTGTGCATGTGTTAATAACGATCATGCTTCCATAATGGCCTAAGTGTACTCATGATTCGGCCACTTTATTAGGTACACCTTACAAGCACTGGGTCGGACCCCTTTTGCCTTCAGAACTGCTTCAATCCTTCGTGGCTCAGATTCAACAAGGTTCTGGAAGCATTCCTCAGAGATTTTGCTGCAGTTGCTGCAGATTTGTCCGCTGCACATCCACAATGCGACTCTTTCGTTCCACCACATCCCTTAGGTGCTTTACTGGATCGTAGTAATGTACTCTGAGATGTCAAGCACCCGTGCAAGAGAAAGAGCATGCCCTTTTCAGCTGGACTTTTAGGGTTTGAGTTGGGACGCTCATGCACTTCGCTTCTTTGGAGGTATATCCCCAGCAGAAGTGAGGTGTGCTTTGGGTCATTGTCCTGCTTGAAGACAAAATCTCGAAGTTCTTGCAGACTGTCTGAGGTCATCATTCAAAATCTTATTTTAATCTTCCTTTTCATTTTCCTTCAATCCTGAAAAGATTCCCAGCATAAAACATGCTGACACCCCCACAGCATCATACGCACATCACCATGCCTAACTATGGGAAAGCTTCTCTTGGAATCTAATGCCTCTCCTAAAACAGGCAACATCTCTGTGACCAAAAAAGTCTGCATTATTTCTCCTCAGGTTCTTGATAGAAAACTTCATAGAAGAGTCTTCTCACAATGCATCCCAGTGGAGGGCTCTGTTAAAACATCACTTCCAGACCTGACTCAGTCCTTCGCCAGCAGCTTGGAGGTTGTTTTGGGGCTTTCTCTATAAATGTTTTCTGAAATCTTTAGCTTCCTGCTTCTGATCATCTTGTTTTACACTGTGTCGGTCTCTTTAAACCATCGATAATGCTTCTCACATCAGTTCTTGGCAGTTTAAAATGCTGATAAACACGGTAACGTCTCCTCTCAAGTTTTTTCCTCTCAAGTTCAAACTAATCTCTTGTTTCTTTTCCTCGATGACAGTGTGTCTTACTTGCTTCATTACTCTGTGGACTCCGGCTTGTCTATTCTCCGCCCGTTAAATGTTTAAATGTTAAAATGGCACTTGAGGGTTCCTCTCTGTTCTACATCTCTCGTAGCTCCTGTGTTTTCCTTTTCTTTTCTCTAGTGCTCTCCTCTCACTTGATTGTTTCCACCTGGTCCCTTGTTCACCCATTATTTGCCCCAGTGTTCTCTGTCTTTTGCTAATTTTTCCACATCTGCCGTTCTCTGTCTTTTACTAATTTTTCCACATCAGCGGAGGTGTTGATGTTCTGTGTCTAAGCTGTTTTTTGTCTCCTCTGGAGAAAGTTCTTAGTTTTTTCAGGTTTTCTCCCTCGTGGAGGTTTTATTTTGTACTTTGTGCTCTATGGATAAAGCCTTTGTTAACCCTTACACTCCTGTATTTGACTCCTAGATTTATCATGCACATTAGATTAAATTGGCAAGCCATTGGAGAACAGTGGTTTGTTGGGAAGCAAATGAAAATAATAGTTTCTTAACGGTGGCTTATAAAATTGACTAGGTTTTTTTCACCACAAGAGTGGAGTGTTCCTCTAAATGGAGATTTTCTGTCATTTATATTCGTCTGCCGTCACGTGTGTGAAGTCCTTGTGAAATTGTCACATTTTCTCGAAATTGGCTTTGAGATTGAAAATGTCTAGAGTCTGGAATGCCAATGAAGAGTTCAGTGCAGAAGCTTGGATCTGAAATGGCCGTGTACAGGGCACCGCTTTTAACCTGTTGTACCCCTGTTTGCACGAGGCTCGTGTTCGTCATCTCAAACCTCACTCTACCGGGCTCTCGACGCACCATTTACGCTTTCAAAGTCAAAGAGCATGTATTTTTTATTCCTGTCCTGCATTATTGAGCAGCTTACGCAACTCTTTACATGTCAAAGACCTGAGAGAAAGTGCAAGAGCTTGACTTCTTGAACTCTGTGTCTTCAGCCATCCATGTCTTCATTTTTAACTTGCCAGTGTGGTTCCAAAACGTCATATATTTTTAAGAATCGAGTCGCCACCATCAAATCATGTGTCATTTAAAGTCCTGATTTCTCTGTTTTCCTGCTTGGTGTGTGACCAGCGCCAACGCGAATACGATACAAACATATGAACGCAACTTTGTGATTCAAAGAAATTATATTTTCATTTTCATTCAACGGACGACTTGCACTGAACCTCGTGACGCAATTCCTTTCTGAAACTACAGTCTCGGCCAAAAGCTTTGAGAATCACACAGCTATTAGTTTGCTGCTTTTCTGTGATGTGCTGTAATATATTTACGAGCTCTTCACACGTTTCCATGGTTTTTATCGACTATTACATGACATTTCCGCAAAGAGTCTGTATTTGCAGTGGTGGAACTCTGCAGGTCGACGAGGCCTGCTCTCGATCATCTTCTGAGCACATCCTGATAGCAGTCACTTCTGGGAGTTTGTCAGAATTAGTGGTTTCTTGTTTGTCCAGCGCCATAGATCTGGCCTTAGACCTGAAATTTATACGTTTCATCCCAGAGCCACTTAGTCGTCACTTTTGGTGCTCCATCGTGCTGGAAAGGACTTTGTTCTTCAACAAACTGTTGTTGGATTGTTGGAGGGGGTTTTGGTATTGATTATTACTGTTAGCAAGACGCAGGACTGATGCTAGCGCTCAGCTTTTCTTCTCCAGACAAGCCCCAAACAATCGGAAAGGGGCTTCATCTGAGAGAATGACTTTGCCCCAGTTCTCAGCAGTCCAAACTTTTCGCAGAAGATCAATCTGTTCCGGGTGTTTTCTTTGGAGAGAAGTGGCTTCTTTGCTGCCCTTCTTGACATCTTTCAAAAGTCTCGGCCTCACTGTGCTGCGCTCTCACCGGCCTGCTGCCATTCCTGAGCAACCTCTGCACTGGTGGCACTCGCAGCTGGTGCTCGATCCTGACGCCTGATGGATTCTCTTGGACCCTGCAGCCTTCTTAACAAGAACTGAGCCTCTTTCCTTGAAGTTCTTGATGATCCTCTAAACTGTTGATTTCGCTGCATCTTAGTAGCCACAATATCCTTCTGTGAAGCCATTTTTACGATGGCTGCATGCGTTTCTTTGCGGGTCACCATGGTTACCAACGGAAGAACAATGTTTTCAAGTAACACCCTCCTTTGTCGAACATGTCGAACCCGATCAGCCCGACATAAAGGTCCCCGGCCTTGTGCTCGTAACATTCTCACCGGAGTGAACACCACGATTACTGAAATCATCTCAGCAGCTCCTTTAATGGCCGCAGTGAAATGCAGTGGAAGGTTTTTTTCAGGGTTAAGTTACTTTTCATAAAATCATCACAAAGAAAGACTTTCACTTCATCTGATCACTCTTCGTAACATTCTGGAGGAAATTCAAACTGTTATTATTAAAAAACTTAAGCAGCAACTTTTCCAATTTTCAATATTTGTGTAATTCTCAAAACTTCTGACCACGTCTGTAAACATTAAACCTATTTCCGCTTCTATCGCAATCACAGTTTACTCGATAAGAACGAGTAGCAGTTATCTTCAAACCTCAGCGAGACCCTCTGCCTCTACTTCAAGAGTGGCTCGACACGCGCAAAGCAAAACACATTGGACATCTTTGCGTGGTGGTTCTTGAAGCTCTGAGCCCAGCTGCAATCCATTCTTTGTGAATCTCTCACATTTTGTTCCACAATCCTCTCTGTGTAATCCCTTTTGTTTGTACAATTTTTTACATCGCATCTTTCCTTCCCTTCACCTTTCTATGAATGCCATTTGACACAGCTTTGTGAACAGCACCCTCTTTTGTGACCTTTTGTGTCTGTCCCTCCTTGTGCGAGGTGTCAGTGATCATCTTATGGGCAAATGACAGTTAGCAGTGTTTCCGTGGCTGTGTAGACTACAGAACTAGACTGAGAGGCCATTTAAAGGCTTCTGGAGCTATTTTTAGCCTGAAATAGGATTGGGTTGTGGCACCACAATGTGGAACCTTTTCAATATTTTACAATTTCCTGAGAAGTTTTCATTAGGTTCAGTTATAACCATCAAAATGAAAAGAACTAAACAGTTGAAATATATATGTTACGATGTACAAGTTTAACTTTTGAAATAAATAGACACGCCCCTTCCGCTGGTTTTGGAAATGCAACGTGGCTTCTCAAGATTTTTGAGGGAGAAATGTTTTATTTTTTTTTGCCTTTCCTTCTTTCCCTCCACCTGCACAGCACAATCCAAACAGAGTTGTGTTAACCCCCTGACCCCTGCCCCTCTTAGAAAACAACATCATTATCAGAGTGGAGGTGTGCAGCTGTAGAACAATGGCTGCTCGTGTTCTCCTGCAGCGGGGTACGTGTGAACCCTGGTCGAGTAGGTGAATAATTCACGATGGGAACGTGTTGCGAGGATCTGTCGGCTCAGCAGGAGCATATGAAGTGGGCATGGGCTGAAACAGGAGGGTAAGTGAGGGTCTCTCTGCTTGGCTGGGTTGATGTGAGGAGAAATGTTTGGGTGGGGAAGGAGAGCGGAGGGACTTGGAGAGATTCTCATCAATCCCACCGTCTCGCCAGAGCAGATCCCTGGATGGAAATCTGGGGCTAAGTGGCAAGATGAAGAGGGCTCCGCCACGCTCAATCACTCTCTCCTCTCGTTTTCGCTTTGCTTGACTGGGTATGCCACCCGCGCTGATGGATTGATTGCTGGATGAGTGAGGAAGGAGGCTTTTAATGTTCATTTATGAGCGTGAATGGTGAAAAAAGTGGAGCTGTTTGGCCCAGCTATTGTTTACGTGTAAAGCAGCTGAGATGTTTCTGGAGATGCTTCTGCGGGAAAGCAACCTCGCGGCGCATTGAACTCAGAACTTGTTAGTATTGATTTTACTCAGATTGAGCACCCTTTCATTTATAATTCACTTTTCTATGATGGACAGACTGAAGAGGCTCTGAAAGTGCTTTTCCTTGTAAAAATGACAAGAGGATTTGGGTCTGAATTGTCAGTAGAAGGTTTGGTGGAGGCCACAGTAGAAATTGTATCAGGAGGGGCTTGTTTTCTTCTATTTATGAGACAGATACACAATTTTATTTATGGCAAGCGTATATTTTTAGGCTATTTATCAGGTCAAGTTTGGGATTGTTTTCACATGCTTTTATGGCCGTGTCAGCTCTCTTTTTTTGCTAAGCTAACGAAACGTTAGTAGACTTTTTTATGAGACTTTTGTTCCCATGTTAGTATCATCAGGGAAAATTTGTGGGAAAGTTATGAAATTTGGCACACTGACACAACTGGCTCTTCTGGGTCAACTGACCCAATTTGGACCCTCTAACTTAAACTCTCTAGCGCCCCCACTTGTTCAATATGACACTTTTTTTATGCTAATAAGGATCGAACTGGGTGTTTTAGGAACAAAACTCCTTTTCTTCTTTATTTTATATTATGATAATGAGCTGAAATACTTTGGCAAGTTCCTACTACATTTACAATTATGCATTTGGGTTTTTTTTATCCAAAGTGATTTACATTACACTTCCTTTCAAGTAAAGGTCACAATCCAGTTTGTGCTTTCCCTGGGGTTCAAACCTCTGATGTTTGTCCCTGAGCGACAGGAAATGGTACTATAGTATTTATCTGAGTTCCACGAAACTTCTTCCAGACTATCTTCTGACCACGTCGAATAAAAGTTCTGGATTTCAAGCCGATCTATTGAAATGTTTCCGAATGTCTTTGTCGACTGATTAACGGAGTCGAATGAGCTTCCTGTCTGCAGGAACGGAATCTAAAACGTACGTATTTCAATCTTCCCCCAGAGCCTTTGTCCAAGTCTTTTCAGATCGTCCTCAGAGCAATTCACAATGTACGAGGGCTGCAGAGCTCTCAACACAGCGGCAGGCCCTTGGACTGTATGGATGAGTTTCTTTTGGTATTTTAAATGTAAGCATTGACTCCCAGAAACCATTAAACCCCCTTTAATTAAAGACTCTTGATCAATCTCATTACGTGCTTCGTGCTCGTTTGAAGATTACAGCTGTGTTTGGACCTCGTTTGGAACCATGTTGGTCTGTGCCTCTGCAAAAACAGCTTGACATCTGCCTTTCAGGTTGTTTTTGCCTGTTTATTGTGCTTTTATTTTAGGTTTAACTTCTGTTTTTTTAATGTAAGTTATTAAAGATTGAGATTTTAAGGCAAATGTAATTGTATGGTACACTAATTTGAAGAACATCATCATCATCATCATCATCATCATCATCATCAGTGTTTAGAAAGAGAAAGAAAGAGCCCCAAATACCACAGGGTCCTGAAATTAATCCCGACCCCAGCGCTGCAGCGATACAGACCTGCATTAATTCTGAGAACGACTCTCGGTGCACAGCAGCGAAGCAGCTTTGGGTCGTGTCTGCAGTAGTTTGTCACGGATAATCATGTGGAAGAGTATTAATGAACAAGGAACTTTATCAGCTGAGGCACTGCTTGAATGATGTTTCAAAGGAAAGCTCTGGTCAAGGCATGAGGCAGATGTCTCGGGGTTGAAGGCGAGCTCATGTGCATTGAATGAAACTGTTCTGAATGAATTAACTCCAGTTAGAAACGACGACAGAAACAAACAGCCAGACGAATAGGAGACGGTAGATAAATACAGCAGAAGCATCTCCACCAGAGCCACATGTAAAAGCATTCACTGGTGCAAACTCTAGTGGTCACGCAAAGATTTTCAAAAATTACACTTCAAGTCAAAATGTTGTCCAGTGTATGATAACGTTTTAGTATTACAT
Source organism: Danionella cerebrum (assembly GCA_007224835.1). Classification (NCBI taxonomy): domain Eukaryota; kingdom Metazoa; phylum Chordata; class Actinopteri; order Cypriniformes; family Danionidae; genus Danionella; species Danionella cerebrum. The sequence goes on from SRMA01024024.1 coordinate 375,752, forward strand.
ACAAACATACAGAGAAATTTCATTTAAAATTTAGTTTCATAAAGATGCTGTAGCATACAAAAAAGTTACTATCTTTAGTTATACAGTTGTGCTCATAAGTTTATATTCCTTGGCAAATTTTCTGATTTTTCTTTTAGAAAATATCAATGATGATGCAAAGCATTTGCTCCACTCGTGGTTGGAGCTTAGGTGATGCCTTCCCATATTCCCTGGCTCCAAATATTCTCTATTCCTCCCTTTAACATCAATGACAGTCTGAAGTATCTTGAGGTAGTTGTGGATGAGGTTCTTTATCTTCTCTGTTGGTAAAGCAGAACATTCTTTTTGGTAAAATGCCTCCAGTTCTTGTAAACTCTTGCAGGAACGGCACGTTTGAGTTCTCCCCAGAGTGCTTCAGTGATACTGAGATCCGCTCCGGAACCTTCTCTTTGTTCTGGTGGAACCGATGACGAGTGGGCGTGGCCTTGTGTTTTGGATCGTTGTTGTGTTGGAATCTCCAGTAACGTCCCATGAGCAGCTTCCGGTCGATGAAGCACATCGATGAAGAACATGCTGCTTTCATCTTCCATCGATTCTGACCAAGTTTCCTTTGGAGCTCACACATCCCCAGAACTGTGCTTCACAGAGGGGATGGTGCTCCATTCATCATGGGACTTGTTGACTCCTCTCCGAATGTAGATGGTTGTGGCCAAAAAGTTCAATGTTGGTCTCGTTGTCCAAATAACTGTGTTCTAGAAGTTTGGAGCCTGTCTCTGAGCTGTTTGGCGTATTGTAAGCAGCGACTTTGTGGCATTTGTTCAGTAATGGCTTTCTACCTGTATTTCAGCTCAAGTTGTTTCTGTTTTTTTTTTTTTTTTTTGCATCCCTCACCATTTTTCTGGCAGTTGTAGCAAAAAAAGGAATCCCTCACTTTCTACTTCTTCAACAGAGTTTCAGAGAGGCGGAGAAGATGCCGGAAGATGTGTGAGGTGTTGTAGTCCAACTCCTTGCAAAACAATAAACATCTCACCTTTGAATAATATCAGAAACCGAAGATAGTTCTTGATTTTTTTTAACCAAACTGAACTGTAATAATTTTAGTTTTTGTGAGATATCAGATTGAATCTACGCTCCCCAAACTCTTCAAACTGTACAAACACCGTTCAACCTTTGCGTTTTTTCCCGTTTACACTATAATAGATCAGATCCGATCTGAGGCACATTAAAATCGTAACTGGGTCACATTCGACTGGCAGTGCAAACGGCGCCTCAGAAACCTGTAGCACACGCACAATAAACACGTCAAGGCTTTTCTTTGACATCTGTCCTATATTTAGTCGTCATCGAGACTCGTAAAATGTTTTTCTGCAAAGGAAAATCAGATTCCCCTCTGACATCCTCAGGTAAAGTGATATAAAGCTCACTCGTTCCTTTTTTAACACTGTGTCTGTTTGCTTTGTGATGTAAGTGTGAGATGTTCCTGTACATCTCCTGAAAGTGTCGGTCTGGTTCCCCTGCCGCTCTCTGGTCTCTGCTTTCATGCTCTTCTGCACGGTGAGATGTCAGAAGCAGGTCACGGGTTCATGCAGCTTTAATACCTGTATGAAACTGGATTGCTTCTCATCTGCTCGCTGAAGCTTCACGCTTCTGGTTCAGTAGAAAGAGAGACAGTTTCTCTTTATTCAAATTTCACCATTTTTATTTTGTGCTTGATCATCCTTAAATCATGGTTAGTGTTTGTTCAGCAGCTCTAAAGCTTTATGGATACGTTACCAGCAAATCTGTCATTCTATAGAATGCCTAAGCAACGTGTTCAGGTGCTGGTTTTATAATTCGAATATCATGAAAGGTTTGATTTATTTCAGGAAATCCATTGAAAACGTGTATAATCCCAATCTCAAATATCCAAGAAAATTAATTATCCAATCAGTTAATTAACTCAAAACACCCAAAATGGCCTTTAATTGGTCTTTCAGTCTAGTTCTGTATACTTTTGACAGGACAGTGGCTCAAAAGACAACAATTGACACCTTGCACAAGGGGGACCAATGCAAAAGGACATTGTAAAAGAGGCTGCTGTTCAGAGCTCTGTCTGCAGCACGGTTTCTCTGTTCTTGATTAGCAGCAAAGTGATTGTAACCCTATAGAAAATCTCTGGGTTATTGAGAAACCCCAACGATGCAGAAGAGCTGATGGCCACTAACACAGCGGTGTGGGTAAGAACCTCTTCTCTTATGATGAACTGTTCCAATCTGTAAGCAGTGGTGGTGAAAGCTCTGTTAGGTGCAGAAATGTTGTGTAACATTTCCCCCCCCCTTAACGACTGTCTGGAATACAAAGAGCTTTGCATGCAGATAAACGGAGAAACCCTACAGGCGATAGAGCAGTGGACAGAAGGCTTTGCATGATGTCCTGGAGACCCGTATTTGGAATTTCATCTGTGAAACACAAGGGGACCCGTCACAAAAGCATCGTAGCACTGCAGCCTGTGGCATCCAAGAGACTGAACACTCTGCCCTGGATTAAACCCAATGTATTTTGGGCTGTTAAGTCTCTCCTGACCTCTTTATTTGTTTTTTTCTCATGTTTCAATAGTCTGGCTCTTGTTCTCCCTCACGATGAGAAGGGATCTGTTAGACGCCTGTTGCCATGTAGCCCTAATTCACATCCCCTCAGTCTCCCGCCTCCCTCCCCGGCCCTGCTCTCTGATTGGCTGGGAGAGTTTCGGCCTCCTGTAGGTGTGAGGGAAAAGCTCTGTGCCCCATAACGTCTCTGCTGTTGGAGTCCGCCATCCTGCTCCTGTGGTCTGTGCCGCCAGCTTCTCGCCATCTGTCACTGTACACACCTCACACACACACCTGTCCTCGCTGCGCTGGTCTACACTGTATTTAGGTTTGGGGGTACTATTATAAATAGTTTTTTTACATTTGAAAATATGACATATTTTAAGAAAAACTCAAGTACATTTGGTGAAAACTGCCCAACGCATCACAAGCTGCCGACAGAATGTTTTTCCGGTCGGATTCCTCTCTCCTAGAGATATCTCTGACTTATACCCATCTACCGATTTGGGTAGAAAAAAACAACAACATTTGGGTGGAAATGAATCCAGATTTTTTTTTTTACAGAAAAGCCCACAATTTGTTAAAGAAGAAAAAACAAACAGAAGCGTCTGGGTTAAAAAAAAAAACAGTGTATAAAAACAGCATCTAGATTAAAATAAAACAAGCCAACAAGCACCCACACAGTAAAATTAACTCTATTCAGTTTATGGTTCCTTTCTATGTAGAGTTAAAGTGACTCTAAGGAAGAGCTATTTAATAACCTATTTAATGTGTTTTTTTCACACATCTTTTCTAAATCTGTGAGTGAAATTACCGTTTCACTCAAATTTATCACTTTTTTTAAATTTGTTTGTTTGCCTTTTGTGTCTGTTTTGTGTTTTTACAAATTTCTAATTAATTAACCTCAACTCTGCCACTGAGTTATTTTAACTCTATTCAGAGAGGGACCAATTGTTGTTTCTGGTTCCTCTTCTTCTGTCTCTGCTGCGCATTTTAACACTTGTTTGGTGTAAGGAAACAGTATTGCTGTCAAAAAAATGAATAAAAATTGTTAGAATTCACTCCCCCTTGTTAAATTAAGCTGCTGTTATTCCATCTCTTTATCTCTGCCTCAGCTCTAATCAAATCTGTGATATATATATATATTACCCTTTCATTACTGAGAACTTTTTTGAAAAAAAACCCCATAAAAAATGACATATTCAGTAGGAAAATATGTGACCTGGATGTTTACTAACATTTCTAACAACCCTGGCATCGGGGGATTTGTATTTTTGGTGCAGCACCAGATTTTCATTTTTTTTCTCCCTCGTTTATTGTTCGTGCTCCATTGACTTCCATTATAACGACCTTTTTGATTGAAATTTAACAGATACAAAATAATCATGAAATCTTTATTGTTGCTGGTCATTCCTGTTATGAAGAGGTAAGATTTTGTTAAGATTTACTGTTGATCACCATTTAGAACCGTTAACCCTTGCCTCTGCCGAAAAAGCGCAGTTTCTGACCGGTTTACGACGATAAATGGAACGTTTAAGATATGAGCTTTTAAAGGGTGCAAATCCTGGATTAAAATGGTAAATTGAGGTTGATAAAGAGATTTTTGTTGAAATAAATACATTTTTCTAGAATTTTAATTTAGTAGCTGTTAACAACATGAACTTTCTCAAAGCGCATGTTTGAGTTTTCAAAAATTCCAAAGGAATTTTCTTAGAATGTGTGTAAAAATAAGATTTGCCACCAGAATCATTCAATGTGATGAAAGAGAAAAAAAGTTTAGGCTGAAAACAAACACACAAGGGACACCGTACACGATAGAAACAAAGTCAGGACAAATATCAGCACAATAAAAAAACACTAAAGAAGTTTTGTGCTCACGCCTTTCTGCAGCATTTTGTAGCAGCTGGACCAGAATCAAGTGACTCATTTTTAGATTATCAAGCTCCGATGAAGAAGCATCTGATTATAGTTTCAGAAAGGAAGTGCAGCTAATAAGCTACCGTTAGCATCTAAACGCTTGCCTTTAAGCAGTCAGAGTGTTCTGGCAAAGCCTTCAGTGTGACAGTCGCAGTCTCCCACAGCAGAGGTCCAAGAGTCTCTGAGTCTCCACCTGTCGAGCAGAGTTCTAATGAGGCCAGTGAAATATCAGCCCAGCGAGCAACAAACACGCTGTCCGCGCTCGCAGCCTCACAAGCCCCGGAGGAAAGCAGCGGATCAACAGATCAATACTGGCTACCTTCAAAACACACGTCCATTTTGCCACCAATTATGTTCGGGAGGCTCTGGGAGGCTGTTATTTCCTCCGCCGCAGAGCTGGACCTTCTGCTCGTCGCTGTGAGATGTGAGGAGGAGAGAGTTATGTAAGACTTTTGTAATTATGTCGGCTGCCTTTGATTCAGTCCGTCAGGCCTCCCTGATCCCGCCACCTGTCGGAGAGCGGAGCTGGTTAATGAGACGGGCTGGAAGCACACAAACACTCCCTGACTCGCTCGAAAGCTACTGTCAGGTGCATCCACCCACAAATGCAAACCCATCGGCGGAGGCGGAGGCCCGGCAGCAAATGCTTGTTTGTTGTGGCGGATTTGTGCAGCTCACTGTACTCCAGCGGTCGTCGCGTCCGTCACAGCGTAGAGTGGCTGCCGGAGTGGAGTCATCCTCGAAATACGTTTTCCCTTTGGCCTGAGCTGTGTGTGAGAGTCATCGTGGCAAACACCCGACTTCAAAGACTCCACCTGAACATTTTCATTTTCAATTAGTTTGAGCTCCATCAAGCAATATACACTCACTAGCCACTTTATTAGGTACACCGGTGATACTGCTCATTCTAATCAGCCAATCACACGGCAGCAGCAGCGGCTATATTTGTGTAGATGGAGTGTGAATAAATGGTTTTAAAACGACAGAGAGCACTGAAGATCAGAACCTGGAGCTCCGCTTGCTTTCATTTGGTTTACTGCAAGGAATTGAAAAGGTAAAAGAATCAATAACAGCCGAGTTACACAGAACAAAACGTAGTCAGGAGCAGAGATGCATCATTACAGATACTGCAGAGTACACAAAAGAACGAGAGAGCGAAAGAGAGGGAGACGTGACAGGAGAGAGGAAGGAAGGATGACAAAAGAAATGAAGATCTCAAAGACAGAAAGATTCCGAAGCTCAGGAGATTCAGTTTTCAGGAGAGAACACGATTCTGGAGACGGAGGAATGAGGCACAAAAGCTTACAGTACGGAGCATCGCCAGAGCTCTTCTGTGGTTGTTCATCTCCAAAGAAAACATCTAAATGGGACTAAACCCCGCGAGATTCAGCTTAAAACAACAGCGTTCTTCTCAGAGAGTGTTGCTTAACAGGATTTCTTTATATAAACGTTTCAGTCTTTATTTAATCCGTCACTTTAAGCTCTGCTTTTTAAAGCAATCGTTCAATTTCTGCTCTGCATTCCTCTTCAACCAGCTCTGTGAGGCAAAGATCTCACATCTGGGTCTGCTTTCAGCAAGTGAAGCCTATTATCCGAGCCCAGCGATGCCCCATGCCCCGCTCACTCCGGACGTCTTGTGATTCCCCTGTAACGGCCCGTCGTGACAGGCTGCAGTGTAGAGGCAGAGGTGGGGGCTGGGGGGGGGGTGTTGAAGGGCGCATCTGCCGACAGTTTCTCGCCCCCGCTGGGTGCTGAACTTTCGTTTGCTCGACTCAATCACTGATGCGATCCTCTGCCACTTCAGAACTCAGAGGCCGGGTTTTAGGTGGCACGCTTTCCCAGCGAGAGTCTGTCACTCAGACGTTATAACAGAGACACGCGTGCTGTGGGTCCTCTGGGTCTTCACTTTCACTTCATTGATATCTGCCCCTTGTCAACAACAGTGTTAGAGAGAGAGAATGAGAGATGGAGAGAGAGAGAGGGAGGAGAGAGAGATGGTGTGGATAGAGAGAGATGGTGTGGAAAGAGAATGAGAGAGAGAAAGAGAGAGCGGGGAGGGGGGGGGGGTTGGGGAGATGGTGTGGATTGCTGGAGCTGTCCGTGGTGCTGAAACTCCTGTTCTTGTTCATTCATGAACAGAAAGAGAGAATTAAACAAAGAAGATGTTGTAATAATTTCATTCAAGAAGAGTCCAGCCTTTTTATACAATAAACTTTTTCTGGATTTTTATAGTGGAATTTAATTCTACATCTTTTGCGCAAACAAAAATGTGCCTTTCGTGTGTTTTTGAGTGAATAGATTTAAGATCTAGTGCCACGATCACATTTGCATATCAGTGTTTAAATGGCGGTAAAATTGGAACCACATACGATATAATTGTTTTTGCATCATAAACAGAAGGAGTTAGACCACATATGACGTATGAAACATGCCTCATAGAGCCACGGGTGGGTGTGTAGAAAACCAGTAAAAGTCACAAAAGATTCATAAAAAGTTTACACAATAAAAACATTATAATTAGTAAATGCAGAGCCTTCGTGTGTGAGGCGTGTGAAGAGCATCAGGAACCGTCACCAGTCCTCCCACAGCTCCTGAGTGCAGTACAATAATGCTGCTCTGTAAATAACCTCTGTAGGAACTAGTTTTGGATTTTATATTATTATATATTCATAAGAATATTTATATAAATATTTATTATATTTTTATTATTTTTTTACTGTATATTAATGTTTATTGTCTAATACAAAGCTATAACTATGATCAAAAGTATCTTTTTTGTTTGCAATTTGATTGCACAGTTGTAAATAGTTTGTTTTCATAATTTTATAAGTTTATTTTTTGTCTTTATAAATTTGAGTTTATCTCAAAAACTAAGCAATGTATTCACTCAGAATTCACTGAGGTTCAAAAGCATTTTGATTAAAATTTTGAGAGATAAAGCTATGAAATGTGTCTTTATTTAGAGAAAAAATATGTGGAGGAAAAAAAACTTTTAAATTTATTGTAGTTTTGACACTTTCTTCAGTTAAGATTGACATAATTTCATGTATGTTATTAAAATTGTAGGATATAAGGGTTGTATTGATGTGCGGCAGGTAAAAATGTAAACTATACTCTGGCAACGGCATAATCTGTAAAAGGAACCTGTAGTACTCAAAGCTAGTTTCAACTCCAGACGTTTCTTGATGGATTTGGCGTTAAACATTGATAAATGATAAACAAAGGCTTTGCTCTTGCAGGAGGCACAGGTTGCCATATATTCATCTTTTTACTTGAGTGGTTCTGGCTGGTTGAGATATAAAATCAACTTGAGCTTTGATCCTGTTTTATTGAGTCGAGATGCCTTCCATCCCAGAGTATTTAATCTTTGAACACTCTCTTAACCCTCATAAATGATTAAACTCCAACCTTCCTCCACCCACCACCTCGCCTCCTTTCCTCTGTCTCTACATTGATTTCTAATGTCTCTGTCTTTATATTTCTGTTTTTATTCCCGCTCTGTTTCTCCTCGTTTCATCTCACTCCTTCACCTCCTGAGCTTATAATGTCAGAGATGACTCAAACTCTTGCCTGGAAATGATACAGATTTAATAAGCCATCTCTTTTTCGAAGGAGAGGGACTGAAGAAGCTCTGTCAGGTGGTGCTGAAGCTTGATGCTCCATGAATGATGTAGGTAGTCGTTTATAGACTTTCTGATTGTAGATAAATGCCTGTAATCCTACACTAGAGACGGACTCTCCTTACATTCAGAGCATCTGTAGGGATATAATCGTCAGGGTTTCTGGTGAGGACAGTTTAATGTGCTAGAGATGGTGGAGGGTAATAGTTGTGTTGCTATGAGATGGGACCAGAGGCAGCTTTAGGTCACAACGAGTGCTCCGTAACTGGTGCGCGGGTGGATGCTCCCAGTTTTATGTGAAGAGTGTGTTTCCTGGCTGTAGCGCAGTGAGTCTCTGGGGTCACAGAGGCTCAAACCATGCGCATACATCAGGTTTGGACAGACTTCTACAGTCCCTGACAAAAGTCTTGTCGCTTATCTATCTTCAATTATCTAGAAGCATCTGCTTTTAACATGAGCTTTAATCAATCGGTCGAGTTACAAACAGCTCAAGAGAAAAGCTAAAACCCTCCCAAATTATGTTTAATGCACTGAAAAAAAAAATCAGAAAAAATATTTATTATTTAATCAAGAGACAAAGGTTTTTTTTTTGCCTTTAAATAAATCGAACAAATTTTACTGCAAATACACAACCACATCAGCAAACGAGATCCACATTTAATATCCTGTATGCCTCCTGAAGGACTGCATCCATGCGGTTTCGCAAAGATTCATGCGATTTATAATAGCAAAGAAAGCAGTCTTGCGTGCCCCTCAAAGTTCATCAATATTCTTTGGTTTCATCTTCAATGCTTCTTCTTTCATCATCCCCCAGACATGCTCATGTTCATGACCAGGCTGGGCAATCCTGGAGGACCTAAAGGCTTCTATCAGAGACAGTATATGTGTTGTGGTGGGTGGCGAGAGAGACACGGACACGCATGCTCTGGTTGACAGCAGACAGGGTGTGTTTAACAAGAGTCACTTGTCTCTTTGCTGCTTTGGAGGTGGTTCGTGGGTGGCCCAATGTGCAGCATTTTCCCAGCAGCGGGTCGGGTGATGCTGCAATACTGGGAACGCCACCGAAGGTCAGGTTGGTGGGGCAGCGGCCGGGGTAATGAAGAGTGGCTCTCCTCCCTTTCCACTGACGAGGCACAGCTTGGTTGAGGCACAGCTTGGTCCTCCGTTACAGTGTATACAAACTGAAATTAAATAATTTATTAATAAAATAATGATCACAAGCTGACCACCCAAATAGTGTAAAGTTGTTTATTCTTCATCTTGTACATCTGTATGCTTTTACTCTTCCCGGCGATATGATGAAATACCCGAGAGAAGACGTGCAAAGAAAGCAAACCAACTCTGTTCTGACAAGCTTCTCTTTCTGACACACTCCTCCTCCTCCTCCTCTTCATCTCGTTTCCTCCTCCACCCTGTTGCTATTCCAGTCCCCCGTACGCTATGTGGGTCACTGCTCTCCTCCGCAGTGTTTGGGAATTTCCCTCCACTCCTTCAGTTTCCTGCTTGTCTATTTTTTTGAGTCTCCCGGGGATTCTCCGCACATGAACATCAGAGCAGCGTTTACAAGGCTCCGCTGCTTCATCACGGCAGTAACGGTTAATGATCTTAGAGCTGCTGCTCCGTTGTTGCGTGTGTCTGGTGGTAAATGACCAGGAAACTCAATCGCTCTTGTCGCGATCGATCAGGATTGTGCCCTTGAGCAAAGCACTCAAACACAGGTGGACCAGAGAGACTGGCTGAGAAAATTGGACCAGTGCCACTTTCTTCCGATGGAGATCTGTGGGGGATTCAGAGTTTTCATACACTACCGTCCAGTCGTTTGGGAAAGTTCAAACACGTGTTATTATTGCCCTAGAAGTGCGTCTGATGGAGAAGGTGTTTGTTCAGGCATTGCCTAACTCCATACAGGATGTGATGCGTTAAGTTTGACTTCAGACACTTTAAATGTTCAGACATGATGTGGGGCACGGACAAATGCACTTCTAGCAATTTTGGGCCTCACGGCAAAATAATAAATTGGGTGCTTTTAGCCATCATAGCCATCCAAAATCTTTGTATGCAGTTTAGTAGTACTGACCTACTACTGTTGTCATTGCGTTTCACCTCTAGGGGTCAGTAGTTAGAATTGAAAGCTTGATGTCAGTGGCGTATTATTACCTGCTACCTTCTTCTTGTTTCATTGTTGGGGGAACTTTGTGAGAAAAAAGGGTGAGGCTACATCTGTAAGATAATCTCTTGATCAGTATCTGCTTGCCAGAAAGATAATGCTAGCATACTCTCTACAAATTCAAGATAGAGTGGGAGGAGGTTTTGTGAGCTGTAACCGAAGGTTTTGTTTTTAATCAGTAATAGTTGTACGTTGGTATAATGTATAATGGCTCGCTAGCAACCAAACGTTTTACCCCAGCAACCAAATTTTCTGAACTCTAACTCAGTTTTGGACAATGATAAAGACATTTAGGTTGGTTTATATAACTTATAGTGACACAAGGAACATTTTATTATGCCACTGAACCCTCCATAGCAACCAGACTATTTCCCATAGCAACCAAATTGACCTTTCTCTTTCTTAGCTTTGGAAAAGGATTGGTGGTTGGTTCATTTTACTCATATTGAGATGGAAATGACATACTACATCACAGACCCCTCTATAGCAACCAGATTGATTACCTTAGCAACCGATTTGGTAACTCTGCAAAGTGTAGGGGTTGGTTTATGTTACTAGTTGACATCATTTTAAAAAGATTTTAAAAAGTAAAAACCGTAGCCATCTAGTTTATTGAGCAATCAATGAAGAAAGTAAACCTTTGAGAAACGAAATAAACCTGCAAAGCAGCGTCAGTTAGCTGAAATGGAAAGAAATCAATGATATCAACCCACATGAAATGAACGAGAGACTCAGAGGCACTTGGACTCCTTACGTATGATGACCGTGTTTATTCACTGTATAGCTCACATTATTATAACAAGGTGCTCTCTAATCTGCTTTAAATCAATACTCACATCCAAAATAATGTCCATTAGCTTCACCGTCACCAAAAAAGCTCAGATCTCTCAAACCAGGTGCTCATCTGAGGTCAAAGTTCAATCGAACTGAACGCATCCAGAAGCGCAGCAGGATTATTAACACAACCCATGTTCATCTCGATCCATGCAGCACAGCAGGTTGGAGTTCTGAAGGACGCAGCAGCGGTCAGAACGATGACATCATTTACCTCCTCCGTGCACTATCATATGGTATGGTAATGCCGGTGCACCGAGGCATGCTGGGGGTTTAAAAGCAGACCCTAGGCACAACATTCCCCCAGAAATAAAAACTTCTGGGAACATTTTGTGTGTGTTTGGAGGTCAAGGACGGCCTCACGCGCCTTGCCTCTGGCTGGTCTGGTGTGTACCCTTGTGGCATTTATTTAAAGAGCTCATCAGCCCTCGTGTACACGCACACACACGCACACACACGCACACACACGCACACACACTCCAGTGTGTCCTGCCTCCCAGTCTGCGGGATTAATTAATCTCGCTTCCCCTCCTCATCCGGGAGAGCTGCTGAAAAGGCCCCTGCCTCTTGCTGGTGGGCATCAGATGCCAGCGCTGAACTATTCATCACATCGACTTCAGGGATAGAGAGAGAGAGATGAATGGATAAAACAAGAAAAAGAAACATGAGCAAGGAGGAGAGGGTGGAGGGGTGAAGGAGGCTCTCTCCCGGCTGCCTGCCGTATGATTAAAAGTCGGGATGTTTCTATTGTGTCGCTGACAGTAGTCCTCATCATAATGTATGTGGTGCTGAGGTGAGCACTCGGGGACGATGGGAAGGACGTAATGAGGGACGCTGGGGCATTGCACGGGATTTGAAGAATGCAGCAGCACTGGCTTTGTGCAGAAATGCACTTTATGTTCAGTATTAGTTCTCAATAATTCAGCGAAAAGACTATTATTGTTAAAAAAAATGCTTGTTTTGAAAGTTTGTTATTTGAAAACCTGCCCATTTCTTCTCGTGGGCAGCTGTTTTGAATAATAAAAGTGAGAAGCTCGTTTTTTGTGCAGTTACGTAAACACAGCATCGTTTTCATAAAACCGTGCATTTTTGAAAACAGTGGGTCAAAGGGTGTTGGAGGTGGGTTTGTCATTGTCGTCACGCCATGTGCTTGGCATCACCATTCAGCAGCTTAGTTTACAAAGGCTTCTGATTGGCCGATATGACTTCAGCTTTAAAGTCCAGGGGTATAGTCCAGTTTTTCTTTCCTTTTGTACTAATCTGCCCTCCACCTGGCTTGATATCCCTCCTCCTCAGCGTGAATGTTTTCAACTAATCCGACCCGACCTGCCATGACCCGAATATCATTAAAATATTTGTGCATAAATTGTAACTGCAGCCACCTGCTCATTTCGGATCAATCACTGGTAGCTGAAAACTGACATCTGCTCTGACGGCTGATGAATAATGAAGCTGGGGCCCGCTTGCTGTGCTGCTGTGAGTTTGTGGGGTACCGTTGCATTGTAGGGAATATAGTGTTGGTGCACACAAAACACAAGTTCACTCCCTCATTTGGAGGTGTTTCTCCAGCAGAAGTGAAATGCTTTGGGTCATTATCCTGCTTGAAGAGAAATTATCGATCAAAACCAAGTTCGTCATCTTTTCACAGTCTAACCCTGATGAGATTACCCCACAGCATTATCCTCCCACCACCATGCTTCACTGTGAGAATGTTGTTCTTTATGGCCAAAAAGATCTAGTTCTGTTACCGTCTGCATCAGTTCTCCACAGGTTCTCCTTAACAAACGCTATCATTCTGGCTCGGGGGTGCCTCTTCTTTAGAAGTAGAGTATTTCTTGACTGATGCATCAGTGAATGGCTAGTAACAAAGGCTGTAGCGAACAGGCTTCACAATAATGTAGTGTTCAAGTGTAATAATCTCATCAATACCTTATGAATTTAATGCTGTACAGAGCCTCAGTCTGCATGTGTTTTCCTCGCTGCTCATCAGCATTAACACGTTTATTATGGAGCTGCGACACGAAACGCTAAATATTTACAGCAGAGGTGTGCAAAGGTCTGTGACCAAAGCTAGGAAAGAAGGTAAAAATGTTAAGATCTCCAACACCGCAGACTTCTCAGAGAATGGGATGATGCAAATGACTAGACATGAGAAGAAAGCAATGAAAGGTGGAGGTGGGAGAGGAAGAGGGAGGAGAGCTGTGCCCGTGTTGACGCCAGGCTTTGATCAGAGTGGCACCTGATGAGTCTCCGGCTGCTTCTTTACCAGGCACATCAAGGGCACGGTTAACAAACCAGAGCAAGAACACGACGGGGACATCGCTCTCATCTTCGAGTTTTCAGGAAATGGTTATTTTCAGGGAGCTTTTGAGGTTTGCAGTGAAGAAGTGAACGATTGTTTAAACTCAGCACTTGTTTTGGAAGAGTGGAGCAGTCAGACAACCCGAGAGTTGTGTTCAGAAGTTTACACACCCTCTCGGATCCACTCGGAGTTACCGCTTGAATGGAGCCATTTACTGTCAAACAGCTGTTGCCATGCGTCAAGCACGGTGGGGATAATGCTCTGGGGCTGCTTTGGTGCTGGTAGGGCGAGATATTTGTTCAGGTAAAAGGAACAAAAGGACAATGACTCAGCGCACATTTCCACATTGTGCAGGAACTATTCAGAGAAGAAGCAGCAGCTGTTCTTCTATCTGTAATGGAGTCACCAGATCTAAACCCCATTGAGCTGTTCTGGGAGCAGCTTGATCGTACGGTACGCAGGAAGTGCCCCCCAGCCAATCCAAGCTGTGGGAGGAGCTTCTAGAAGCATGGAGCGAAATTTCTCCAGATTTCCTCAAAAAAAAGAACAGCTAGAAGCCAAAGGTCTGCAACGCTGCAATGCAAAGATTGAAGGAAAAAGTTATTAATATTTCAAACAAATATGATTTCTAACCTCGGGAATGTCTCGACTGTATTTGCTATTCATTTTAATCTCACGCGGTAAATAAAACACAAGTTTTGTGGAACACGAGATTGTCTGGCTGACCCCAAACTTTTGAACGGTAGTGTACATTTATTTTTGTTTAAATCTCCGTGTTATCTATGAAAGCAGCTACCAATATAAAATCATTTAATTTTGGCAATTTTGAATTAAATGTTTATAGTTTTTTGCTGTTCACAAGATGCCAGAAGGCTCAAGAAAACAGAGATCCTAGACCTCCCCGTGAGGGTCTGAGCTGAGCCCCAAGACGTGCCCCTGTCACCCACACTGCCTTTATTCACAGGAGACTTTGTTTTTTGGAATCTTGATTCAATATTAAGTTTAATGGAGCAGATTATTTTGATATCAGTATAATTTACATCATATATAATGCATCGTTTCATTAGAAGTGAGTCATTGAGATCAGAAACAAACTGCTGCGCGTTCATCTCACAACGGCGGGGTCTTTCAGAGCCAGAGGGTCGTCGAACCGTGGACTTGTTTGTTTGAGTGACGGAAATGAGTTTCTCCACTCAGCTTCAAACAGGAGGAAGTGTGAGCACCTCCTCGGCATCTTCTGCAAATAGCCCCGACTCACAGGGACGCCGTGTCATTATTCGCCACGTTTGCAGACGCCGGGTGAAAATTGCTTCCACGAGCTCATCATCATAAACCATGAAAATGCCCCGTGTGGTTTTGTTAAAGGGATTGTGGAAGAATGACCTTTCCAAAGAGAAAGGAGGCGTTGTGAGCAGTCGTGGGATTATAGAAGCTGATTACGAGAAAACCGACACGGAGGAGCAGAGATGATAATGTGGTGATTGAGGCCACGAGGTCTTACCCCCATCCCTCATCTCTGCCTGAATGTCTCTTCACTCTTGAGCACCCTCCACCGCTCCTCCACTGTTGGTTTATGCATCTTCTGACCGTTTACAGAAGATCATTTGTTCCACTCGTCGTTAGTTTTCGGGTGAAGCCATTTATCGTTTACTCTTTTAAAATCATTTCGACAACAGAAACTTTCCAGATGAACCTGATCATAAGTTTACACACCCCAGATCTTAATATTCTGTATCTTTTACATCAATGACGCGCTGAAGTCTCTTGAGGATGAGGTTCTTTATCTTCTCTGTTGGTAAAGCAACACATTCTTCTTGTTAAAACGCCTCCAGTGAATTCTCCCCAGAGTGCTTCAGTGATACTGAGATCCACCAGAACCTTCTCTTTGTTCTGGTGGGCTGATGACGAGTGGGCGTGGCCTTGTTTTTTGGACCATTGTCGTGTTGGAATCTCCAGTAACATCCCATGAGCAGCTTCTGGCGGATGAAGCACATGTTCCTCCAGGATCCTTTGAGAAGATGCTGCTTTCATCTTCCATCGATTCTGACCAAGTTTCCTTTGGAGCTCACACATCCCCAGAACATCAGTGACCCACCTCTGTGCTTCACAGAGGGGATGGTGCTCCGTTCATCATGGGACTAGTTCACTCCTCTCTGAATGTAGAGGGTTGTGACCAAAAAGTTTAATGTTGGTCTCATTGTCCAAATAACTTTGTTCCAGAAGTTTGTAGCTTGACTCTGAGCTGTTTGGCGTATTGTCAACTGGAAATTCTTCTGGCAACTTGACCATGCAGCCCATTGTTCAAGTGTCTCCTTATTGTTATTTGTGGGTTTTCTTTGCATTTCTTGCAGTTTTTCTGGCAGTTGTAGCAAAAAACTGCTGGTTGGGTTCAACAGAATTCCCAATCCATCAGAGTTTGAACGCTGCTGATCGGCATTCCCAGTTCCTTGGAGATAGTTTTACAATCCCTTTCCTGTTTTCTACAGTTTTTCTCTTTTGCTTTCCCTGTTGCTGAAAGAGGAGAGGGTCGATCAGGAACCAGAATCTCAGAAGCCTTTTCTGGGTCGAGGTCTGGATGGTTACCTCCACCAGCCACTTGAACCCTTCTGAGTCAGTTTTTGTGCTTGTAATCATATTAGTACACAGTAAAATCCTAAGAGTTAAATTAACTCTGCTCAGAGTGTATTTGGTCCCACTCTATATAGAGTTAAACCAACTCTGAAGGAGAGTTATTTAAATAAGACTATTTGAACTAAACAGTCTATTTTTGTCTGTTTTTACTCTTTCTGGAGTGGACTTGGTCCCTCTCTGAATAGTTAATATTTAGTTTGCATTTTCCATGCAGATTTGGAAAAACATGAAGAAAACAGATTATTAAATTACTCTTTCTCAGAGTCAGTTTAACTCTATATAGAGTGGGACCAAATATACTCCGAGTAGAGTTAATTTAACTCTTAGGATTTTACTGTGTAGAGCCACTGCTCCTCTACATCAAGAGAAGCCAGCTGGAGTGGCTTGGGTATTTATTTCAGATTCCTCCCGTCTCTTCTTCCTCTGGAAAGAGTCCTTGGGGAAGGACACGCTGGAAAGATTAGCTGGACTGGGAGTGACTCGATGTCCCCTCATGAGCTGGAGGCGGTGACCAGGAAGAGGGACGTCTGAGCTTAGATCAGACGAGAAGAACTAAGGGCCTTTCACATCGGTGTTTGTGATCTTTCTAAGAACCAGTTTTATTTGCACATCTTTTCTAAAACAATCTTTCGGTTCACACAAACATTCATGTGATGCTTCCGTTTTATTTTTCAGTAAATCTGCTTTTTCTGTCGATATGGAGCACTGTGTGTACAATAATGAGGAATCAGTGGGTGTCTAACTAAATCCAGCTCTGCCTGCATCTCATCCGGATCCCTCACCCTCATCTGAACCTCAGCACCAAGCTGCTTCACAGAGCGTAGCGGTGGTAGAACCCCCTCTGCACCGGTCAGGGAATCAGAGCTGATCTCAGCACAGCTGCCTCGACCGTGTCCTGCGGCCAAAGCGATAACGCTGATCCTCGTATCTAACCTTTACCGTCAGGCAGTTAAGAGTTTGCTGAGGTGATCATATTTCACCTGACCCGGAGCAGTCTGGAGATTAGTAGATGCTTCAGGGAACAGGGATTGGCGCGTGAGTTTATTTTGAAAGCTAGACACATTTGAACTCCTCACAGAAGTGGTTCTGAATCGAGTCGATCAGGATTCTCTCCTGTGCTCGAATGGTTAAAAACACTACATCTAATGTCCAGAGTGGAATAAACGTTCCTGGAAAATGCTGTAAACAATGAACGCTTTCGGAAATTGAAATCTTGGTCGTTTAAGTTCATCAATGAAAAAATGCAAAAGTGAATCTGAATCAACCACAACAGCAGGACTCTTCACGCTGCGCTCTGCTGGTAGCTCGTTCCAAACATCTCGGTGAACTTCTGAACAGATCTTCTGTGGATGCAGCTGCGATCAGGGCTCTGTGGAGGCCGTGCATTGCTTCCAGTGCTTCTTACTCTTCTTTATACTGGAAGTAGTGGCTTTGGTTGTAGTTTTGGAGACATTTTCCTGCTGCAGAATAAATACAGGGCCAATCACACGACTCCTGGGTATTGCATGAATTTATTTGCAGAAAAGCGCACCAATATTCAAGGAATTTCCCCCGTGCTTCACTCAATAATCTCCAGCCATAACTCATTAGTCCAGAGCACCCGCTGCCATTTTTCGCTGCTTCCTATGCTTTTGTGCAGTCTTGAGTTTGAGACCTTGTTGAACTACCTTTTGTCTTTTTGCTGAGCTCAATCTTGCAATTACAATGTCTTTCTAAATCTTGGTAGTTGTT
>SRMA01024024.1:396789-470609 GCA_007224835.1 Danionella cerebrum
CTAACCATCATCCAACTAACCATCATCCATCTAACCATCATCCAACTAACCATCATCCAACTAACCATCATCCAACTAACCATCATCCAACTAACCATCATCCAACTAACCATCATCCAACTAACCATCATCTAACCATCCATCATCATAATTTTTCTGTCCCTCATCCATCCATCGCCCTTCTATTCATCCATCCATTGCTTTTGCTTTCCATCCATCTGCCTGTCCAACTCTGCATGCTCCCACCCATCCATCCATCCCTCCTGCTGTCCATTGCCAACCCATCAGTTCATCCGTTCACTCCGATCTTGAAAAGAGTCATTGAAGACAGAGTCTCAAACATCTACCGAACTGTTTTATTCAGAATTCACAGACATTTCAAGGATCCAGATGTTAAATAAAACAATAGATTCCATTCCAGTTCTAGGACAGTTGGACAAACACATAGATGTTGACCTTTGTAGGTTGTGTAAAAGTATGTTTGCTCCTTCACACGAGCTGAATATCTGTACATTTTTCTCATGTGGAAAATGAAACATGGCTGAAAGCTTTGGTGTACTTTGCCGCTTGTTCGTCTCAATGGGCTTCAATAGTGGTACGACCTTGAAGCTGTGCAATAATGTGCCGCGGTAGTGGAATTAAATGTTAAATTCTACTACTATTCTTCGCATACAAGGAGCAATGCTCTAAAATAATCACAGATGCAGTGGCATCTGCTGCATGTTTCTATTACAGGAGCCAGAAAAGGACAACAAATACCCACCAGAGACCCTCACACCAGGGGCGCCGCGAGAACATATTTACCGGGGCACGTGCTGATCCAAGCCGTCTTGATTTCCTCCCAGACTATTACTGCAAACACGATCATCCTCGCCATGTTCCCTGTGCTTTTTGAGATGTTTGCGCACCCCATTAGTGGACACCAGATACTCCACTGCTCTCAGACCTGCAGTCCAGATTAGTCAGAGCAGGAAACAAGAGCAGTCTGAGTTCAGCAGTGATCGGTTTGACCCCTCTGTTCATGACTCCATGTTCCTCTGCTGAGGTCCACCGTGGCTTCGGAGGTGTTCCAGCAGCTTTGTCTGACTTCCACCAGGCTCTCGGAGAGACTGATGAAGCAGAGAGGAAATCTTTTTCTTTCTTTCTCAATGACTTTCTCCTAGATAAAGGAGTTACTGAATCTGAAAAAGAGGCTTCAGTTTGCAAATGTGTCTGTAACGTTTCTGATTTCAGGTTCTGCAGTAGGTTGAGTAGGTGTGTTGCAAAAGTGATCACTGTGAGTAAATCACTCAAAGTAAATCCTTTCATTTTTTCCTGTTCTTGTTATTTTTCCCTTCTTTCCTCTGTTCCTTTTATCACCTCTTTATTCTCCCCTCTTTCTAACTCTCTCCATCTTTTTTTCCATTCTCATTCTCGCTTGTTCCTCTCCTTCCTCTTACTCTCCTCTTCTTTCTTCTCTTTTTTACTCTTCCCCTCTTTCGTTTAATTCTTTTCTCTACCATTTCTTCTCCTTCTTTTTCTTTCATCTTCTTGTTCTTGCTGCCCTCTTCTTTCTTCTTTTTGTTACTTTCTCCCTCTCTCCTCTCGTTCTCACTCTCCCCTCTTTCCTCTTCGTACTCTACACTTCTTTTCTTCTTATTATTTTTCTCTTCCATTTAACTCTTTGCTCTCCTTCTTTTAACCTAATCTCTTCCTATTGCTATCTTCTTACCCTCATATTCTTCTTCTCTTCCTATTTTCCCTTCTTTTTCTCCTTCTCCTTTTTATCTTTCTCTTTGTTATTCTCCTTTCCCATCTCCTCTTTCTTTTTACCCCCCCTTCTCTATTGTTATCCTCCTTTTGTCTTCTTTGTTCGTCTTTCCTGCTTCATTGTCTGCAACGTCTTTGTCTTCTCCTTTTGTTTCTCTTCTTCTCTTCCTCTTTGCAGAGAGACAGTTTCAGGTAAACCGAGGGTGGCATCTTGATGATGCTTCCTCTTTGCTTTCGTGATCTATAGAAGCATCCTGCGGTGTCTCTGTAGAGTTTCTGACCAAAGCGACTTGCTTCCAATCGGAGGCTCTCGCTTTGATGAACACAACAGCTCTGAGAAGCTTGGCATGGGTGTCTTAGTTTGGAAACAAACTCTTGAAAGTTTAGTTCTGTCTGAGCTTTAAATGAATGACTTTGTATTTGGAACAGAATTATAATCTGAAACCTGAAGTTAGTTCTGATTCATTGCTGTGTGTGTCAATGTTTGTTCATAAACCCTGTGCATCTGCGGGTGTGTGAATGGGCTTGAAATATTTATGCAGGAGCTTCAGCAAACAGTTAGCATCTGAACGCTTGACACTCTCACAATGAGCCGCTCTGCAGAGCCCACTCCAGCATTATTCACCGCTCGTCTGCGTGGACCGACCTGCAAACGTGTCTCTAATCTCCCGAATCTCAATAGGTTCAAAATAGCACTCTGTGTACAATATGTAAATGTGAGCCTGTGGGCTGCTGAGTTCCCATGTGACCTGCTGCACTCGCCAAAATGTGCAGTGTGCAAGCGGAGCTCGCAGCTTGTGATGATGCATCCCACAATGCACTGGGCTCCTCTTGACCTTCGATTTTCAAACGAACCTGCGGCAAAATTAGCTGCGCTGTTTAACCTTCGCTTAGGCTGATCATACAAATCCCTTTATTTGCACAAACTATAACAAAACAAATTCATGGATTATACTATTGAGTTTATTTGAGATTTTTTCATTTTTGGCAACGTGAGTCATGAATAAAATGTGCAGTTAGTGGAAGAACCACGGCAGTAAACGATGCTGTTTTCCATTCCTTTTTGCTTTGAACAAAAACACTGAAAAACCTTAAAACTTGCCATTTGTGTTTGCGTTTATACCTGAACACATCATTATAGTTTCCTGTCTTTTCTTCTTGTTTCGCCTCATTTTCTCTTATTTTTCCCCTCATTCTCCTTTTTCCCTTGTGGTCCTCCCTTAATTGTATAACTGGCTTGCCATGACATTCAGAGTTTTCCCTCTGTCTTACGTCTCTCCGCGCTCCTGTGTCCATTTATTGGAAACGAAAAAAAGTATATTAAAGTGTGGAGCCCTGTAATCCTGCTCTCTGTTCTTTTGTTTCTTCATTTGGCTGCCTTTCTACAACTTTCTCCAGACTGCATCTCTGAAGCTCAGCCACAGGCTTCTTCTTCATTTCTCTCACTCAGGAGGAACGGCCAGCTCCAGGAAGGGTTCTGGTTATCACAAGGATTCTGGAGGCCTCTGTGCTCTGAGAAACCTTAAGTGCTTAACCTTGACCAGTGCTCTGAGCACTGCGAGATCTAGCTCTTATATAAACCAGCGTCTGGCTTTCCTAATCAAGTCCAATCGGTAGAATTAAACACAACTGGACTCCGATGAAACTGTAGAACCATCTCAAGGATGATCAGAAGATGATCTCACAGAAAGGCTCTGAATACTGAGCACCATGCAATGTTTTTCTTTGTAAATGAATCTGCAAAAATGTACACAATTCTGTGCTTTTCAGTCAGTATGGCATGCTGTGTGTACAATAATGTAAAAATAATTTCTGGAGGTCTGATTTGTTTCCGTACTCATCCTCTGTGTGCAGATGGTGTGAGTATAATCATTAGTGTAGCGCTGTGTGTTTTTCTTAGCACAGCCAGTGAGTGTCAGCACGTCTAAAAGCACCTTGAGACCTCCAACCGCGGAGTGATTCAGTGCTCAGTGATTTCTGTCTCATCTCTATCAGCCCGATGTAACATCCTGAGATCTCCCTGTGAGAGATGGATGGAGCACTTCACATTTCTGCAGGAACACCCCCAGAATGCTTTCTACACTCTCGTATTCTTCTTCCCCACAGCTGCTAAATCCCCAATTCTCTGGTCTGAGGCCTGCGGTCTCGGCGGTTGCCTGCGCGGCTTTGGTAGAAATCCCTCTTTGCCGCCGTGCTGATAAGACTTCACGGACGCGATGCCTCTGATTACGTGCTCTCAGCATCTCTTTCACAGCGTCTTGAAAAGCCCCTCGTTGTTTTTGAAGGTTTTCATTTTCACTCATCTTTTCGAAAATAAGATTGTGTGTCTGCGAGGTTTAGGGGATTGAAGGGGTTTTTTTTATTCAAGTGGTGTTCATCCACCGCCTCACATCAAATCTGTGTCTATGGGATCCAAAACCTAATTTGATATCTTTGATCAGGAGTGTATGTACAGGTTTATTCAGGGGATTTTGAAAATATTGAACATCAGCATCCGCTGCCTGTGATCAAAATACCTCAACTTTATTTTTTACAAATGGATGCATTCACCAAGTTCCAGAGAATTATTTTTTATAAAGAACATTTGATATAACCGCTTTAATAATCACGGAAATCACAAATCAGAAGCAAAAGCTAATCCCAATTCTGAAACAAACACAAACAATAAGTGTATAGTTATCTATCCTACCCCCCCCCCCCCACTAAACTCTACATAGAATCAATGAATCCAAAAGAAAGAGAAAAAATCGAAAGCAGTTTGGCTTAACATCACACTATAAAACTCAAATATTCCAAAACAATCCTCTCTTCAACCCCTTCACCTGCATTCCTTGGTACATACGTATTTAAAGTCGTTTGCAAAAGTTTGTGCACCCCTGTGAATGTTTTTGATGTTCGTTTATTAAGCATATAAATGCATCATACAGGAGACAAACGCAGTGATATTTGTTGAAATAATCCTTGTACACTTTCCGAAAATCGTATAAACATAATTCAGAATTTATACAAGAGATTTTATATAATGGAATAAAAAAATAATACCCTTATAAAACCCAGGATTCAGCTTTTGATCAGCAGCTATTGACATGTTTTGTTTAGAATTTCTTGTTTAGAATAACTTGTTTGTAGAAGTGTCACGTTTCTTCCGGTAGTTTTTACAGTGTCTGCATTTTAAGGCGATCTCTGCTTGTGAATAGAACTGTTCTACTTCCAGTATATCAGCGCCCCCTACCACGAGGCTGGATAACTGCGTGCAGTGTTGTTTTTGACAGCCATCTAAGTTTGAATTTTAATGTCAGTCTATTTTAAGAAAATGATTTCAGTTTTAGTCACATTTAGTCATTTAAAAATGGGTACTTTGTATTTGAATGACAGATTACAGCCACGAATCCAAAATGTCTTGAACGTGCAACCGTCCGCTCATTAACATTTTCATCCGTCACAACAGAGATATAATTAGCTCGTCACCGTCTCGTTAGCATCACAAGAAAAAAGATCGCCAACAATATATTTTCATTTATTCAACATCGACGGAAACAACACTGGTGCCTCATCAACACTGTTTATCAGCTAAACCATGTAAACTCAGAGGATGTACCAAGACTTGATCACATCAATACCAACATTTCACCAGTTCACCATGCCGTTAACTATCCTGGTGACACAAGGCCCATGAAAGGTCTCTAACGCAAGGAAGCGACCTGAGCCCAGAGACCCTGTGTGGCGAAGGGGTCAACGGAAGCGGTTAGAGAAGAGTTCCTGCAGCACAGGGTCAACATCCCAGATCCTCCCCACAGCAATGCACAGTGATTCTTAGTGATTGGTTCTTAGTATCCGAACGCTTGTAAATCCAACCAAAATACTGAATACTTTCAAGGCCTCCCCTGACCCCCCCACCTCCACAACCTGGTGAAAGATCTCGTAGCGAGAGAAATGTGTTTTTAAAAGAACATTACCTTTAACAAAATCCGAATGATCCAAGTGGTGGATGATGTTTGCTTTCTCCTTCTTTGTGTTTTCAGAGGCTTTCGACATGGTGCTCCGCTTGGGCCGTAATTCCACGCTGACTCTGCTTCGGGATGAGTTTCCTGGTTTAGGAGCCGGAGCCAGTGGAGCGGTCACACAGTTATTCCTGGACATGTCTCTCTACATTCTGGGCTCTGATGCCAATGTCAACGACATGGTCTCTACCTTCTTATCTCGCGTTTTCCCTCTTATCTACCGACGCCTCAATGGAAACGCTGCGGTGGCAGGCATCTCCGAAGAATGCCTCCGCGGGGCTTGGCAAAAAAGCTCTGCGTTCGGATCATTCCCCAAGATGCTGATGACCCGGCTGTCCCGCTCTCTTCTGGCCACTCGGGTCTTCCTTCAGGCTCTGAACCTGGGCATCGAAGTGGTCAACACCACTCAGCATCTGCGAGCGGGCAGGGAATGCGGGCGCTCGCTGCTGAAGCTGTGGTACTGCCCGCACTGTCAAGGGCTGCTGGAGGCCCGGCCGTGCCGCCCGCTCTGTGTCAGCACCATGGGGGCATGTTTGGGAGGAATGGCTGAGGTGCAGCCGCACTGGAGGGCATACGTGGAGGAACTAGGGTCGCTCGCCGCTGCCATGACAGGGGAGCAGGACATGGAGGCGGTGGTGCTGCGGCTGCACTTCATCATCCGGCAGGCTCTCAAACAAGCCGTGGCAGCCAAAAGCAAAGTCAGTGCACAGGTGAGTGATGCAGGACATGATTCTCACCTGTGTAAAATTCCAAGACCTACAAAAAAGTCACTTGGGGTGAGATTCCAAAGCGACAGGAAGTCAGTTGTTTTAAATTTTCTTGTAAAATTAAGTACGGGTACAGGCCATGTACTTTAACAAACTCCTCCTAGAGATAAGAAGCTCCTCCTCAGTCTCTCGATGTTGTCTGGGACCAGAATCACCTTCCTGACCTTGGTGCAGGACCTTCCTGTTGTAGATTGAGAGCGGCTCTGGGAGCTCGACGCGGATCTGGCTGATCTCAGCACTCTCCAGAGAGCTTCTGCAGGGTGCTGTTCCTGAAACAGCCTCAAGTCCCCAGGCTTTCTGGAGGGCAGTCTGAAGACTCTGAGGTTTTGATCTGACAGGAATCATCACCCCGTACACAGATGAATTCATATTTTCAGTAATAAAAAGCAATCGATACAAAATCTTTCCTGTAATCTTCAAGAACCTGTAGACCTCTCTCTGGTGGCTCCT
The DNA here is from genome assembly GCA_007224835.1 of Danionella cerebrum. NCBI lineage: Eukaryota > Metazoa > Chordata > Actinopteri > Cypriniformes > Danionidae > Danionella > Danionella cerebrum. Next base: position 403,757 of record SRMA01024024.1, read on the forward strand.
TCTCTTTCTCCATGATGACTTTAAACAGCAGTAACACACTCCCCCTGCTGAGATCAGGAGGCCAAGTGCTCATGAAATATTGAACGTGAGCAATGCTGGCGTTTGTTCTGCGTTCGCCTGACGGGGGCGACACTTAACACGTGCAGGACCCTCACTCAGCTTAACGAAATCGCCTCAGATTATTCATCAAAGCTCCATCTCCACTCATCCCTCCTCCGCAGGGTGTAGGCGCTCCGGCGTAGGTTCAGACGGGTTTGAACGCCCGTGTTTGCTGCACAGAGTGTTTGTGGAGATCAGAGAGACCTTTGAAAAGAGTAAAATAAACATTTTATGATTCCCAAAGGGGGAAAGGAGCTGCTTGATGGGGCTCCTGTGAAGTTTTAACTGCAGGGTGCTGGAATTACTATTACACACCACTTTATACTTTCCACCGTGAAACCTCGTGTCCCTCATTGTGATTCATATAACAAATAACTATAACCCTGACTCCCCGAGGCTGCGCTCACTCTCTCCCTAAACCTCCTCAACTCTGTTGGCTTTATAATAGATGTTCACTCTAGAGGTGACAATAAAAGTAGTAACAATAGTAAAAGTGCATTTGATTTGTTTGGAGACGCTTTACAATAAAACATACTCTCCCTGGCCACTTTATTAGGTACACCTGTCCAACTGCTCGTTAACGCACAGTTATTTTCAGCCAATCACACGGCAGCAGCTCAATAGGCCTGGACCAGACGATCCGCAGCAGTTCAAAATGAGAGTATTTCAGATACTGCTGCTCTACTGGGATTCATCAAACGTCTCTAGGGTTTACAGAGATCAAATCGAAAATGGTGCCAGAGGTCCGAGGAGAACGGTCAGACTGGTTCGAGCTGATAGAAAGGCAGCAGTACCTCAAATATGAGTTTGCAGAATGGGTCAAACGTTGAGGCGGATAACTCCTGCTGCTGAGAACAGGAAACTGAGGCTACTTTTCACCAAAATTGGACAATAGAAGATTGAAAAACGTTGCCTGGTGTGATGAGTCTCGATTTATGGTGTACATCCAGATGTTAGGGTCAAACTGGTTTCTCTCCACACTCACGGCTCTGAATCCGCAGCAGCTGTGTTTCGTTTCGATATGACGAAACTCCAGGTGCGATCGAGGTGTACCTAATAAAGTGGCCGGTGAGTGTAACTACTGCAGACAGCTCAGTGATTGGCTGGTCACAGATCCCTTTGATTGGAGTAGCGTCTGATTCTTATTAATTCTGCCGTGAAACAAAGATATTACACGAGGACCCCTCTGGCCATGTTCTCGTTCAGTGTGACATCTCACTCATCAAAGCGCTTTCTCTCATCTCTCCTTTAAAATATTCCCTCTCACTTCTTGCTCCAGAAAAGAATGCATGATTTATGAAGCACTATTTTTACCAGGATCTGAAGAAAAGGGATGGAGGAAGAGATTGAAAAGCATACTTTAAAGCTACATAAAAGTGATGGAGAGCAGAGTTCTGCTTTCCGGAAGCGACCGGTGGCCCGAGGGAGCGGATCTACTTCTGCACTGACCTCTAAGCTGTAAACGAAGAGCTTCGGGCAGACATTCGCTGTAGTTACACGAAACAGTCTCCGTCTCTCAACACTTGAGGGACAGCTTTGCAGAAAGGTTCGGTGGCTCACAGACTGGAACGGTTTTGGACGAATATAAAAGTAAAAAAACTCTTTTTTGATTTCGGAATGAGCGTTGTTTGGTTTTGGCAGTGTCCATCAAAAGGTCAAAAGTCACTGCGATACGAATTTTACCAGATTTTACAAAAGCCCTCCTTTACATGAAGCAGTCTGCTGTGATTGGTGTTTATACCCAGTGCTGATGCTGCAGTAAATCCAACAGCAAATGCAATCCCTGACAAAAGTCTTGTCGGTTGTGTTCAGAAGTGTCCCTGAAATACATTAATAAGCAATATTTTTACAAGAAACGCCTTATTTTGATCCCAACGGTGCAAAACTAAACCATCAGAAAGTATTGTGATACTCTCAGCTTGATGAAGCCCAAAGATAAAGTGTTGTCTCCTCGTCATCTGAGCTTCAGCTGTGACTAACAACGGATGGATCAGAGATCAGCTGTGTGGAATAGAATCCCAGTGCTCCAGACCCCTGATAACATGCCTAAGATTCACCCAGAGACTAAAGTGTTGATTATCAAGAGGCTGAAGAGCAGATCCCCTTCAATGCGCTTTTGACAAGCCCAGGTGAGGCAGACCCCGCAAGAGAACTCCTCGAGAGACCAGGTCACCTGAAGTCCCTTTTCAACCAGAACCTTTTGTCGGATTGTCGAAACAAAAGATGATTGATGATCTGAGAGGCATCACTGCTGCTTAAAGGAGGGACAGTGGAAAAGTGGCATTTTTCAGATGAACCTGTGGGGGTGTGTGAGAGATCTGTGGGGTGGAATGCAGCATCAATACAACCATAAAAGAGGCCAAGTTCTCCTGCAGGATGGTCTCCACATCATAGTTCCTCAAGGTGAAGAAGATCGAGATGCTCCAGGATTGGCCAGTCTGGTCTCCAGACATGAACATCACAGTGGATGTCTGGGGTTTGTTAAAAGAGGAAGCATTGAAGACGAAAAGAATATCGATGAACTCTGGAGGGCACACAAGACTGCTTTCTTTGCTATTCCTAATGACTTCATCAATAATTCGCATGAATCCTTGTCAAAACGCATTAACGCGGTGCTTCAAGAGTCACACAAGATATTAAATGTCTATCTCACAGCCCCACTGCCTCATTTCCTGATGTATTTCTGTATTTGCAGTAAATTTGTACGCGACAAAACGTTTGTCTTTAAAACTAAAAGTCAAAACTAATTTATTTCAATACATTAAACAAGATTTGGGAGGGTTTTAGTGTTTCACCTGAGCTGTTTGTAACACCAAGCGGGACTTTTGTCGGACTGAATATTTGAGTATGGTAATGAGCTGCAGTGAAGTCACCTGGCGAGCTCCTCCCGAAACTTGTTATAAAAACAGAAACAGGCTCTTAGATTGTACACAGTATGCGTTTGGGTGCGTGTTTGAGCGTATGGTCCCAGTGCTCAGTCACTGCTCTAATGAGAGAAGTCCCAGTTTTATAAACACAAACCCGCGCAGCAGCTCGCTTAGATACACACTTTCACACACTCCGAATAACATTAATCAAAACCATAGGGAAACAGACCCGGAGTAAATTACTGCAGAAAGAGCCACGCTTCGGATGGCTGCTGATGATTTCCCATGAGCACACACCACGGGGAGCATCTGTTAGAGTCTGGGATGAGATTGGGTTGTGTGAGCGAGCTCGTGTCATTGATAGTGCAGTGGGAACTTTAATAATAAAAATTAAGTTAAGTTCTATTATTACACTGTGGAAAAAACAGTGAACAGATCCCTGGACCCAAAACTTGAGTGGAAACCGTTGCCGTATTTTCCGTTCTCAAAGGCTCATGGTAATATAAGGCGCAGTCAAGCTTTAATCATCTCGCAATACTCCTAACAAGTAACGCATCAAATACACGAAGCAGCCACTTTATTAGGTACACCTCTCTAGTACGTGATCGGATCCTTTTTGCCTCCATATCGACACGAGAGCTGCTGCAGATCTACTGGTTTGAGATCAGGGGTGGAGTACCTGAAAAAGTGGCCGGTGAGAGCACACACAGATAGACTCCCCTTTACTGGTTCTTTCTCTTCCCATCAAGTTTAACAGCTGGGAGATTTCACCAGTGGGAATTTCTGTATTTCTAACAAAGTTGTGTTTCATGTAAATATACATGTCTGTCTGTTTATCTTTCTGCCTACCTCCCTCCATATCTGTCTGTCTGTCTGTGTGTCTGTCTAGCTACTTACAAGTCTTTGCTTTGGTCTGTTTATCTCTTCATCCATCTGTGGATCTTTCTACCTACCCCCCTACCTGTCTGTGCATTCATCTGTCCATTTCTTCATCTGTCTATCTCTCTACCTACCTCACTCCGTATCTGTCTGTCTTTCTGTCTCTTCATCCATCTATCTTTTTTTACCTACCTCGCTGCATATCTGTCTGTCTGTCTGTCTGTCTATCTGCTCTAATGGCATGTGACCATTAGCTGTCTCTATAATTGCAGTGAACAAATGTTTTGTAAATGATTATTCTGTGTTTTCACAGCAGGTAAATGTTACGTTTACAGGATGACGTCCGTCTGGAAACATACGTAGACCTGTTTACTACAGATTTGTTACACAGATTAGTATTTTATCGTTTCCAACACACCAGCAAAGCTAAGAATGTGAGCAGATTTTTGTAAAATGACTTAGAGGAATGAGGTCTGTAGGAAAATGATTTTTGTACTAATTTTAAACGAGGAAAATGCTTTTGGCTGTTAATTGTTTTGTTTTGTTTTCTAAAACGTTTTATAACGTGATGCTTTGCTTGAATCGTGTTGCATCAGGATTTCGATTTGTTTCCAGCTGTTGCCTCTGTCTGCTTCCATGTCTTTCTCTTTATCTCGTAATCTTGTGCACAAACACACGCATGCACAGTATCTATTTACCTTCCCCTGGGCTGTTTGCTAGAAAGCGCTCTATTGATCTGCTCTGATAAACATGCCCTTTAGCTCTACACTGGTTTGCTGCTGCGGTTACTGGAGAGTCATTTCTCGAATGACTTTAGGGTAAATCCTCCCAGTCTCCGCCCTCCGCTGCTTAAGAACTTGTTAAAAAGTGAATCTTGTTATCGACGCTCAGCCTGGTGCTAGAGCTCCCCATCCACAGCAAGACGTCCTTGTTCTATCGATCTCCTGCTCTGTCCCGGCACAATCCCAGTCTGTTTAGCCGGTCTTCATTCATGAACAAAATGCACAAGTCGTACAAGACAAAACCGACGCCCCGGACCAGCCCCCGTGGGAAATTAACCCAACATTAAACCTCAACATTTGCATTTTTATTGCACCTGAAAGAAAGGCAAGACTCCATTATCTCACGCCGCAGCACTGGGAGCGAGAACCTCTGCCCCTGCACGGTGCTCGTGAGAACAGTAGTGTTTAGTGCACTTGTTTGCGTTCTGCTGAGGGTTGTGATCATTAAAAGAGCGTGAGGTGGTGTCTGGTGACTTAACCGCGTCTCGTTTTGGATCGAGGATCAATAAACGTCTGCAAGGAGAGAAAAGGAAATCTAAAGGAAATCAACATTTGGTGTTTCTAGCAAACCAGCATTTCCTCTTCTAGGAAAACCTGCACGCAGTCTGGGATTTTACTGGGTTTAAAATCAGCCGCCAATTAACTCAAACAACTGTAAATGATCATCATTTGAAACCCGTAGCGGGATTAATATTTGGTTACGAAGAGTTAAACTTTGCTATCAAGGCGAGGTTGAGACATAGGGTAGTTGTCCTGCAGCAACAAGGTCTCTCCTAGAGAAAGATTTCAAAGCAGACTGGGGTTTCAAGATGAGCTGCTCAAGATCTTTTGAAGAAGCACAAAGGAACAGGAAACACTGAAGATTGTCAGTGACTTAATGAAACAGACGAGACACAACAGTCTGCTCCAGCAGTGCCATCGGCTCAGAACTGAGAGAAACCAGTGGGACCCAGGTGCAGCCTGCAGAAAGTCTGGTCAAAACTGGAAGAGTTGCAGCCAAAAAGCCAAATCGCTTTTGTGGGAAGTGACTCAGGACATTGAAATATTTGTCTGCAGCAGAAGCTGTTTGTTCAGTGAAGGACTGGAAAATGGGAGCACAACCCATGGTGGAGGTTCCTTGAACATTTGGTGCTGCATTTCTGCAAGTCGATTTGGAGAGTTGATACTGTTACACCATGCAACACCTTCAGGGAGCCGTTTGATTGGCCCAAATTTGACTCCAAACCCACAGACTGAGAACTTTGTTCATAAAGAAGAGCAAGAAGCTCTGGAAGTGATGCAAGTCCTCCACAGAGCCCTGATCTCAGCACCATCGAGTGTTTCTGGGATTACATGAAGAGACAGAAGGATATGAGACAGCTGCATCCACAGAAGATCTTTGAGATGTTTGGAACAAGCTCCCAGCAGAGTTCCTTCAGAAACTGTGCGCAAGAGAATTTTTAAACAAATTCATTTCTAATCCTTTTTTTTTCAGCACTTTTCACTACAACCTAAAACTTTTGCACAGTAGTGTATATAATGCAGTGGGAGGACGTTTGTGGGGACAGGTAGCTTTAATTACTAGCCTTGTTGTCAACACGCCTCGCTCGAGACCAAAAACAATCCCTTTGCTGTCATTTTACAAGTTCACTGTGCACTGCGTTTCTGTTATTTTGTCTATCAAGAAACAAACCCTCAGTTAACGAAATAATATCTTCAGCAGTTTTCATCCAGGACCATTTTATAAGAAAATAATGAACAATTTGCTGCTGCTTGGGTATATTTATATTTTATATTTACATTCACGCATTTGGTAGACGCTTTTATTCTTGCGCAATGCACTACCAACTGAGCCGCAGGAAAGCCAAAACATTTGAAGGGACATGAAAGAAATAGCGATAATGTTTTTTTTTTATTTGATAAAAGATAAAAGCAGCATTCTTTTTGGTCTTGGATTAGAAACAAGACCAAGATCAGAGACGGTCGAGACCAGGACAAGACCGGTCTTGAGCACTACTACTAATTACTATTTACTCATTCAGTTACTTACTCTTAAGGGCTTCACTCCGGGGCCTCACTGGTAGCATGTTGGAGTTGCCAGAGCAAAGCCGTTACTACACAAATGCAGAGGAATCAAAAGTATTAACATTCATTACGTGAGTTGAAGTATAGATAGAGTATTACACGAGCGCATTCAAATCTCACACATCACTGCAAACGTAGCATTTGTCTAGCCGTAGCTTCTTCTCTCACCTTCTTCTTACTGTTCCATCTTCTCTCATTCACAGGTGAGTGGGATGTGTGCGCACACACCCCCGCGGGTCTCCCGTGCTGTGGCAATGACGGCAGAACACCCGGCCTCTTCCCTTGTGCCCCAGAGTCGACCTCCGGTAAACTTTGACCCCGACGAGACCCTGTTTGGGCGGCGCAGGTAGCAACACGTCAAATACCACATGGTTTCCTCGTGATTCATGAATCAATTTACATGGAACTTTAAAAAATGTGATCAACTAGTAATCAGAAATTATGACATTCATTGTAGGAGCCATAGTGTGGGTTACTATGGAAACGCTCAGGAGCTCAGGTCACTAGGGCCGGTTACTGTATGAAGTGAATGTGGAGAGAGTGGAGCGGGGTAGCCGTGTTTTTCGTTTGCTTCGGTTCTATAAGCCGCTGTTTATTAAACCACCACACACTCATTCAGGAATCAAACACAAACAGAACCTTCCGCTTCCTCTCAAGCGACAAGGAGTCGCAACATTCATGATTATTTTTATTGAAGCAAACGCTGCTATTTACTAATAGGTCTAATAATAGGGATCTTGAAGGAGAAAAAAAAGATATCATTTACGCTTCTGATTCTGGCTGATTGTTTTGAAAATCGATAGGCTAATACTAAATAAACCTATTAAAGAATGAACTTTTAAAATCACCAGTTCCCCAGTACAGCCCACGTACTACCCCCATGGTTTTCCAATGAGTCTTCGATAAAATGGAAAACAGATGTGCTCTTTCAAACACTGGCTTGCTCCTAGTTTAGGAGGTTTGTAGGAGATCTTGCAAAAATACCTTTTGACCTCACTCTATGTCGACAGCATTGACACCAGAAGCTATTGTAGATTTTCTTTCCTGACTTCAGCTCGTGGAGTTAGAGATGGTTGGAGCAGTGTGTGAGTTCTGAAAGGCAGTAGCAGTGTGCACTTGAGATGGAGGAGACTGTGTCCAGCTTCACGGCGATAGAGAGAAGCTCATTAACAAGCTTAGTCTCCCGCCGTCTGAGTGACATTGAGCTGCCTCCTTCTCTCTCTCTCTCTCTCTCTCTCTCTCTCTCTCTCTCTCTCTCTCTCTCTTTCACAGCGGGCTCTTGCGTCACAAACATAATGTCAATTAACAGTCAAAGCATCACTAATCTCATTAGGCTCATAATAATTTATTTCTGCAACCTTCCATCCCTGTATATATCCTCCTAATCTTCTGCCGTTCTGCTGCATCTTGTTTATCTGCTCGTTGACTTCGTTCTGGCTCCTGTTGTTGATTCTCAGTTTCCTGTCTCTCTGCTGCAGGGAGTTTATCTCAGCTCTGAGGGGCTTCACCAACTTCTACAGCGTTCTCGGGGAAGCTCTATGCAACAAGGAGTCAGCGCCGCTCAACAGCTCCCTCTGCTGGAACGGACAGGAGATGACAGACAAGTGAGTGGTTTGTTTAGCGCTGTGCTGCACCCACAGGATGCTTTTCTTCTGTTACTGGTCCACACTCAAAGGAAACACAGCTCACTGTCCCTCCCGAAGAGGAGTCTTCTACCTCTAGTCATGACACAGAGTAGATGTTTTGTTTGAGTGGATTTTAAAATTGGTGCAAATCAAATCAATTGCACGAGGGACTGAGGTTAGTCTTTAAGATTAACTTCGGAAGATTGCAGTTCCAGGTCAGGTTTGATCGTCACAGTTCTATATTTTATCACTTTGTTCTTTTCTCTGCCCCAAAACCATCAGAAAACTATCGTTTGTGTTTTCTTAGAAACCCAAAAAAGTTTTTTTTTCTTTTCCAAACACCTTCGATGAATTTGAGTAAAAGTGTTTTCTGGAGCACAAAAGTGCTTTGAGGAAAATCTAAATGTTCTGTTCCAAACATTCATAAAGCACCTGAAAGGCATACAAGCAATGTAGAATCCAGATGATAATATTTATTTAAAAATAAGTTTGTTTGTTTTTTCGATAACTCCATAGCGAAATTTTACAAAGCGCTACAAATCCATACAAACAATATAAATCTTTGTTTCTTTAAAAAACGGTTCAAAATACAATAACAGGTGGCACGGTGGTGCAGTGGTTACCAGTGAGGCTCTCCGGTGACCTTCCTGGAAGGAGTTTATATGTTCTCGTCGTGCTTGCGTGGGTTTCCTCCGGTTACGCTCACAATCCCTAAACATGCGTCAAGTTAATGGAATAATCTAAATTCCTCTTAGGAGTGAATGTTGTGCTTCAATGGACTGGCGACCTGTCCAGGGTGTTCCCCCCCCTCTCTCCATTGTGAGTCAGCACCAGCAGACCCCCGTGACCCTGAAAGTGGGCAGGAAAATGAATGAAAATAACAAACAACATTGATATTGATCCAGAATTGGTAAAACAGTGTGTGACGGAGTGCAGGGCTGTTCAGCATCAAAACGCAGCACTGCGGGAGAGGTGGACTATTTTCCTCCGCCAGGAGCAGCGGATGGATGTCGCGAGTGCAATCGGGGATCACCAAAAGCACCAACTGACCGGGCCTAGAGTGTCGTCTCTGAGCCAGCTGAGTCACTGGGGATCGGCTGGATTCCCGTCCTCCAGAGGGGCGTATCGGCCGCTGGACCACATATAGTATTTATTCAGCCACCAGTTCTTCCTCTTAAAACGACGAGGAAGGTCTGGGATTGTAGACTCAACTATGAGACAAGAAACAAAACCAGAAAATCACATTGTAGGGTTAACAAATACATTTCTCTGTAAATTAGTCACCCTAATTAGTTTTTAGTCACCTGGGTCTTACAGAGTGGCCGCTTACAAAACGTCAAACAGCTCAGCGACAAGCTCCAAACTTCTAATAAAGTTATCTGGATAATGAGACCAACATTAAACTTTTTGGCCACAACCACCTACATTTGGAGAGGAGTCAACAAGGCCTATGATGAATGGAGCACCATCTCCTCTGTGAAGCATGGAGGTGTGTCACTGATGTTCTGAGGATGTGTGAGCTCCAAAGGAAACCTGGTCAGAATCAATGGAAGATGAATGCAGCATCTTCTCAAAGGATCCTGGAGGAAAATGTGCCTCATCCACCAGAAGCTGCTCACGGGACGTTACTGAAGATTCCAACACGACAACGATCCAAAACACAAGGCCACGCCCACTCATCATTGGTTCCACCAGAACAAAGAGGAGGTTCTGGAGTGGATCACAGTCTCCTGATCTCAATATCACTAAAGCACTCTGGGGAGAACTCAAACATGCCGTTCATCCAAGAATTTACAAGAGCTGGAGTTTTTTTCCAAGAAGAATGTGTTGCTTTACCAACAGAGAAGATAAAGAACCTCATCCTCAACTACCTCAAGAGACTTCAGCCGGTCATTGATGTACAACATACAGAATATTAAGATCTGAAGTTTCTGTTGTCATTCTGATAAGTAAACGCAGCTGTTTGACAATAAACACAACCGTTAACGATGAGTGGAACAAGAAAAAGCAGAATGCTGTAGACACTCCCTCTCTAGGAATACTCTGCGCTGAAATGGCCTGGTCACATCAGCTTGATATCAGCCGGCCTGAGGGGACAGACAGCTGTGTCAGAGGCCCCTCAGCCCCCGAGGATCTAATTAGGACCCAAGAGAAAACGAGATATGGGAAGAGGGAAGTGGAATATCGATACTGGCTCAGAAGTGTCTGCTGAATCTCAATGTCATTCAATGCCTTCGAGTGACATTTCGTAATTAATTCTGGAATGTGTTCAGACTCTATTCCAACAGTCTATTAAAGACAAGGAGCTCGTTCTGGGAGGAAAGCCACGTCGATTGTGCCAAAGAACGCCACAGTTTATGTGACCCTGATTAATTAATAGTCTGAAGCATAAAGGAAAAGAAATGAGCGGCACTCTCAAATAAACACAACATTCCTGCTCAGTTTGTAATGAAATGCCATTTTTTGTCACCGCTAAAACATTTGAAACGAAAGTAAAGTTTGCTTTTGATTGTTACGTATTCAAATATGGAGCAGATGACATCATCATAATAAAAATTATATGTTCTATTTACATAGTGCCTTTCCAGAGCTCACCGACGTTTTACAATGATTCAAAAAACATCACATGGACAGGACAACTGCAGTAACTGCAAGCAGTAATACGGGACCCAAACATCAAGAAGCTTCGTGAACGCATAACAAATTTCATGAGAATTGATTCAGGAGGAGTTTTTTAATGATATTTACCATGATACCATGTACAATGATGTCATATAGTCCTCTTGAATTTGCCTGAGCCAAGGATTAAATAGAAACAGAAGTTTTGTCTCTAGACCCTACAAACATAAGTGCAACTTTGAACAAGTGGTGGCGCTATAGGGTCCAGATTGGTTCAAATTACTCATAATGGCCAACTTTATCAATGTGCCAAATTTCATAACTTTCCTGCAAGCAGTTCTTAGGGCTGCCATTGACTTCTACAGCAGAAGCGGAAGAAGAACAATAAAAATAGGAGGAAAAAAACGGAAGAAACATGAAAGGTGCCGGCACAGCTTCGGGTTTGCTCAGAAAAGTCAGAAAAGAGGAAAAATGCATTGAACATAGTCAAGTCAAGGAAATCAGAGATAACAATTCAAACAGGAAGTTAAGCTAATTCCTTGATGTACTTAGCATTGAGCTCGCTGGTGTAATAGAAAAATGTTTACGGTTCCTCTTGAAACAGACGCGCATCGTGTCGTACGAAAGACAAAGAGGTGTGACAAGTTAAATACCACGCAGTGTTTGGTTCACTTTCGTTTTCTCTCATGCCCCTCCCCCTCCCTTTGTTTCTATCATGCCAGGCCTTTCATGTCTACATGTTTAATTTAATTAAAGCAGAGTTTTCTGTTAAATCTTCTTATACGGTTAAGGCCTCTACTACACACTTGTCCAAATTGAGATTCGCACAAATCTTCTGATGCTTCTCAGCAGGGTGCTTTTTGTCAGTGTCAACGAAATATTGATGCAATGATGATCCCTGCCTGAAGATGGTGTAAGCGCTACAGTAAACGAACACAGAAGAATTCAAAGAACACATCTGGTTGTCGAGTGTTTTTTTTTTTTTTTTTTTTTTTGGAGGCTGATCACAAGGAGCTGTTTGCCAAGAATGTAGAGAAAAGAGAGGATTTGTGTTTCTTTCTTGTTTCCTGGACAAAAGAAATCCCCTAATTGGCATGGATAACTACGTATGATGTCACTGACTCCTCCAAAAATTCAAAAGCCAGTATCAAAGTTTACGGCTGTGGCGCAGATTTTATCGTCTTAATGTCCACGTAAAAAAACTCGTATTTCCACTTGGAATAAAGTTGAAATGGTTTAAGTGTTTGGAGCCTCCTCCCCACTATACACCCTCTAAACCTCAGACCAGAGCCTTTCACAGTGGGAGTGCTCCCGAATGGAATATAGAAAGTAGATTAAAGGTCCCGGTAGCCTGTTTGAAGGCTTTCCCAGAACATCACATGGCCACAGTCACCATTCCACAGAGCAGGAAGTTCAATCTTCCTCATGATCGTTGTCAGCTTTAAAAGCTCGTCGAGCGTAAAATCATTTTTGACATGCAGCATGTCATTTCTTCAGTGGGTTCTCTGCTTCCCTTCTGCTGTACTGCTGCCCTCCTGGGGGTTTGGGCGCTGGGGCATGTGTGATCTCAGAGGGAGCTCAGCAGCTCCACGAGTCTGTGTATGACGAGGATGTGCAGGAGCTCCAGACTGTTCATCCACAGGGTGTTCGCTCATATCCTCAAGGAGCAGTTGGGCTGCCTCTAATCCTGCTGTACAACAACGCTTCTGCTGCTTCTTAATCACAACCATCTCTTACATTTTGTATATTTTAACAAAGTACGCTTTACTTTTCCTGTAAACAGCAAAGGTATCTAAAGTATTCACATTCCTACAGTCAGGTCCATAAATATTGGAGAAGTATTGGTGTGTGACATTCTCCTAATTACAATGAGAAGATAAAAGGTGCAGAGTTCATTTCACGTGTGCTGTTTGTAATTGTTGCCGTTCAGATGAGATCCAAAGAGCTGTCACCATCAGTGAAGCAAGCCATCAAACAAACCCAACAGAGAGAAAGCAAAAACAACTCTTTCGAAAGAGAGGGAACGCACCGGTGAGCTCAGCAACAACAAAACACCCGAAGACCACGTAGAACATCGGTTTAAGGCCAGATTAAGACAACTCTCCAGGAGGTAGGCGCATGTGTATCTAAGTCAGCGGAGCCCATTATGTCGATCGCGAAGGCATTGTGGGTAGATCGCATGGCGCCAAGAAAGAGGATAAAAATGATTGGAAAAGCTGGACCAAGTTAAAAGCCAAAGACCCACCGCTACCATATGGAGAGGGAGAAGGACTTCTTTTTCACAATTTCATTTTCGACGTGTGTTTGCCTGGAGTTTTTAAACATGCAGATTATAGCCAACTGCTGGATTTCACATTCTTAAACGATCAGACCAGCATCTTGAATGACCGTAAACTAGAGCTCCATGGAAAAAACCCTGATCGATGTGATTGGCTCAATTAATGCTTTCAAACGAAAAATGCAGAGGGTCATACCAAGATGCAAACCATCGGTGAACCTCAGAAACACAAAGGCCAGATTAGAGTTTAGCAAAGGATATCTAAAAAAGCCTTCACCGTCCTGGAACAACATCCTACGGATGGATGAGACCAAGATCAACTTGTATGGAGAAGGAACGGCTCATGATCCTAGCCCATCAGTGAAGCCTGTATTTGTTGATCATGTGACTGCTGACAAAAGAATTCTCAAGTGTTTCGGGAAATCTGCTCATATTCAGCTTTCAGAGCTCACTGGACGGCGCTTCACTGTGCAAAGAGTGAAGAGACCCAAAGAGTTTTAGAAGAGAAAGAAGAGGACTGTTATGCAACCCCCTGCCCTGAATCTGATTGAATATCTACGCGTTTCAGGCTGTAATTGACTGGATTTGCGGTGGTCCCTTAACGAGGGGTTTGGATGTAAATACTCTCAAATTAAAGCTCACCATCTACAGTTAAAGTCTTGTTTGTTGAAGTCGATGTCCCAGTATTCATGGACGTGACTGTAGCTCAAGAAGAAGCACTGGCACATACATTTCATCCTTTTCCTCGAGTGAAAGTAGAAAAGTACTGATTTTAAAACCACTTGAAGGATAAAAGTAATAATAAAGTGAGATTAAAAGGAAACTGTTGGAATTATAATTAGCGTCTTGTCACTTGTGACTAATTAACAACTGAAATATATTACTATTCACTATTTCTTTGAACAAGAAACACCTTTAATTTGAACAGCTTTTGTAAGAATGCTTCAGTGTCAGAAAGTATTGTAATACTCACAGCTTGCTGAAGATCCACTGAGTCAAGATATGTGAGAGATCTGCAGCGTGGAACGCAACATCAATAGTCTAGAATACCAAGAAATCTGTGCTACCTCTTATAGATGATGCTAAGTCCTGCAGCAGGATGGTGCTCCATCTCCACATCAAGGTGAAGAAGATCAAGGTGCTCCAGGATTGGTCAGCCCAGTGTCAAGACATGAACATCACTGAGCATGTCTGAGGTAGGATGAAAGAGGAAGCATTACGAAGACAAAACCAAAGAATATCGATGAACTCTGGAGGGCAAACAAGACTGCTTTTTTTGTGTTTTCTGATGAATTCATCAATAAATTGCATGAAACCTTCCAAAACCGTGAAGCTCATGGAAGTCATGACAGATCTAGAGAAGATCTCTATGGAGGAGTGGGCCAAAATCCCTCCTGCCGTGTGTGCAAACCTGGTGCAGAACTACAGGAACCATTTGACTTCCGGAATTGTTAACAAAGGGTTCCAAACCAAATATGAACCTTTTCGGATTCAATTTGTTCAAAAATCATTTTTCTCTTTAGACTCTATCTCTCGCGGTGGAAATGCACCTCTGCTGAACCTCTCCGTGATTTCTTAGAAAGAGAACTTGCAAAGTCACAGGGGGATCAATTACTTTCGGACCTCATTGTAGATCACATATTTTTATATTGTGAGTTTAGCTGCTCCATCTCAAGACTAAAACCTCATTCTCCATTAAACATTGCCCATTTCTTCTCATCTCCTCCATCTAATGGACTTCATGTCCGGATTATTAATGGCATAATTAAAAGCAGGAGGGAGCTGCCATCGGGAGAAATATTCTGTAGTACAGAGATGTAATTGGACTTAATGAATTCGCCGGGAGATGATTGGATAAAAGTGTTCAGGAGTGTGAGATTCCTAACGGAGCATGAGGTCATGCTGACGCTTCATCCATCTCCGAGTCTGTAGACATCTGACTCAATGGCAATTATTCAGCGGAAAATCATAATTAAAAAATAAAGTAAAAAAAAAAACGAGATAAAACAACCTTCATGACCAAAAGTGTTGGCACCCCTGCATTTTATTCTAGAACATCAAGGATGCAACAAATGTTTGTTTTTTACCTTTGTGTGCGTCAATAAACCAAATAAACCAAGTATGTGATGTATTTTTCCAATAAACACAAAAAGGGAATAAACGTGTATTTCGGTGAAACCTTGACTGCATTAATGGTTCACATGGGTCTGGATTTAGCCGTACTGCTAAAAAAAACCAAAACAGAAATATAATAAAACAGCAGAGCATAACCTGCTACTGTAAATGTTTGGGATGTGGTTGAGCTCGTTAGAATCATCTCTGTCACCTCAATGCTCGCACCACTGCGCTCATGTGCATCAACTCTAATTAGCTTTTAATAGGGAGTAATTAACTGGAACATGAGTCCAGGGGGCCCTTGAGGGATCGAGGAACTCTTGATCGGAGACACGCTCTCACACATGTTTTTAGCTGTTGGTGATGCCCGACATATGCTGCTGCTCAGAAGCGTTCAGATGCCAGCACGCGTCTGGCTTTCATATTAGCATTTTAACACTACCAAGAAATCTCATATTCCTAACAATAAAAGAGGCCCGGTTCTGCAGCAGGATGGGGCTCCACCACATATTTCAATCTCCATCATCATAGTTCCTCAAGATCAAGATGCTCCAGGTTTGGTCAGCCCCGTCTCCAGACAGGAACCTCATTGAGCATGTCTAGGGAGGATGAAAGTGGAAGCATTGAAAAAGAAACCAAAGAGTATCGATGAACTCTTGGGGACACACAAGACTGCTTTATTTGCTATTCCTGATTACTTCATCAATAAATTGTATGAATCTTTGCCAAATCGCATGGATGCAGTCCTTCAAGCTCAGGGAAGTCACACAAGATTTTAAATCTGGATCTCGCAGCACCAATATTTAATTTGCTGAACTATTTTTGCAGTAAATTTGTTACATTTTACAAAACTTGATATTTCTGTCTTGATTAATTGAGAAATCTTTTTTTAGTCAAACTAGTTTATTTCAGTGCACTAAACATCATTTAGGAGGGTTTTATCTCTTTTTAAATGTGCTATTTGTGACACAAATGGATTTATTTAGTGACAGGCTATAATTAAATATATATTTGAATATTTATTCGAAATAATATATATTTATTAATATTAGTTTTTTAATCCTGTTTTGTAATTGTATTTTTCTCCATTTTTACCACAAGTAACTGTCTCTTACATAAACTTGTTATGTTTTATGTCTATGTTTATGTCACGGAAGCAAATTCCCAGTAATGTGGGAACCCCTGCATTAATCACGATTCTGATTACTTGATTTAATTATTGTTCAAAAGAGAATTCTAATACTCTCGTCATTCTGTTCTTGAGAAGTAAATAAATTCTTCTGTAAACGATCAATGTTTTAACTTTACCCACATGCCTCTAGGTGGCAGTAGTGACCCGTTTTTCATCGAATGGCAAGTAAAGGAAGCGTGCTCACCATTTACAATGTTGTTGTTTTAAAACAAACTTATTTTCACAGAAGAAAATAATATTTTCTTTACATTAAATTATCGATTAATAATTTATGAAATATCACAACATATTTTCAATTTTGTTTTGTTTATATGAAGCACGTTTTTATTATTTTTGTGCTTTTGTGGAATGGCAGAAGTGTCTCCACAGTTACTGGCAAACTAGAGAAGCAGCACACGAGCTAGTGATTGCTAGAGTAGACTGGTTCAGACTGGATTTCTGTGGCAGAAACAGAAAGGTTTAAAACATTTGAGATTCCCTGCTTCCATGTTTGATTTGAATGTTTTATTTAATAAATCTGATTGTGGACATCAGTAGCAGAGCAGACCCAGCTACATTGAGTCTTCTCACAAAATGAGCAGCTGTTACGTTAATGTTAAACATTGCTTTCCGGATGCACTTTTATTGTTGACTATTTAAAAAAGATTTAATTTGGTGATTCTTTGAAGGAATCTCATCATCTCTAGATAGAATCCAATCAATATATATTCTTTCACAATGTATTCAGTTTTTGGGTCTATATTTGCTTGAAAAATTAATAGTTTTTGTGAATTATTTTAGTTTTCACTTAAAAACTGAAATTTTTTAAATATTTTTTAATATATATTTGAAAATAGTTTAAAAATATTTTTTTCTTTCACTTTAAAATGCATTCACTTTTGGGTCTATTTTTGCTTTTACTTGAAGATGTAAAACGTTTTCTAATGTTTTGGTTTCATTTGAAAATTTATGAATTTTTATTTATAGTAATGCTTGAAAAATCTGAATGTTTTTGTAATAGTTTTGCTTGTATCAACAATGAATGCATTTTTCTAAAAATGTTTTTGTGAATTATTTTTGATCAAAAATTTATTGTCTTTGAAATATATTTTTTTTAATTAAAAATATGTGATTTTTGCAGGAATGTTTAAGTATGAATTATTTTCATATGAAAATGTGTGCATTTTTGAGGAATATTTTTGCTTTTACTAAAAAATTCATGAATTGCTTTGGAATATTTTGCTTAGATTTTTATTTTAATTGTGCTCTGCTATGCTATGCATACAGATTCAGGTGATATTGAGACCAATTTTCCTGTTTTTAATTAATTTTCACGACACAATTGTTTTATATTTAAGGTATCCTGGTCCAGGGCTGAAGAGAGGCCAGGCACACGGCACTGAATCCAAACAGAAAAACCCAGAACCTGTGATCAGTCAGATCATCGACAAACTTAAACACATCAATCAGGTGAGTAGCAACATCGCTGAAAGAATAATTCATGTTTCTGACTCAGGCTTGTGCATTGTTTACCCCGGTCTAAAGCTTAAATTGAAGCATTGTAAAACGTGCCGGATCTTATTACTATGTCTCATCTCATGTGGGTAACTGTTTCTGACATCACATCTTTGAAGAGAACACATGCACGCGTATTTTTACCTGTGAACTTCACACGGCGCATCTGTAAATAATCCTGGTGCCGACCATCCAGCCGCCCATTAACTCATCACCTCTGGTTTTAACTCCGTCACAACAGTCTGGCTGTCATCACACTCACAGATGCACATGTCTGCACGCTGCTTTACGGCAGCTCCGGCTTGTAGATTATCGGTGTGTGTGTGATAGGGGCTGCCGGGATCTCTTCACAAATTCATGCAAACAAAGCCCAGGCTTTCATTCACTTTCTTCTTCCTGCCTGCCTTTTAAGAGCAGCAGCTGTGTGTCGGATCACCTTGACTCAGAGTGTTTGAAAGGGCAAGGGCGTGTCTCGTGGCGAGGTTGTTCCTCGCTGAAACCGAGAGAGATCCCACAATGATAATCGTCCCTCTCTGTCTGTGTTGGGTGAGCATTCTCCCATAATCTTGATGGAAACGCATCCGGCTCCTTCACAGGAAGTCTCAGTGTGATCTGAAAGATGTGTGTCTGACATAAAGGAGCTCAGTACTCCTGTTCATACAGAGAAATACCCCTTTCCTTGCCTTGCCTTGCTTTCCAGGGTCTTCCCTTGCTCTGCTCTGATTTGTTGCCATCCTTAAGTGCACCTCTCCCTACCCTTGCTCTGCCTTTTTTTGCCATTAACCTTTATCTTGACTAGCAATTACCCCAACATTTCCCTTTCTCAGCTCTGCCTTGCCATTAAACTTAGCCTTGCACTGTCATCCTTAACCTTACAATTACCGTTAACCTTCCCTTGCCTTCCCTTGTCCTGCCTTACCAATAACCTCAACCTTGCCATACCATCACTTGGTTTACGTGTACCCTTGCCTTACCCTTAACCTTGCCTTGCCTTTTCATTAACCTTATCCTTGTCATGATTTATCATTTGCTTTCGACAAAGGACACCCTTTTTATCTACCCTACCCTGCCTTACCCAGCCTGACTTGCCTTCTCTTCTTATCACTTCGCTTGCTTTGTCTTGCCTTACTACAAACCTTAACCATGTTTTTATGCCATCTCTTGCTTAACACTAAACCTTGCCTTAATTGGCCCTGCCCTACCCCATCTTCCCTGACCATTAATCCAACCCATTCTTTTGTTGACTTGCCTTGTTGTCATTCCATTGCCTTGCCTTAACCTTAAACGCACCGTTGCCTTCTCAACATACATATCTCACCAGCTGTTTTTGATTGTGAAAGTTTCAAGTTGCTTTCACAATGCGTTTGGAGTCTCCGTCGTTTAAAAGACGTGTTAACAATGTTAATGAAATTTCTTGCCGTTTCAATGTCAAATATTTCACTTGGATTTAAAAGGGTTGGACAGACATGTATAGAGTGACATACTGTTTGCTAACTTCCAGTGACACACCTGTCTGTTGTCTCCCCTCGATCAAAGCGCTGTCAGTGTGAACAGTGCTTCAGGGAGCCCGCTTGTGTTTCCTTTACATCAACAGCAGAACTCAAACGTTTTTTAATCAAATGTTCCATTTAGCTTAACCCTGTGATAATAGTCTACATCTGCTGTTATCTGGCACGGTGCTAATGTGTGTTCTCATGTACGTCCAACAGTGGTTTGAGTTATTTCCCAGAGCCGACAGACACAAAGCTCATATCAAGGACTTTTTCCGACATCTCGTCTTCTAGCCTGGGAGACTTGTTACTTTTAGTACAGACTCCATTTACTAAGAATTCCCCAGCAGTTGTGGAGCTATAAAATATTTTGGGTGGGGACCCACTTGATTTTATAGAGCAATAAGGTTTTTTTGGGAGCTAGTTGTCGAAATATTTCTGCTTATAGCGTGACAAGGTCGTTTCTCTAATGTTTTTGTAGTGTACAGCATAAGAGGTGGCTTGTTGGCTCAGATTTGCTCCTCTTCTGCAAGAGAAGCACTCGGGGCTGAGCTGATCACCATAAGACAAAACTTTACCCTCCCTTAGCTCTTCAGACTTGGTTTTCTCACGCCTGATGTTGCTGATGTCATTGCTGTGCCGGGCCAAGTTTAGAATAAGCTCGTCTCTATAAATGAAAGAAATGACTCTGTGCTCAAGCAATTCCAACTGGGCAAGGGCTCAAAGAAGCAGTGTGCTCGGATCTGCATGCCTAAACATGATGCTTCATTCAAACGGGTTGGGTATGTTTGCAGGCATTTAGCCAGAACTGCGCACAGAATACTAAAAATTTGGTAAAGAGTGAATGTGAATAAATGTATATACCTACAAGGTTTGAATGGCTTGCTCAAACAGAAAGGCAACAAGCAAAATGATCAGGGACAGAAAATCAGCAAGTTAAAAAGGTACCTGCAAGCAGTAATAAGGGGGCAAACTTTAAGAAGCTAAAACCTAAGACATTTGACAAGTGGGAAATGCAAATGAACACGTTTGTATTTGATTGTGGGAAAAACAATACTGAGGAGGTGCTATTGTCAGCTTTTTTGTGAGGTCAACATTAAGTTTTGATGTTTGGGGTCAATGGTTGTAGAGACACATCTTCAAATTACACTTGCTTTAATACTGATAAAAGCAAAATCTGTATTCAAAGAAGGTTCTGATTTGAATTTGCTGCAGAGTTAGTCTGAGAGGGGTTCACAAGAGTAGGGTTTTGGTCTTCATAAATATGATGGACAGGATATTCTACCAAATATGGTGAAATTGGTATCTTTGTTCTCGCCATCATATAGGAAACTGTTGAACTGATTTTTGACCATAAAGGCTGCGAAGGTTATTAGCCTTTTTTTGAGTTTGTTTATATTGTTTGAGCACAAGGTGGCACTACCAATTGTTAAGCAATTTGTATTAATGACAAAAATACTATAAATATAATTGCAAGACTCTGCATGATGGTCCGGAGCCATCGAGACCAATTTAAAATAAACTTATTTGTAAATCTCCTGACCACAAGAAGGCATTATGCTGAAACTTGGTGAGCAAACTCAAGTCATGATTTTCATAACATCCACCAAGTTTGGTTGTAATACAGGAAAGCATTGCTGAGATTTAGCCTTTTGACATTTTTAGCGAACGTTTGTTGGTAATTGTTCATCGACCATTCGGAAATGTTTCAGCCAAATTTGAAGTCACCATGGTCAGGGGACGGTCTGGAAGTAATTTGTGAAATTTGTTTGATCTGTCTAGAAGGTAAGTCAAAAAGGCAGCTAATTAGCATAATATGCAAAGACATCAAGCAGTGCATTGGAATCCCACTTACAAAAAATGTTCTTTCCAGACCTTACTGTTCAAAAAATATTAGCATAAATATAAGTGCCAATTAGGACTAGTGGTGGAGTTGGGTCAGGTGACTCGCAAGAGCCAGTTGTATCAGTGTGGCAAATTTCGATTCTTCCCCACAAGTGGTTTTCTGCAGAAATCCCAGAAACCATGTTTACTTCCATATACAACTGTTGGTTAGTTATATTTACTGAAAGGTATCTTATAGTATATCTGAAACATTTATCAACTCAAATGTCACTTGGCGGAAGAGAAGCTCTGTAGGAAGAGAAGCTCCCTCAGTTTTGTGGGTTTGTGTTTGTTCCTGTGGTTGTCAAACATTCGCTCATTCTGATCTGGAAGGTCTGCAGTGGCTCTTTGTGTTTAGACTTGAGTGGTCAGTCAGCTGTGGAGCGTTTACTTTGTTTGCAGGGAGAATTGCTACACAGCTGTTGTTAAAAATGAATTGTGCCTCTTAATTCTAAAGGCTCTGTTCACTTCAGTTAAAATATTAATGACCTTAAATGCAAAAATTCAGACATAAGAAATCAGATTTTCTGACGTGTCACTAAAAGACGTCAGGTCTGATAAATAAAAATTCTGATTCGTTTATCAATTTTTTTTCCGTTACATTGTTATGGTTCAAACGTATGAAGGCAATATTTATATCTCCTGACCACTAGAGGGCAGTATGCTTAAACTCGGCAGGCAACCCCAGATCATAATTATCTTAACCTCTACCAAGTTTGGTTGTGATACACAGAGCATTCCTGAGATTTAGCCTTATGACCATCTTAGCGACAGTTCGGTCGTAATTGTTCGTACCATTCGGAAATGCTTCAGCTTGAATTCCATTATTTGTAGTCACCATGGTCAGAGGACGGTCTGGAAGTCATTTTGTGATAATGGGATGATTGATTTAGGAAGAGTTGTCAAAAGTAGGTTTTGAAGTTAATTAAAAATGGCAACTAATTACCATAATATGCAATGACAATGTTGTGCATTGGAGGGAATTGATTAAAAAGCACAACATTTGGAACAAAATAAACAAATTCTTTATACCTAAATATTACAGATAATTTAGCAAAAGAACTGCTTGAGAAGGTTTTAATCAGTTTCCTTTAACACCTGAAGATATACCTCCATCGTCGTTCAATTTTAAAGGAACACACAAAGACTTTTAAATAAGAAATAAAAAACTCTGTGACAATTTTTGGTTGTTTTTTATGAACCATTACACCCCTAGTGGGGAGAATAGGGGAAGCATATCGGGCTGGCTGTCTGACGGTAGGGTGGTGACCTGGCAACCTCCCCAAACCTGAAAAAAAGGAAGGTGAAAAATATCTGAAATAGGCATAAAATGAATAGAGAGCATAAAGGAGAGTGGTGTAACGGAAGAGTATGAAGCAAGATGTGCAACTAAACTACCTCATTCCCTTTATTTCGTGTTTTGACATTCCGGTTTTTCTGTAAAATCAGATAAAACTTGGATTTCACCAGATTCTCTGCTGCGCTACGTGTCGTCTTAGCATATATTGTTGTAGCGCTGACCTCGAACATACTGTTCAATTTGCGCAAGTCTCCAAATTAGATTTTCATATTTCGGAAAACATGTCTTTCAGCAGGTGCTGTCATCGGCACCATCTGGACTTTGGAGGCTATTGAGTTACTGTCCAGAAAAAAAGGGTCTGATCCCAGCGGAGCTCGGGGGGATAGTGGTGAAACACTGCAATTATCTGATTGCGCTTTGATTATAGACGCTCCCTGCAGCGCTGAGATGTGTTGAGCATGTGTAGGGCACAGGGGTGAGCCCGTATTACATCACACTTCTCGTGTTGTCTCAAATCACTGGAATGTTCTGTGAAAAACCCAATGCCTTGTTTTTCTTCTTCACACACTGTGAAAAACGACTCTAGGCCAGATATCTTTCGTGCTCTCTCACTTTCTCTCAGTTCTGCATCTCTCCTTCTCATTTAATGTCTCCGCTTCATGCTCTCACTTTCTTCTTACTCTTGCTTCAAACACTTCTTGTGCTTCTTCTCCCATGTTCATCCCTGCTCTCCTTCCCGGCTCTGTGGAGCTGTGTGTGACACTCTCCAGTTCGCTGCCCTTCTTCTCTTTAATTAGAGTCAGCAGTGGAGGGATGGAGAGCTGGAGAGAGAGAGAGAGAGAGAGAGAGAGCAGGGCCGCAGGTAAAGCAGAAGAAAAACAAGCCAGAGTTCTGCATTCCTGCACACAAATGCCTTCTACCCAACACCTCATCTACTCCCAGAGAAAGTCCCAGGCTTCAGACAGAGAGGCTTTCAAAACTAACCAAGATCAAAAGGAAAGCCTGTCGTAAAACGTTAGGGTTCTCGGTTGGGTTTGTGGTGGAAAATGTTCCTTATTTTTAAATCTAAAAATGCTCTTCGGTTCCAGTTCATCGGTTCTTCTCCTGCTGGACCTCTTTGCAGACTCGTTCAACCATCAGATCCTTCTGTTCCCATTGCCCCGGACTGGCTTGAGTCCCGTCTAACTTCAGAGTCTGCCGGAGGGGTGAAGTTTCCAGGACGCAGCAGCTGCTCACAGGCGTTCCACAGGGTTCAGTTCTTGGCCCTCTGCTTTTCTAAACCTTCATCACCTCCATGGTTCCCGTCCTCCACAGACATCCTGCAATTACTACCCACACAACAGACTACCTGAAGAACATCTCACTTGGAGAAGCCCCATCACCATCAACTCAACATGACAAAGATGCTCACCTCACTGTCCAGCATGGTTCCACCAGACAACTGGAGTCCTCGACAATCTCTACCTTGGTGCGGAGGGATCTTTCGAAGCTAACATTTAAAGAGTACATTGCTATTTAACATCCCATAATAGAGGGCATTGCAGTGGTCCCTGACATACTCGGTGGCTCTGTGGAGGCCACGCATCACTTCCTGTACTTCTTGTTCTTCTTTAAACTGGATATAGTTCTGAAAGGTTTGGCTGTTTGGGGTCATTGTCCTGCTGGAGGTTTGGGCCCGTCATACGCCTCCCTGATGGTGTTGCATGGTGGATAAGAATTTCTCAGCATCGACAACACCATTAATCCTTAAAATGCAGCCCCAAACACTCAAGGAACCTCCACTGTGCTTCACTGTAGCTGCAGACACCGCTCTACAACCCTTCGATGAACGAACTGATATTTTTTTGCTCCTAATTCTTATGTTTTTGTAGAAACAGGAGTCAATTTGTCCTGTTTCCACATCAGAGGTTTGGCTTATTGGCTGCAACTCTTCCATGAAGACCACTTCTAGCCAGAAGTCTCTATACAGTAGATGGGTCCGGCTGAGTTCCACCGTTATTGCAGTAATCGAGGCGGGAATAACTTCCTCCCATATGCGCCTCTGCAGTAAAGGTTGGATAAGAGTTGCTTTTTAAACATTTACATCCATGTCCTGATCCACATTTGATCATTTTGTTGAGATTTTTACGTCCAAATTTAGTGTTTAAGTGAATTTTTCTGAAATATTTTAGATTTACCGATGGTTAAAAACACAGAGAGTTGACTGAAGGTCGTTAGGCAAGCGTTTCGTGTGGCTTGAGTCTGCACACAGCTTTAGTTAAATAGTTAAATGTCCTTCTTTCACACATTTACACACAAACACACTTCAAATAGAGGCGTGATGTCATTGAAAGGATGCTGGTCTGTTTGAAGAGCTAGCACTATACGGGTCTTTCAAATAAACTCCTGACATTAAAGCGGTCTAGAAAGGGCTCCATGAATCTGGAGTAAACCCTGATCCCAGCTCCTGCCTCGTGCAGATTGATGCAAACTCTTTAAACTCCTCATTGTGGTAAAAAAAAGTGTTACTTTTACGGTTTTCTTTTTTGACGCATACTGTTCTTAGTTTGGTAAGAACAAAAAAAGAACGAGAGCCTCTAAATCAAATCAAAAATATTTTTTTTAATGGCCATTTTTCTCACCTAGGTTCCTGTTTTTCTGCCTGATTTCCACATCAGGGCTTTGGCTGCAACCAGGAGGACCACTTTGTGCCAGACTTCTCCAGACAGTAGATTGGTGCATCTGGGTTCCATTAGTTCTGGGAACTGCTGGACATCTTCCATTTTCTAAAGATAATCAGCTTGTTGTGTCTTTCATTTGTTTCTTTCCGTTTCCTTGGTCGACCTCTGCATCCACGGCCCTCAGTGTTTCCCGTTTCTTTGTGCTTCTTCACAAGATCTGGAGCAGCTCATCTTCAAACCCCAGTCTACCTTGAAATTGTTGTCTGGGAGAGCCCTTGTTGCAGTAGTAGAACTACTTTGTGTCGTGTTGCAGAGCTCCAAACTCTCCAAACTCCCTCACCTTGGTAGCAGATTGGCTGATCCTCGAAGTTTTAAACTTCCTACACAGCTGTTGCTGTTTTGGTTCATAACTGGGGTTCCACCTACAGGTGACGTTGGTTATCATTAGCTTTTGTGGTTTAATTTTTCACACCTATCTAGTTGTTTAGTAATGTATTTCTAAAGGCTAGGTGAGGTTTAAACATGTTTTTGTATTAATTATAATAAATTTATTTTATCCTATGATTAATTTCTACTGAACCGGGCTCACCAGAGACGTTATTTGAACATATAATGTTATTGTTAGGATAAACACGTGAATAGTTTAAAGGTTACAAAGTGAATAAAAATGAATTCTTTTATATTTTCGCCATTTAAGGATTTTATGAGCAACTTCTAAGACAAAACTGGATGAACTAAGGGAAGTCTCCACCTCAGGGAACCCTCTAACATCTCTCCTCTGCAGCAGTTCTCACAAGCCCTCCGTCTCCTCCATCCCCCTTTTATCTGCTCCTTTCTCCCCTGCTGTCTCGGGGGTCAGACGGAGCACATCAGAGCTCTTTTCTTCCAATTAGTTAACTGCTAATGAGGCTGAAGCCCGGCCCTCCTCCCAGCAAAGCCCCCATCATCCCCCAGGCCAAAAGTTTGGTGCCCCCCACTGCCAGATACCCACCCCCACCCTCTTTAGCTACCCACTGGTTACAATTACCACACAGCCAGCCTACGATAACCCCACAGGTGGAGCTGATCTGGATTCAGATGGAATTCAGATGGATCTGTGTTTCGAGCAGAAATCTGGTTCTGCTGGAAATAGCTCCCCGTGTTACCCCGGACACTTCCTGTCTGGGGTATGGAGGAAACGATAAACAAAGTGCATTAGTGTGTGTGAAGATCACACAACCCCTGACTCGCTGTCCATTTTCCATTCCACAAACGATATTCTGTATCTTTACCATCAGCCTGAAGTCTCTTGAGGTAGTTGTGGATGAGGTTCTTTATCTTCTCTGTTGGTAAAGCACAACATTCGTCTTGGGCTCTTCTTGGGTGCATTTGAGTTCTCCTCCTGGGGCTTCAGTGATACTGAGGTCAGGAGACTGAGATCCACTCCAGAACTTTCTCTTTTTCTGGTGGAACCAATGACGAGTGGACTTGGGTTCCAAATAACTTTGTTCCAGAAGTTTGGAGCTCGTCTTTGAGCTGTTTGATGTATTGTAAGTGGGCGATGTTGTGGCATTTGTGTAGTAATGGCTTTTTTCTGGAGACTCCACCATGAAATCCATTCCTCTTTAAGTGTCTCCTTGAAACAGCCGCGCCACATTTTTTTCAGAGAGCCCTGTATTTCATCTGAAGTTATTTATGTGTTTTTCTTTGCATCCCTCACAATTTTTCAGGCAGTTGTAGCAGAAATGTCTGTTGATTTCTCCAGAATCCCTCACTCTCCGCTTCTTCATCAGAGTTTGAACACTGCTGACTCACAGTTCTTTGGAGATCTCTTTATATCCCTTTCCTGATTTCCACAGTTTTCCCATAGATCCTTTGATGACTTTGATGAAGGCTATAGTTGTCAGCAGATAGACGCCAATATAAACATGTTCAAGAGGGTTCATCACCTTTTAATCGTGATTGATAAGAGTAGATCGAATCAAAAATCGAAACATAGACGTTCCCAAACAAAAAAGAAGTTTTATTTGCACCGTTGATGAAGTCATGTCAAGGCTGGAGATGAAAGGCCTGTACCCCTAGCCGGAAGTGATGCACCTCCCACAAAGCAACGCATTGTTTAGGAAACAAAGGCGCGAGAGTCCAGCAGAAGGAAAGACGGAGCTAGCAGCACTCAAATCTGTAACGTCAAACACTGAAGTTGGTGAACCTCAATGAATCCGAAGACTGAAAACAGTCGGGGCTGAGCCCAGACCATAATAAAGTGTTTGTACCTATATTACCTTACGTATATTTGGCGCCACCTGTAAGAACACTAATGTCATGACGCGTTTTTTTAAGGGGCAAAAGAAATCAAGATTCCGAATTAAAATCTCATTTTCAGCCTGTGCTAGAGAATGAAGAGATCGAAAGACTTTTGAGTAAAAGATTCACATTTCTCAACTAAACCAATGTGAGCAACATAATATTAAACATAAAACAATGCCATGGCCCCTTTAATATCTCAAAATAAAGTGTTCTGGGCTGTTTTGACTCTTTATTCACGAGGAAGAGGTTTCTTTTCTTTGCTTCAGCATTGCACAGGTTTTGTTGAATTCCACGAACTCCTTTTTGCTTTAAACTGAACTTGACAAAGCTGATCTCTGGCCTGACCCACATCTCATATTGATAAAAACAGTGTTTATGACAGCAGAATTAACAAAATTGGGACGGTGCGTCCAGAACTGGTTTACAGGAGTGTCCAGCTCTCTTTATCTGACGCTGAGCAGTGCAGCACATGCGTCGCCCCCTTCCTCTTCAATCTCCGTCATGTAATCTTGCAGCTACATGCAAAGACAATGATTTGAGCAGCGAGGCCCCCGTAACAAAATGAGAGGCGGATGCAGAAGACCCTGTGATGACCCTGCATGCAGAGGAAACAGGAAGTGGGACCTCTGACCCGTCGGGAGGCTCCTGCTGTGTTTTCCGGCGGTGCTGCTGATCGAGCGCAGCGTCTCACGCTGGGAGATACGGACGAGTCATGAGAAACAACACACACGGCCAAACCTCACAGGGAGCCCATGGGAGGCTTGGGTTACACCACAGCCTGAGAAAGAACACGGCCGTGACCCTTCCACCTGTACGGTTCCCTCGCTCTCACACAAGTGCCGCGTAATGCATCCAGTCTACTCCGTGATCTCAGAGTCCTGGAAAACAAGGCACTGCTCACGGCGACGCTATCCAGCTGCAGTGCCGGAGTGGCAGGCGACTGTTCTTGCTCCGACAGAACTGCCCTCACTGAAGATTCTCTCTTTTTCTGACCATTCTCTCACTAAACCCTAGAAACAATCCCATAAAACTAATAAGTACTGTATATTTAACTGTAAGGTTTTGGCAACTACAGCTTCCCGTAAAATATATAGTTTATCTTTTAACAGTAATTATTAAAATACAAATCTTAAAATTAGACATTCCTGAACGGTATAAAAGATGGTATTTTATCATTTAAATCCTAGAATGGTACAGGTGTAACTGGTTTTTATAGAAACAAAAATATGTTAATTAGACAGTATAATTATAAGAAATGTACAGTACAATCCAATAACAGTGCTACCGTACATTTTACGGGAAAATTGAAATGTGTGATAATGAGCAGTTGGACAGGTGTACCTAATAAAGTGGCTCAGTTTTGGTAGAAAGCTTACTCACGATTATTTGGGTAATAGATGATATCACAATTATTTTACTTGATTTTTTGTTATTAAATACGCATTTATTAAACAGAATTCTCCTTAAAAGAGATCGAGACAGATAAAACCAACAAGATCTGCAATGTAGTCCACAAAAAAACATAAATATTACTTTATAATTTGAATAGCTAAAAATTCAAGAAGATTCATTCTTTTATTCTGAGAGTTTGGCTTTGGGAGGCGTGGAAGTGCAGCGGATGTAAATAACAACCAAGAAAACAATAGTGGTTTTTCCTCAGAAATATGTTTAACTGCACAGCCCTACGGGTAAGTGTAATAAAGATATATAAGTGTATTTAAAATATACTGTTACACATCCACTACAGCAGTCACCAATTAGTTTAGTAACCTTTAAGCTTAATCTCAGTGAAATTCCCATTGAAGTGTAGTTTCCTCAGTTTAACAAAGATCAAAGACCTCCAGAGCCTTTTGCGAAGCATCTCGCAGCAACTTTAGTTCATCCTCGAGGAAAGACGGGATTAAAACGGTACATTTTCCCAGCGTGAGTCATGGAAACTTCAACACAATCCCGCATGCGCACGCAAACATTTCATGCATTACTCAACATTTATTGAATTGGAGGCAATAAAGAGGACGTTTATTCCCTTTCACGTGCGCCCAGCGTCCCCTCTCACCTGCAGGAGCAGAGGCAGTCACGCAGGACCCTGTGCATCTGAGCCAGATGAAAGAGACAGATTCATTTCCTACAAGTAATACCTGTCGGGACAGGAGCACACAGAGCAGCAGCAGCAGCAGCAGCAGCAGTCAGTGTGGGCTTCTCCAAAAATGATTTATGAGTGTTTCTCCACAGTTGTCTGAATCAGTTCCTTTGTAATCTAAACAAACCTCGTTTTTCCAGCTCCTTAACGAAACAATCTATCAAAGAAAGTTAGATAATTGCAGATTTGTGTTCCTTTGAAGAACAAACAAAAGGAATACAGATGTGCTAAAGGGTTAATATCGAGCGAACTCACAGCCCTTTTATCCAACAGTGTAAATGTTGCCATTTTTTTGAAGTAAATGCAGCCAACCGTTGAACAAAGAGCTGAAAGAATCCCTGATTCAAGGGCTGGTGGCTAAATCTAATTAGCGTCTAAGGACAGGCTTCGCTTGTCTTCTGCCTCGGGGTCTGACATGCTATCGCTATCATTCCCAGAGTCATGTGGTCTGGGAGCAGTGCATCTGATTTTACCAGCTGATTCCCAGATCGACATTCTCTCATGGAAAAGCTATGTGTTCCTTGAAGCGCCGCCCACTAGGGGGCCTCATTAAACATGGCCAACTTTGTCAAATACAGAGCTAAGGTCAGCAAAAAGAAAAGCATTCAGAAATAACTGCAAATATAACTGCAAGCAGTAATGCGGTAAGAAGTAGTGCTAAGCGTCCGGAAGGTAAAACGTGAGCAGAAGTAGCATCAAATAGAAATATCGAATCGATTCTAAACCAAAGGAATTGAGCGTTAGTTATAATTTTATGATTTTTGAGCATTAAGTGGTGGTCTAACTTATGTTTTGGGGTCAGTTGTAGGTGCAGATGACTCCTACCAAGTTTAGTGCCAAATAGGGGTACAGCTTCGATGCTATGAAAATCGACAGCTGGTGCTGGCAAATAATTTGTTGAGTTCTTTCAGGGCATGGTGGCAAACATGTACATCAACTTTCAGAACTTTACGGTAAAGTTTTGAGTGTTTTTTTTACATAATTTGAAATGACCAAAACTCAAAATGACTGACACAGTGATCAGCTTGATTCTCCAAATGTGCTGAGGCTTATTTTATGATTTTAAAACAAAATGAGTCATGCTTGGGAGATACATTCCGAAATGCCATTTTTTTTATATCTCCGGACCAGGGTAGAACGACAAAACGCTGCATGCAGTCTCAAGTCAAAAGTATTACAACCCAGACCAAGTTTGGTGTAACTAGGTTAAAGTGTTGCGGAGTTATACGCTTAGAACCATTTTGGCGAGTTTTGTATATTGTTTATTTGACGAATCAAAATTGTTAGTAGATTATGTGCACCAATTTTCATGAAATTTAGGCAAACGGCCTAAGAGGAGTTAGCAAAGTAGGTTTTTAATAAAACTAAAAATGGCGGAAAAATTTTTGTGGCAGAAAAGGACGTTTCATGGCCAAATCGATTCGGCTTCAGCCAAGGAATCAGTGGAAAGACTGACTTACGGTTCAACGTGGGTGTAACTTTGGCCTATTGGTGGCGCTAGACGGTTTGATTTAGAGACTCCAAATATGGTCGGCTTATAGCTCAGAGGCTTTGCAGTATGTGTGCCAAATTTCATTACTCTTCCGCTAGCGGTTCATTGGGCTGCCATTCACTTTGTGGTGGGAGGGGAAGTCGAAAAACAGTAGGTGCCTTCGCAGTTTTTCGGCTTGGCATTGTTCTCGTAAATGATAAATCGGGAAAAACGATCATCAGATTGGCCAAAAGTAATCAGGAATAGCATTGGATGGAATTAAAGTTGAAACGTTTTGAGACATACTGAAAGCGCTATAGATTTTGACCACTAGCTGGCGCTGTTGACAACTGTTGTTTTGGGTTCAGAAATAGGTTCAGAGGACTTGCACCAAGTTTGGTGCCAAAATTCCATGAAGGACTAGAGCTGTTCTGAAGGCAAAAGGGGGTCCAAGTAAGGTGTACCTAATAAATTGGCCGGTGAGTGTATGTGTGCAGATCACCAGTGACCGGGTTAATCACTAAACTACTGGGTTTATGATTCCAGGGATGCGCTGGTGTCTCGGTCAGTGATGGAAACACTCTCTACTGCACAAACAAACGCTGCATAGCAACAGCACGAACAAACAGCTCGGCACGCACCGGCACACCAATGATTTGTGCTTACCATTGTTTAGTCACGGTCCTGTTATATCCAGAGTTTTTCCCGCTGCTCGTCTGCTAGATCAAACAGTAACCTTCCATGAGGCATCGCATTATTCCTCCAAGCGCTGACCCAGAGCAGAGTTCAGGCCCTGCGCCGGCTCTGCGGTCACCTGTGTCCTGCTCTCAGCTCTTCACCACATGTCGGCAGTGTGTGAGCTGAAGTTTTAGGGAAGCAGGGATGGCTCGGCAGAAACGACACTAATTGCATTCTCTGTGATGGGCTGCATTCCTTGAGCTGCTGCTTGCTCCCAAAGCCTCTGGAGCGGAGAAAGACGACGAGGAGGGGAGTGCTGAAGTTTGAGGCTTGTTCTTGATTTATCAAGCATGATTAAGTTTTATGTGTTTTCTCTGCTCCGTGTTATATTCTGAGCTTGTTTCGTCAAAGCTGTGACGCTGCAGGGGCACACTGACAGCAGCTTGTTTCTACGCTTACATTTATCACAGCAATAGCTTTTTATTTCATAATCTATCATAAGCTATGTTAGCATTCGCTATTTAGTGTTTTACTCCAGGTGCCGGTCATATCATGAAAAAGTGGATTTATTTCAGTGAAACTGCTGCAATGTATACATTTATTTACATATATTTTATTTAGTTTAATTTGATGTACTAATGTAATCCCCCAAATCAGTGTTTCGGGAAATTATTGTGAAAATGTTCCCTGCTGAAGACCCCTGATGACACAATCTAATCAGATAATTGACTCTAAACACCTGGAAATGAACATCCCTCAGTGTAAACTTCTGTAGGTTACACAACCATGCGGAAGACTGCTGACTTGATGGTTGCCAAAAAGACAACCATTGACACCTTGCACAAGGAGGGAAAGACTCAAAAGTCATCGTAAAAGAGGCTGCTGTTCAAGCACACGTATAGGGAGATGAAGAGAAGGACAATATATGGTTGAAAAAAGTGTAGAAGCAAAAGAGATAACCAGGAGAGGATTGTGGAACAAAACCATGGAAAAAGAGTGAGGTGCATTCACCAGTCTGTAAGAAATGGCTTTCAGCTTGATTTGGACAGGCACAGGGTTCACATTGCTTGAGGTCCAGTGTAAAGTTTCTGCAGTGCTGGTTTGGGGTGTCGTGTCATCTGCTGGTGTTGGTCCACTGTGTTTTCTACAGTTTTAGAGCGTTTTGTGCTTCCTGCTGCTGAACTTTATGAAGATGCAGAAGAACTGAAGAACAACTGGGCAGAGCCTTATTGTAACATTTTATTTTAATTCTATAGTAAACATATTTCTATCCCAAGTCAATACTACACTTTACCCACCTATTGTCACATGTATTTCAAAATTATACCAACATTCCTGTAAATACGGCATAAAAGTTACACTAGTAATGTTTTTCATTTGCATTTTTTCTGTCTGAGGGCTTGAAAACCAAAGAACGCTATTGTAACTGCTCAGAGTTTTGTTCTGTGCCTTTTTTGAAGGAATTTTGCACATGTCAGAACTAGTAAAAATGTTCAGGGTTCAGTAGCGCCACCTATTGTGCGTCAGCTTCTAGTGTGCTAACAGTTTGTTGGAGGCGACTGAAATGTCTCACACGTAGTGTACCAACACTTAAATAAAAGTGATCGGGATCGCGTTTCCAAAACGGACAGGAAGTCAGCTGTTTCGCAAAATTTTGTGAGCGCTTTCGCTCTTGGCATACTTTAACATTGATAAGATACTTCTATTTAGTCATTTTGACAAGAATATTGGGCAAAACAGTAACAGAAAAATATTCAGACTCATTCACAGCGCCACCTGGAGGTCATGACTCTTTATGATATGGTTATTTTTATTTTTTAGGCCTGCTTTTTGACCATTTTCGCATTAGTGTATTTCCTAAATAGGGATTGGTCCTAGTGCGTATTGGAAGAATCCTGGCACCGAGAGGTGATGCCGCCAGACTTCTGATTGCTGCTTGCAGCTTTCATTTTATTTCACAGCTGCACTGCGATGGATAGCTCAAATTGTGTGACGGTGAATCTTGAATCGACTCCAATGCCACGGCGCATCGCTGCAGGAATTCACGCCGCTACACGAGCCGCAGCTAAGCACCGAGTGCTGCACATGCTCAGTCCGCACATTTCTGAAAATCCTTGTTTTAAGGCATATTCTAGTTTCCAGAGACAGGGATTTGGGATTTTCATCAGTTTTCATTCCGAACGGCTCAGATTAACGAAAGTAAACACTTGATATCGAACAGTCTGTGCGGACAGTGTTTCACTTTTTGAGAAATAAATCCACTTTTTCTGTAACCAAACGTAAATATTCTTTCTGAGACGAACCAGCAACCCCAAGCATCCTGCTGTACCTCAGCTCTTTGTTCCAGTGAGTGTTGTGCGGCCTCCCCTGCATGCACACAGTGCCAAACTGGGAGCCAGTTCTCCAGAACCACTTCTCTTTTCTTTTCTCCCTCTGCCTTTTATAGAGTTTGTTTAAAATACTCTCGGCCACATTTCTCCCTCTTTCGAACCGTTTGCTCTCGGAAGGCTTAACTGGTTTGTGGGGACGGCCCGTCTCACGCCGTTACTGGGCAACAGGAAAGAATTCGGAGCCCTCAGTAAATGTGCTCTGGGTTTAGACTCTCCAGAAGCCGCTGCTGAAATAAGAGCCGAGAGCATTAAAGGCCCATCGCTCACCATAAAGCAGCCATGTTTGTTCTCAGGGAGTGCGGTTCGTCTGCGAGCTGTTATCAGTCAGATTCTCTCTGTTTTATGTGTTTTGTTTCTCTGGCAGTGAGGAAAGTTCATAAATGAAGGCTTCTCACCGTCTCGGTTCAGGACAGAGGCAGTCTGTGCTTCCTGGATCTGAATGAAGGCCTGTGTGGAGTTCTGGAGGAATATTGTGCTCTGCTCTCGCTGCTGCTGCTGCAGGGGTTTGCACTCAGCACATTCAGTTTTTCTTGGAATAAACTCCCTGGCAGGGAATGTCAAAGACAACTACAGTGAACATGAACTAGAAAATATCTCAGATCTTTTCATTAAAACATTATGTGATTTTAGAAGATTTGCTACATTATTTAAGACAATTTTTTGCCTGTTCTCTTTAATTGCGGACAGAACTGAGTCATTTCTATCTTTCATTTGCTATTTCTGAATTTTTGAGGATGTGACGTATTTTTGTACCAAACCAGTCCTGTGATTGAGTGGTACCTCATAATTGTTCATGAGTCTGAGCTCATCCAAATGGAAGACGCTGTGTTTGAATTAATTATGAATAATACGAAGAAACTCCAAGCATTTAGTAGCAAGCAACGATTAGTTTATCAGCTATTAAATATAAAACGAGGATCCGCATCACTAAGCTTGTCTCCGTTTAGGAGCGGTGTTTCAGGAGGAACGTGTCGAGATTGCTGGAAGGATGGAGACTGTAGCACTTTTATGAAACAAGGACATTTGATTCAAAGGAATGGCACTCAGCACTGAACCAGGAACATGCCAACGGGATGCAGCACCAGGAGGAGTAGCAGATGAGAGTCTGGATCACCAGGAGATGAAGACAAGTACTTAGAGATGGGGAAAGTCCACTAGTGATCAAAGCAGAGAGGAGATCCAAGATGGCAAGAGCTGATCATGGAGAGTCAAGAGGGCAGGAACCGTAGAAGTGACACAAGTGAAGAGGAGTTCCAATGTACTCTGAAATAAGGAAATGAGAGCCAGGTGTGGAGGATGAAGAGTGACTGAGTGGAACACAGAAGGAGTGAAGAAACAGGGAAGTCCTCGACCTCAGCAGAACTGCTCAAACCACTGCAGCTGCTCCTCAATTCTCCAGTGTTCGCGTTATGGAGGGCCGAGTCATGAACATAGATCATAACGTTTGCTAGCTCCTCACCACAGCATACCCCTCCACACTCTGGACAGCAGGACAAACCCAATTCGTTTACATTTTTTTATTGTATTATTTCAGAGAGCACGCTTTTTAGATTTATTTTAGTTTTTATTTATCGTAGGAGCTCACTGTGAGCAGCATTTCATTTTATTCTGTAATTTCCAAGGAGTGAGGTACGTTATTCTGCTAAAATATTAACCATGTCTCATTGCAGCAGTCTGTTAATATCATGGATCTATTTTATCTCGCGGAAGAATTTGTAAACGGCAATATCATCTTTATTGTGAGTTAAAAGTGGAAACTTTTATACTCAAGTTACAGCACAACACCAAAACGACTCTAGAGCGGCAGAAGACCACACTGAGAGCAACTCCTGCTGCTGAGAACAGGAAACTCAGGCTACTTTTCACCAATACAAGATTGGAAAACGTTGAGTCTCGATTTCTGCTGCACCATTTAGTTGCTAGGCCAACTGGATCCGTCCTGCCTTGTATCAACGGTTGTTGTTTGTGGTGCTGGTGCTGTAATGGTGCGGGATTTTCATTCCATTAGTACCAAATGTGTCAGCGCCACAGCCTCCCTGATTATCATTCTGACCATCTCCATCTTTTTAGGACCACAGTGTCCCCATCTTCCAGCAGGAGAACGCTCCGTGTCGTAAAGCTTGAATCATCTCAGACCTCAGCACCTTTGGGATGCGGTGGAACGGGAGATTCGCATCGTGGATGTTCAGTTGACGAATCTACAGCAGCTGCGTGATGCTCTCGTGTCGATCTGGAGAAACTCTCTGATGTTTCTAGCCCCTTGTTGAATTTAGGGCAAAAGGGGGTCCAATCCGGTGGGAAAATCAACCTTTAGCACATTTTATGCCTGGCTACAAACAGAATCAGAAATGTGGAGTGTCGTGTAAATGTTCTTGGGGCAGAATGTTGTAAGTATGAATTTGTGGATCCAGCGAGTGATCTGTGCCGGGGCAGAAGCTCTTGATTTGCTGCGGTGAGAAGCTCCCCTTCAGCCAGACGCATCTGATCTCAATTTTCTCCTGTAGACAAAAACAACAGCAACGGAGAAAAGCAACAACAACAAGCACATGCTTGTGTCCACACATCGGAAGGAAATCAATAAAAGAGGGAGACAGAGGAGAAAGATTAAAGGAAATGCTCAAGACAGAGGAGAGAGAGGGGGGGGGGGCATGGAATTTTCTATAATTATCGTTTGGCAAAGCAGAACAGCGGTGGATGTAAGAATAAACTCATGCGACGTTCATCCTTTAACTCATTTCTCTAGCTGCCGATCCGACAAAAGAAAGAAATAAATGGATTCTTCTGACGGGATCGTTATGTGTTCAACCTTTTCAGCTGGAAATCGATTTGTGGAGTTTTCGATGCCGATGCAGATGTTCTGACAGGAAGCAGCTGACTTGATTAACAAACTCGTGAAATTGAGTTTCTTTAACTGCTCTGATATTTCAGGCCGCTTTCAAATGGTCTCACTAATGAAATGGAGAAGTCTAGTAGTGTGTGTCATGAACATCGATGTCTGTTTATTTCAACAATTTGTTTTAAAAGGGAAAAGCTCACCGCACACACACACACACACACGCACACACACACACGTTTCAAATCTTGTGTTTTATTTACCGCGTGAGATTAAAATGAATAGAAAATACAGTCGAGACATTGACGAGGTTAGAAATCATATTTGTTTGAAATATTAAAACTTTTTCTTTCAATCTTTGCATTGCAGCAGTTACAGACCTTTTTTTCTTGTAGCAGTTTTTTTTTGAGGAAATCTGGAGAAATTTCGCTCCACGCTTCTAGAAGCTCCTCCCACAGCTTGGATTGGCTGGGGGGCACTTCCTGCGTACCGTACGATCAAGCTGCTCCCAGAACAGCTCAATGGGGTTTAGATCCGGTGACTCCATTACAGATAGAAGAACAGCTGCTGCTTCTTCTCTGAATAGTTCCTGCACAATGTGGAGGTGTGCGCTGGGTCATTGTCCTGCTGGAAGATGAAATCAAGTGCCGGGCACAGGGTATTTCCTTTTAACCTGAACAAATCTCCCGCCTTACAGCCCCAGAGCATCACGTTACCCCCAACGTGCTTGGCGAGTCTTTCATCCAAGCACCAAGCACCGTCTGTCCAGAACACTTTTCTACAATCTTCCTCCGTCCAATGTCTGTGTTCTTTTTGCTCATATTAATCTTTTTCTTTTATTTATGGATTCTTCTTTGCCACTTCTCCCTAAAGACCAGCTATTTACCGAAGCTGCAAGTTAAGGAGCTGTGAGGCTTCTATTTCTCAAGCTAGAGACTCTACCGTATCTTCCTGCTCAGTTGTGCAGAGGGGGCTCCCGCTTCTCTTTTTACTCCAGCTAGAGGCTGTTGATGCTGTTCTCTGAAGGGAGTAGTACGCACCATTGTAAGAAAATCTTCCACTTTCTTGCATGGAATAGCCTTCATTTTTCTGCCTGTTTTGAGCATTTTATCGACTCCAGATACTCCACCTGCTCAAAGGAAGATTCTTCCAGATTAAATGTGATGCATGATTTCAAACCATAACGTCTGAGTGTATTACTGATGGTAGCCATGGAACGATGTGAGATCTTTTGTGGGGAGACATTGACGGGCATCAGACTCTTCCAACTTCTCTATATTAAATTGTCAAACACTTCTTATGGAGGGTTACAATGATGGTCTTCTGCACAAGCATTAATCAACAGTCTTTAAATAAAGACTTGCCTCTGTGTGTGTTGAATTAACAAGAGATACCTGTCTATCATACTGCCTATATATC
The DNA here is from genome assembly GCA_007224835.1 of Danionella cerebrum. NCBI lineage: Eukaryota > Metazoa > Chordata > Actinopteri > Cypriniformes > Danionidae > Danionella > Danionella cerebrum. The sequence continues at coordinate 442,322 of SRMA01024024.1, forward strand.
TCTTTCTAACTGTTTCACTTTTCAAACTAATTATTTACACCAGTTGACTTTTCTCCATATTACATTTTTTGGCACTTTCTAGTGTTTTCCTTCAAAGTGATCCACAGCTTTCTCCTCAGATGGTTCTGTTTGCTCCAGAGGCGCACGTTCAAGAACATTTTGTTTTGGAATAAAGATGGATCACCTTCCAGCATCATCTCTTAGATATTATTCCAAGTCGATCAGCATTAGGGACCGGGGTCCACCGAGCAGATGTTGGTCATTTAGTTCTCCAAAGGTACTGTGAGATGAAATATTTAGCCTTTTAGCAAAAACAAATTAATTCTGCGATGACTTTGTTTGACAGTTTTCCTCTAAAGCCAAATCTTGATTCGTGCACACATCCATAAACGGATCTCAAAGTGAAATATGAAGCATGTTGGGGAGCAGGGTTCCTCGGCAGTTTCAGCCAAGCCTCTGGGACCTAAATTATTTGCTTGAAGTCGCCGCTGACATTTAAAAATGACCATTTACACGGCAAAAACTGAACTCCAAGCAAAACTCAAAAATCCTTAAATTTAGATTTGAAAAAATCTTGATTTTCTTATTTTAAGAAGAATTATCTTGTTTAGACTTGTTTTCAATTTTCTCAAAAAGAAAAACGGCTTATCTTGATCATTTATTTGCTTGAATTATGAAACTTTGATGTTGGCACTAAACATAAAACCAGAATCTTAAAACAGGAAATCTTAACTCCCCATCTTCTTACTTCAAGAATATTACGAGCATCTGACTTTAAGAAATCAATGTTACATTTTAAATATTAATGTTATTGCTGCTCTCATAACAAGAAATTCATACATGTAGTTAAAATCTTATTTGATCAAGTAAAAAAAAAAAAAACGGTCAATTGGGTTTAAGCAAATACTGGGTAAAGTTTCTTAAAACAAAAAACTTGTGAAGAAACTTATTTCTGGTTCCTGTGTGTCACAAACGTTCTTGTTTCAAATCAGATTTCAGTTGTTTACCTAATTTTAATACACAAAAAATCCTAGTTTTAAGACAATTTGCCTAGCTTTAACCACCAGACAGTAACTATGTGCATAGAAGTCATGAATATGCAAATCAGTAACCACTAGGTGAGTAACTGGGGAGAAGTTCCGAAGTTTTCCCAATGAAAATCTCAGCTCAAAAATATGCTAGGCTAGAAAATGAAAAGATCAAATGTGATTTTATTTAAAATAGAGACTTTTGGAGTGAAAGAATCACATTTCCCTAACAATTAAACTAAAGTGAATAAAAGATTGTTAAAAATAAGACGTCATGAACCCTTTAAGAACCTTGTGACTAGACACAAGTTCAAATATTCTAATTTAAACACAGTTTTACAGCTTGAAAACTGTTGTTTTGAGAATTTTTGCTAGTAGAAATCCTACCGTCCCATTTTTTAGGCTCATCTCCCTGAGCTGGTTGGTTGGTAGCTAAAAAAATTGATGCTATTTTGTTGTTTTATTTAATCAGAAATATTTTTATGGGTTTTACTTTCAGTTTAGTGCAATGTTTCTTTATCGCGTTCAACTCCAGACGTCTTTCCATGCAGCTTTTGCGGATGGTGACGGTTCCTGAGAAGCGATGGAGGGCTCGACCTGCAGGGGGCACTGTGAGAAGGAATCCCGCTGGACAGGGCCAGACAGACGAGGATGAGGAGGGTCTAGAGAGTGGAGACTGTGATGATGAAGATGAGTGCACTGGTGTTTCTGGACTTGGGCCACCCCCGAGACGCAAACGCTTGCGCATCTTTGCAGGTCAGTGACAGCTTAGTATAACATTTTCAGCTTGTTTCGTTGTTTTTTTTTTACTTTTGCAACTAAGAAGCACTTGCTAGTCTTAAAGAGTGAGGGTGGCTCCATTATTGAATGGTAGGGGAAACACTGGTCTTTTGGGGGTGGGCAGAGGTCCTTACATTTGTTTATATTAGAATAGATCTATTATAGAACCGATGCTAAATCCACCCGCTCCATCTCGTCTTCTTTGTGACGGGCTCATAGCTCTGATTTTTCTGATGGTGACGCAAAAGTACATTTTGACAGATTGTGATAAAAACCCTTCCTCAGTTTCTACATCTGAACTAATCAGACAATTATTAAAGATATATGAGGTACGCAATAAATGAGGACAGCTAGCAGCACTCACAGGTTTCCTTCAGGAAGTGCTTCTGTTAAACAAACCTTTTTAAAGTATAACAAAAACTTAAAACATAAAAAGATATTTTTCTTAGTTTTATATCACTTGGAATGTCCGCAGTTTCAAGATTCAAAGCGTTTAATCTCACATGCATGGTAAAGAAACTGGTTTCCATTTGAGCAGCAAATCCCTGAATGCCATGAGGTTTAATTAACCAAAATATTTAATCGATTACAATCGATGACAAAAGAGCAATTTGAAGAGCAAAAAGTAAATGCAAATTGCAAATAAGATTAATTTATTAATTAACATTACACATCTATCATTGAGCCTAATTAAAAGGAAATAATTGTTTCTTTATAACCAACTTATGTTGGCTTTGTCATGTTTATATGAAAAGCTTTCTCCACTTTATTCGAAGGGTCTTTCTTGCTTTTTGGGTTAATAACTGGAAATTGGAAATAACTGGAATGCAATACGTCCATAACAGACTTTCTGTGAGACACGGTTGCACAGAACCAGATCAGTTGCTTCTTTAGATGCTCCGTTATGGCACCCAAACTTCACAGGTTCCAGGTAGCTCCCTGCTATCACTGACCTTCTGACCCCGTCGCTGTCTCAGGGAACAAATGGTGTTTAAAGGAGATGTTCCCTTTGATGCAAAACGCGGCACAAAAGAACCAACAAACCATGTAAGTGCAAAGAAACCAAACAGAGGTAAAGAATAACAGCGGAGGGCCAGGAACAAGGAGTCTGATACCGGCGGACAAAGCCGAACCAGCTGAGCAAACAGAGCACAGGGAGCAGTCGTCCTGGTCATGTTATTGTGCCAGAGTTATCGGGCTCTTCGTGTAGCGCTACCAGAGGCCCAGGGTGAGACTGAGAATCCCACATGGGATAACACGCATATCAGAGCTCCGGTTCACACGGAGGAAGTGAAACGATGATAAATGCCCAGCATGGCGTGCCGAGGCTTGAGCCGCTGAAGTTTGTGTGCGCGGCCATCCTCCTGATCGCGGAAGATTTACCGCTTTAATCATCAAGAATCAGGAGAATGTGTTTCGGAAGCGGAATGAAGCAGCTGCAGATATCTCTCCATTCTATTGTTTTTATTTCCCTTTCTCTGGTTTACGATTTCACAAGTTATTGCTCTTATTACTCAACTTAACTGATTAAAAGATAACTATATGAAAAAAAAAACATTTTCCATAATGACAGTTTCTATCAATAGAGTGAGATGCATTGATTTAATGCCTGTCTCTATGAGTCCACCCTCTTCTGCTTCTGATTGGCTGAACCGCGAGTGTCTTCCGATCATTGGTGCGGTACATGAGAATAGAACACATTTACATATTTTACAATTTAGCTGTGAAGCTGCTTTAAAGATGTTTTGTTGGTTGGTTGGTTAGTTAGTTGGTTGGTTGACCAGTTGGTCAGTTGTTTGGTTGCTTGACAGGTTGGTTTACTAGTTGGAGGCCTGGAGAATGTGAAGGCCAGAATGTCTGGTTGGTTGGCTGGTGAGTTGCTGGCTGGTTGGTCGGTTGGCTGAAGATTGGTTAGTTGGTTGGTTGGTAAATTCATTGCTTCACAGGTTAGTTAGTTGGTTGGATGTTTGGTCGGTTGATTAGTTTGTTTCTTCACAAGTTAGTTGATTGGTTAGTTGGTAGGTTGGTGAGTTTGTTGCTTCACAGCTTAGTTTGTTGATTGGATGTTTTATTAGTTGGTTGGTTGGTTGGTAAATTCGTTGGTTCACTGGTTGGTTTGTTGGTTCCTTGACAGGTTAGTTGGTTGGTTGGATGTTTGTTGGTAGGTTGGTTGGTTGGTAACCTTGACAGGTTAGTTGGTAGGTTGGTGAATTTGTTGCTTCACAGGTTGGTTTGCAGGTTAGTTAGTTGGATGGCTGATTGAAGCTACATTAGTGATCATCAGCAGCTGTTTTGTATCAACTTTTTGGGAAGAATTTATGCTGGGTACAAGCCAGTAATAACAGATATTTATTTGATTTTGTTTATTGGCATCATTTGAATTTTTTAAATCTGCAAAAAAAAAAAAAAACATTTATTGTTTATATTTCTGAAAGCATTTTGGATCTACACAACGTTGCTGGTCACGTGGTCTTATTCAAGCTGTCCTTGTCAGAGTGTGTTACGGCAGGTGGCGGTGCGCGTTTGTGTTCCGGTGTAAGTGTGTGTTCATGCAGCACATGTCCTGGAATAGCTCAGCTGGTCTGGAATGTTTGGGGGACGGGAGCAATCCAGGGACCCAGAGAACTCCCAGAGGGAAGTCTGATTTATCAATAACTCTGCATCACTCTGAACATCCTCCAAACGACTGGCTGACTGACACCTTTGATTTACGGGACGGGGGTCTGGGTCTGTCTGCACCTAGTTGTTGTTCTGGCCATCACATTCCCCAGGCCTCTGTGCAGAGAAACCAGATCCGGGTCTTTTAGTTAAACATTAATCACAACGCTCAACAGGGAAAGGGACGCGTATCAAAAAGAGGTAAACATGAACCACCTCAAAGATTCGCTGACACTACAAACAACCTCAGATCAGAGTGTTTATTAACCATCGATACCAGTGATCCCCAGGTCTGTGGATTGGTACCGGTCTGTGTATCAACTGGTTTACTTATTAGCTGAGTCTTTTATTTTGAAACCGTATTCGTTTGGTTAGAATAGATGTTTAAACTTTAAGAAGCAGATATGTTTAGAACATTTCGGGAAGCAAATGAAAGCTTTTACATCAGGAGTCATATATTTTCTTAATTTTTAATGCATTTGGTAGATGCTTTTATCCAAAGCGCCTTACAGTCCCTGGCCACTTTATTAGGTACACCTTGCTGTGGCTCAACTGCTTCTAATGGATCCAAATGTGTCAAGGAAAAATCCCCCACATTATTACACCACAACCACCAGTCTGAACCGTTGATACAGGGCAGGATGGATCCATTCCTTCATGTTGTTAAGGCCAATGTCTGACCCTAGCAACTGAACGTTGCAGCAGAAACTAAGATTCATCAGACCAGGCAACACTTTTCCAATCTTAGCTGACAGGAGCGGCACCAACCATGGCGGCCACATTCAAAGTCATACATTTTTTCCCCATTCTGGTGCTTGGTTTGAACTGCAGCACAGCGTTTTCACCTTGTCTACGCCCTGAATGCATTGAGTTGCTGCCATGTGATTGGCTGATTAGGAAAAGGGATATATAGCCATGATCTTCTCGATAAGTATGAGTGCACACATGTGTATACCTTTAGAAAAGTAGAACTAACAGTGTAAACGTGTGCGCCTTTACTTATTTTTCTAGCATTTAGCATTACGCTTAACATGGAAAAGCATAATGAATATAATGATCATGTGATATTATTCAACCATTGTTTCAGGAAATAAATATGTTCGGAAGTATCAGTGTTTTGCTTACAGGGCATCAATAATAATTTCAATATTTTAAAATGATTCCGCGTCAGTTGTGGGATAGACATCCCAGACGCAGTCTCGTCACGTTAAGTTTGTGCTGCAGCTCTGCTCCTAACCACACTATAAAGCGTGTGCCCAGCTGTCATCACTCCCTCGGCCTTTATGAGCTTCCAAGCTTCTCTCTGACACTTTCTATTCATCATTTTCTTCATCGAGACCCAGCTACGTCCGTCTCTGCCACAAATCATCTCATTCCTCCTGTCTGCAGCAAGTGCTTTCTGCTTTCCTCGCTCTTCCCACCCTCCCAGAGCTCCTCAAGCTCTTCTTATTTCATCAAGGAGGAACTCAGGAGGATTTGATGAATGAAGCTTCGGTGAAAGGCCAAAGCCCTGGAGTCGGGGAATTTTGGAGAGGTCTGCTGAAGCTGTGCTAGCCTTGACCACTCCACCGCACAGCAAGGGCTCGTCAGAAGAGCTCTTGAAAGTTTCCAGTGCTAACATACATTCGCTTGCTGTAAACGCTGAGGAGCATTGCTTTCCCTGAAGCTCCTGGCCCCTTTATCAGCAGGCGAGGGTTAGAAAAATACAAAGCGTAAATATGTCTGTAATGTGAAACATCCAGCCCACTGCGTGAGCCCCGCAGCGAGGAATGCGAGGGTTAGGTATTGTGCAGGTTATTCAACCAATCAATTCTGGATTTTTTTAGCTCCCTTCCGGCCAACTATGATTTATGTCTGATTTCAGGATAAATGGGTTTGTTTCTGGGGGTCATGATGACATCATTGAGCATCGAGTCAGTGGCTGCCACTGACGTTTATGGAAATCTCTTTCTGCCATGATAGTTTTCTTAAACCTCCTCTTGCTCCTGTTTTTACAAAAATAGGAAACGGTTTTCCACAGGCTCGCTAACATTTTCAACACAACACTAGCTAAGATAGAGTCTTTACCTCTGCCATGTTTTAATGTAATGACATAATCTGAGCTTGCACTCTCAGTTTCATTACAGTGCCTCCTAGAGGTCAGAAGTTATGAAAAAAATGGGTATTTAGGCTTTAATCTCTTATGCCTTTTGTCCCAAAATCATCAAAATTGTCTCAAAGCATTCGAGGCATCAAGCCAAGTTAAAATAAACCAATTTTACCATCTCAGTCATTTCGAGGGTCAGCCATTTTGAAAGGTCATTTTGTGAAAGAAGTCATTTAAAATTTCTACATTTGTCATGAATGTTCAGTCTCATGCTTGAAGTTTTAACAAAGTTTGTGGTCAAAAGATCTAAATAATTTAGAAAAATTCCAGCTTTGCCTTGTTTTAGCCGATTGTTTAAAATTGTTTAAAGTCCGCCATATTGAATTAGGTTGAAAACCATCTTTTAAAACTCCTCCCAAAGTTTATCAGATTCTCATCCAATTCAAATCAGAATGTCCTCAGAATGTCCAAGTTTCATTTGTGAGTTACGGATCTCATGTTGATGGAAGTAACGGTCTTCATTAAACACCATGTCAAATTTGGTTGCCTCATGCCAAGTTGATTCTGGAGCTGTATCTCAGCAACCGTTAGACAAATTGGCCCCAAACTCGGTGCACGTCATAAGTACATCTTGTTGTCTCCAAAACTAAAGGTTGACAACCTTGCCACCTACTGGTCAAAAATCATAGACGTTTTAGAAGAGCTGAAACCATTTGAATTTATTGAGTTTGAGTTATTATCACATTGAAATATGTCTGTTTAGTTTTGTGTGCCTAAAGCTGCTTGGTAGGTATATTTAGCATTATTTTGCTTGTGCTGAAGAATATAGTTTGGGAAACACCACATACATTGGGCATTATCCTGAGTGAAGTTTGCTTTATAATTATTTAAAACATTTTCAGTGGCAAAAAAAGCCAGTGTGAAAGTATCTAAAGGCATTAATTTACATTTAGTTAAAATCAAACCACACTTTTGCCAGGTTGCTGTGTGTCACCCCTACATTTGTTGTTTTTTAGCTGAGGTGTACTGGAGTGTAGTTTTAACTGGAAATTCTCTTTGGACCAGCTCAGCGATGCATGATAACTTTATGACCTCTGGCGAGTCCAGCCTTTGATGAGAAGGTCACAGCTAAGTATTTCTGCAATGGGCTGGCTTGAAGTTGAAGGTGACTATCAGTTTTGGGCCAACAACAGGTAGCTTTTTATAGATCAACATTTGAAGAATTAATTGAGAAACAAAAAAGGAATAAAGTCAAAAAAGGATGGAATGGAGAAAATGCAGAATCCTGGAGGGTGTGAGTTTGTGAGCCAGGGCAACAGGCGTACTTTCTGGAACACAAACACATGGAGCATGGGCATAAATAGTTGGATCCTTCCTCTGATGTTGAGGTTGGAATGCTAACAGGCTCCATGTGTCGCCCCTGACCTCTCGCACCTGATAGGTGAGCAAAGAAGCACACGGTTTCCATTACTCAACACCACAGCACGGGCACGCAGACGCTCCGGCCCAGAGCTGTAAACATGTGTGTGCTTGAACTCCACTGTTTGTGCGAGGAAGTGTACGTTTATATGAGTGTGTGGCTCTCATTAGCTCATGGGAGATTTATATGCTAAAAAGCTGGACATTTGGGAAGAAAAATGTTCAGAATTCTAATTATTAAAATCCCAGCTACTTTCACATCATGTTGTGACAATGTGGCGTGTGATTTGCCCTGGGTTAATAGATTTATTTTATAAAACACAATCATATATACACACAAAAATGTTGTTTAATTGCCAAATTATGCCAAATCACCTTCCTGACAATCCAATCATCTTTCAGTGTGCTACACATGTCTCAGGTTTTATTCAGAATCTTTCACGTGTGTTTGTGTTATCCTAGATTCCTTTTTGTGAGCTGTTCCTTTTCCTTTTTGTGAGCTGTTCCTTGGCTCGATGTTCCTTGCAACGCCCAAGTTCTCACCTCCGCCGACTGACCAATCAGATGAATCGCTAGTACAGCTCATCTCTCTGCAGATAGGGTGCGCTGCCTGACCCGGAAGTAAGAGCAGCAGACTCATGCTGAGGAACATGCGGAGGAAGTGTGTTTTCTGTTGATTCGAATGCAATAGGTTTCGTTATTTCTACAGGTTTACGGTGGATTCAATCGCTTGAGAAGTGATGAGACTTACACAGAACTCTTCAACTCTTCTTTTGGTTTTATTTAGACTCTTAATTCTCATTTGAACAACTTCAAACTCCTGCAGCTACAAACAGGAAACCAATGGTCAGAATTTGGCATGAACAACATGAAAGCATGGATCCATCCTGCCTTGTATCACCGCTGGTGGTGTAATGGTGGGAGGGATATTTTCGTAGCACCCTTTGAGTCCATTAGTACCAATTGAGCATCGTGTGAGTGCCACAGTCTCCCAGTATTATTCTGGCCATTTCCATCCCTTTATGACCACAGTGTCCCCATCTTCAGAATCCCTGTTCACTTTACTCAAATGCCCTCCACAGTCACCAGATCTCAATCCAGTAGAGCACCTTTGGGATGCAGCGGAACGGGAGATTCGCTTCATGGATGTGCAGCAGACAATACTGCAGCAGCTCCGTGATGCTCGCGTGTCCATGAAGGTTTACGGTAGCTCAACCAATAAGGGGTTCAACCCGGTACTAGAAAGTTGTACCTAATAAAGTGGCCAGTGAGTGTTTTAGTCATCATTGACTCCCTCAAGCCTCAAGTGGCCACTCACTGAACTGCAGTTTTGGTCACTTTGGTATTGGCTTCACGAGGGAGAGCACTGGGTGGCGGCTTGTGCTTCTGTAAATAATCCTGATGACAGAGAGAGAGGAAGCTGCCATAAGAAACAGACCAATGGCTCTGCCTCCTTCAGCGAGGGGTCCTGCTTTCTTCCTCTGTATATAAACAACAATCCTTCGCCACACACACGCTCAGCCATATGCACTTAACAGATAACCACATAGACAGAGATATAATGATACCTAAGAAGCAGTTGTGTAAACAGAGGCTGGCTGGATATGCTCAGGAGCTAGATGGATGAATGTCTAGAGTCGCTGCTGTTGTGGAAGCTTTGGCGTGGTTGTGTGTGTGTGTGTGTGTGGGGGGGGGGGTTATGGCATATCAACAGCCATTATTTTAGAGAGTGGAATTGAAAGATTAACAAAGGAGATGTTGAGGGGGTGCGGTGGTAAAGTAAGCTTCGCAGGATACAAATAACACCGCAATCTTTGACACCTTTTATCTCTTTCCAGTATTTTTGTGCCCCCCGGGGGTTTCCTGAAGAAAGGCGTTTGTTTGTGTTAGAGTTGTATTTTGTTTAGCAGGAGATTTGGACATGCAGAATGGATTCCAGACGTCTTCCTGCATCGTGTCCGTCCGTCAAAGCAAAGTCTGAAAACATAAACCGTGTCTCACTTGTTGCGGGGGTCATCTGTAAGACAGAAGGAACGGAATGGACAGCTGGATTTGATGATTCCACAGCTTCAGTTGGCAACAATTACTGCCATACTTCCAACGTATCGTCATAGAAGCCAAATTCCTATAATATTTGTAAAGGAACTGTTGAATAAATATTTGTGTTCTCACAAACATGAAAATTCAGATGCCGCACCAATTTTATTTACAATCTTTCTATTGAGTATTATGTTCAAAGTATAAAAACATTGACAACTAATCCTTGAAAAATGTAAAACATACTTTTATCAGGAATATTTCTCATGATGTTTTGGGGGATTTTTATTTTTACTTTTTGTATTATTTATTCACCTCAGTAAGAGATTGATTGACTATCAGTTACTTCTGAAAGATCTGCAAGTTGAAGAATTCAAAAACCAGACAGAGTTTCGTGATGGAACCTGTTACTGTGTTCTTATAACTCTGACATCATCTGACTGCTACAAAGTCCTCTTTTTTTACATTTTGTTTGAACATTAAGGCCAAGAGTCTGGAGGACGAGCGGAGAAGCACAAAAGTAATTCTGTAGAAAATTTTGCTGTGGTGGGTCCACTGTCTTTTATAATGTTCACAGTCAGTGACTGCAACTGTCGACCAGGAGCACTTCAACCTTTTTAAAGAGGATTATTTTATTTTCCTGCAGGGTTTGCCAACTGCCCACAAAGCCAGTACTTTTAGTATCTGATTTAAGAGCCATGGAATAAATACACACCGACCCAAAAACTCATCTGTATCAATGGCTCCATGGCGCACCTCCTGGAGGAATTAGTGCAAAATGAGCCCAACAAAGTACAGTGGTACCTCGAGATTCGAATGCTTCGAGTTACATAATGTTCGAGATACGAAAGGTCTCGCGAGAAATATTTTGCTTTGAGATATGAAAAAAATATGAAAGATACGAAATACACAGAAGCATCTCTCCATCCCTTCTCACGCTCGTTACTGACTGCACTTGAAACCGTGCTGGTGTTCGTAATTCATGAAATATCTTGAGGAAGTTACCTTTCATACGTAATGTTTTTCCACCTCCTCCGACACATCTCTTCACTCGCAAAGTAAGGTTTCACATTTGTGCATGTATTTTCCATGTGTTTAATTATCATTTATTACATTAACAATGTGAAGATTAAAGGATTGAAGGAACATTACTTGATTTTTTTTCAGGTTTTTATCAACGTATACTTTTGTTTCTGAGAGCCGTTGCACGGATTGGGCGTTTTACATGTATGTCTAAGAACAGTGTCTTTTTGGTGAAACTATAAAATATAGCTTTTGTCCATAATGACTACAACTAAAACAAATAAAGCGTTCACTTTTCTTATTGTATGTGTATTAAGCTACTTTTTTGAAACCGTACAAAAAAACACACCTTTTGAAACAAACGATTGAAATAAATTAACTTTCCCTCACTATTGAAAGTGATGCCTTGAGCTCCGCCCCTTCTAAAGTGATTTGTCACATGATTTCCCTCTTCCCCTGCGCTATGCCTCCGTTTCTTCCTGCGTCTAATCTGGAATTAATTTCTTCATTCTCTCACCTGCTTATTCCCTTTCGGGTCACAGGGATCTCCAGCGCAAATCGGGCGAGACGTGGGGGTACACCCTGGACAGGTCGCCAGTCCATCACAGGGCAAATCTGGAATTTAGAGCTATAAATACATCCGACCAAATCTCATTATGTCCAGATTTCCAGAGAGGGAGCTGACACCCGTGGCCTCGCTCATATTGGCTTGTGCTAATTAATATGTGTTGACTTGAATTTTCCCCACAATGGCGCCCATTGAAGGCTTCACAGCGTTTGCTGACACAGGGTTCGAATGGTTTACGTTCAGAGATCATCAAACGAAAGATCTTTCTGCTATCTCTGATCTCTTCCTCAGGATTTCCTGAGCTGTACTGGTGACATTTATTTGTTATAAAACCCTAACAACGTAAAAGTGTGGTGTTTGTCCTTTAAGTTTATTTTTATCATTATTGTGATTTTGTCTCTTGAAATCGAAGGGGATGTGAGTGTTCAAAAATCCACAACTTCTACTGTTCACAGCATCACACATGAGATCGGTTGCTCTGTTTACACTGTTGGAGTGAGCTGTAGCCGTGGCTCGGGGCTCTGTAAGGGCCTCCTCTCTTCTCTCTGGCTGATTGCAGGGTTTTTCTTGGCCAGCTTCATGCAGCCTGCCGGAGCAGGACTGTGGTCAGGGTGATGGGTGTGGAGACACATTCCTGTCTCTCTGTCGTCCGCAGTGGCACAGCATCACCCTTGGGCAGACAGCTGTATGTGTTTAAAGGTCTTCTGTCTTTTGAAGAAGAAAGTGTGAAATATTTTATCTTGTGCAAAAGGGAGGGACGAAGAAAACACTTTTTGAGCAAACAAGTGGTCACCAAACATAACTCCAGGTGAAAAGAAACTTTAAGAAACTTAAAGCAACACTTTATACATAACCTTTATACATAAAGTGTGTTGATTAGCTAACTTTAGGGATGTCATTTTGAAACAAATTTTGTACTAAATACATTTTACATTCACTACTTCACCATTCCATTATTTAGCCTAAGGATGCTAGCATGGAAAGTGCTCCAAGTGAGGTGTCCATGATACAGCTCTAGAGCCAGGAATAGACCTGAGCCCAGAGACCTCCCATTGTCAGGATGTTGTTGTGCCTGCACACTATGTAATGTTTAACTTGACCGAGACTAATGTTCAAGTCCGAATGATGCGTCCAAGTCTGAATACTATTAAGTCAAAGTCCGAACACTGACGAGACAAAACTCGATTCCGAGTCTGAACACTAACATGTTCATGTCCGAACACTAAGTCCAATCAAGCCCGAGTTTGAACACTAAAGAGTCCAAGACAAGTTAGAGTCTGCACACTAGCAAGTCAGAGTACAACCACTAACGATTCCAAGTCAAGTTCCAATACTAACAAGTACGAGTCAAATCCGAGTTTGAACACTAATGAGTCCAAGTCCACTCCAAGACTAACAAGTCATAGTCAAGCCGAACACAAATGAGTCCACATCAAGTCAGAGTCCCAACACTAACGAGTCTGAGGTGAGTCAGAATCCAAACACTAACTAGTCTGAGGTGAGTCAGAATCCAAACACTAACGAGTCTGAGGTGAGTCAGAATCCAAACACTAACGAGTCTGAGGTGAGTCAGAGTCCCAAACACTAACTAGTCTGAGGTGAGTCAGAGTCCCAACACTAACGAGTCTGAGGTGAGTCAGAATCCAAACACTAACTAGTCTGAGGTAAGTCAGAGTCCCAACACTAACGAGTCTGAGGTGAGTCAGAATCCAAACACTAACTAGTCTGAGGTGAGTCAGAGTCCCAACACTAACGAGTCTGAGGTGAGTCAGAATCCAAACACTAACGAGCCTGAGGTGAGTCAGAATCCAAACACTAACGAGTCTGAGGTGAGTCAGAGTCCCAAACACTAACTAGTCTGAGGTGAGTCAGAGTCCCAACACTAACCAGTCTGAGGTGAGTCAGAATCCAAACACTAACGAGTCCAAGTCAAGTCCGAACACTAAAAAGTACAAGTCAAGTTCAAACAAGTCGAGTCTGAACAAGTCGAGTCCAGGTCAAATCAGAGTGCGAATACTTAATGAGTTCATGTCAAGTCCGACTACGAACACAAACAAGTCCAAGTCAAGTTAGAAAACCGATTTCGGACTCTAGTACTACAGCACTACCAGTAAGCAAACAACATTGACCACTCCTGGAGGTGCAGTCTCAATTGTCAATATTCACATTGTATTTCTATTTTTCTCACAAATACTCCTCTTGTTAGTTTAGTAACAATATGCACATTCTCAACTGAGAACAGTCATGAGAAGCTAAAAGCTGTACAGAGATATTTGATACGCTTTGGTTTCACTCCCAGACAGAACTCCAGCTGGACGTACATGAGTCATGTTTATTCGCGAGCCCCGTACAGGTGCTCCTCAGGACCAGATAAGTTCATGGAATGCGAGTCTCCAAATACAGGTGCTTCTTATGAAAGTGGCCTCTGCTGTGGTATGCAAAATGTGATGAAATGTAATAAAATAGCAGTTTATGCATCTAACGTCTGAAGCCCATTCGTGATAAAGATCCTCAACAAACAGAAATAGACTGAAGGGAATTTCTTTTACGTGGAATGCTATCACAGACTTTAAGGTTAGCAGAATTTAAGAATCTAAGGGATGTATCACAGACTCCAAATCCCATTTATCTTTTAAAACAGGAAGTGGCAAAATGACCAGAAAAACATTTAATTAACCATTTTCTTGTTGGATGGTTCCGATTACAGCAAACAGAGACCAATGCATACATGATATCTAAAAAAGTGCTGTGGCCCTCTAGCCTCAAATATAGCTGTAAGCCTTGTTAACATTTCGCTGAATAGCCTTCTAAACATTGTGTGCAGAACGACGCTTCCTCTTGAGGTCAAGATTTGGCGAAGAATCACCTTCATTGTTTCCGTTCAAACACCAAGAGCTTATAAATCTTCCTTAACCAGGTCTAGAAACAAACCGGTCCTCTGCAATAAACGCGTGTCTGTCTTCCTGTCTGATGTCCAGCACAACCAGCCCACCGTTCCCAATCACTGACCCACTGTTGACTCTTTGACCTGTGTCGTAACTGGAGCTCGTAACTGGGTAATAAAGGCATGCAGAGCTCTATTTGCATGCTAGCCACCCTCCAGACTAATGAAAAGTGATAGCCTGAAGCAGCCTCTCTGACATGGTGTCCTCGTGCTCGTTTATTTACATTGGTGATAGCCACATTTGAAACAAAGGATCTGTTAATCGTAAGAAGTTCTCAGAGGAGATGATTCCAGAATGATTGAAGGGGAAAGGAATGTTTCAAGCATGTGAGTGCTCGTGGAAAAGACGTTTAAGAGAGTCTCTGCTTTCGACACTGGAAGAGTATCCCACCAACTGGTGAACAGTGAAAGAGAAGGTTCTGGTGAGAGATTTTCTGCCTCTCTGTGATGGATGCTGTTCATTTCTGAAGCTTCTGGTGATGGATGTAGGACTGCAAGAGATTTTGCAGTGTCAAATTTCAACAGCACTCAGATCAAATATGGTACCAATCTATCTGGTGTAAAAACAACACCGTGTATTGTTAATCCAACACTTTGGGAGTTTTTCACATTTTACACCGACATGGCTTTTGTCAGGAACTGTCCAGGAGTTGAGTGAATGTTCTGTTGGGAGGAGCCTGATCTGTCTGATGTTGAACCAGTTATAGCGTCGCTCACTTTGAGGCAGATGGGGAGATTGTTGAGGACTCCAGCTGAATGGTGAAGCCAAGAAAACTCGTGATGGACCTTCATCCATGTCGAGATGTCATTCGGACAGTCTGAGAAACCATGTCTGCGGATGATAATACCTGATGGTTTCTCTCCTGTATTTAAAACAAACATCTCATTGCCATTGTGTGGCGACAAGCTCTCAAGTGAGTCATCCACACTTTTAACCATTCGGTGGATTCTGGCTCGTATATTACCCGCACGTGTTCATGTCTCATTATAACCGGATGCCATTAGTCACATTGTGAGGTTGGATTACACATGGTTTCCACTCATTGGGTTATCACTGGGTTTCTACAAGTATTCCCTAGACGCAGCTTTCTTTTATGATCATTTAAGATTTTAGTGACTCACACCTCTCAATCAATCACTTCCTTTGCTTTCCTGGCTCTGCACTTGAGCACAGCTCCCCTGATTTAGGGTGTAGTGTATATAAAAGCGATATTGAATTACACCTCGGCTTTAATTGGACTAGTGGTACAGTGTGCCGCTGTCACAATGAAAAATCGCTCTTTCAGGGCCCGTGGAATGTCTAACCGCTGGCTCGTCATAGAGCAGAGGGAAAGAAGAAGTTAATTGTTCTCTGGCGCGCGTTCAAGCTCTGTCGTAATTGCACAGAAATCTCAAGGAGGTTTCAGCGCTGAGGCTTTATTTATTTGCCTCCTTCCTCTGTTTTAGTGTTGACTGTGCTGAATGGGCCCCCGGGCATCCAGGGGACCCCCTGAGAGAAGGCCTGCATATCTTTTCCTGCTCTCAGCCTGGTTCTCACTGGCTGGCATGCTGAGTTCAGGGCCTAGAATTAATTAGGCTGCATGCTTCCTGTTGATCCCACCAGCACACAGCCGCTAGCCCAAACGGTGAACTTCCTCCACACGGGATGAAATCCCCTCTAAATGAAGACGCTTGGGTAGAGAGCCCTCAATGTGGCATTTGATCACTACAGATGAGACTCAATTGAGAATGCAGAGAATTACGGATGCAGTTGCTCTGCAGGCCTTGTGGAGTTAAGGAGCAGTGGCTGTGTTTTAGTTTTGCAAAAAGTCATTCTGTGCTTGCGGGTTAACGTGATTTCGACTCATGCACAGACTGAGAAGAGGGAGAAGCTGTTGAAGAACTGAGTTCAGGAACAGCATTCTGCAGACCGACAAAATCCAAAGAAAGGAGAAGCAAATGGATTGCTGCAATTCCAAGAAATATGTGGAATCTAGGAGCTGAACCACAATTTCTGGCACAGTTTTGACTATATTCAATGATTGTAAATGAGATGTTTGACACATTTTGGTTACATGCATTTTAATATGACCCCTTTTCTGATATATAACTGAAGCCACTCATGATTTAAACAGAAAATTCAATATTGTTTGTTGTAATATTATATGCCGGATCATTAATCCTCTGAATATGTTTTTCCTGCACAAATGTGTGCCCTAAACTGCTATAGCTAACAGCTTCCCTAATAAAATGTTGCCTATATTACACATATTAGGAGAAACAAAAAAGCATTTGAATGTTGAAAAATCTGTTAAATACATTTTTAAATCGCTCTGTAATCAGTGCTAGCATTATCACAAATCTTAAAGTTTCTGAACATTGTGTTTTGCAACAACATCCAAACTGGTTGCTATATCTTTTCAGACTGGTTCCACTAAAGGAATTGCGGGAAATGAACTTGACATGGGGTCAAAACATAGATATCTCATACATAGATACCTTGTCATGGCACCATCTTAGTAAAGGGCAGGAAAGATCGGTTCATAGAGTTCACCTTTCTTTCACTTAAAATGATATCGACGGTAAATGCTGTTTGATGAACCCGAAACATCCACTCAATAGTTTTGGGATTGCAGAAATACAGATATTTTCTGGTGTGATTTTCTTGAATAACAGTAAATTCCTATTACTTTATTTTTTTATCATAGTATTATTTCTTTTTGTTGACCACTTTTTGGTATATTTTCATCAGCATCGTTATGAGTTCCACTGTTGTGGATGACTGGTATATTAGAGTTTGTCCTTAAAGTATGCAAATTTATATTAAAATAATTAATGAATACTGTATTATAAAACAGTCTGACATTTCTAATAAAAAAAGTCTTGACAATTGGCTGAAAATTAAGCGAGTTATGGTTATTTTATTCGCTGATAGATGTCAACTTCCATTGACCAGCGCAGTGCGCAGAAGTCACAGGTTCTGACTAACTGACAACCTCATAGTTCAACAAGACTACAGATGTGAAGTTTATCAGTCTGTGCAAGAACATACCAACCACTGTACAAAAGTTTTTGAACCCCAGGCTCTTTTCCATTGACTTAAAATGGCCATTGAAAAATAAATTAAATGCCATAGAGAAATGTTTTTCAAATGTGAACATTTTGTGATGGCAACATCTCCCTCACAACCAAACTGTTTACCCTAGCAACCTGAACTCTCAGCTTTGGTAATAGACAAAGACACGAGGGTTTGTTTATATAACTTATAGTGACAGTGAACGTTACAGTATGTCACTGGCCCTCCATAGCAACCAGACCGATTACCCTAGCAACCAATTCTTTATATTACTTTCTCAGCTAAGGAAAATCCTAGACACATCATAGATGTTGGATTACTCATATTGGCATGGTGAGTATTGTTTGATGCATGATAAACAAAAATTCTACCTTGCAACCAATCCATTTTGATTATAAAATACTTGTAAAAAACTTCAGCCATCTAGCTGCTAGAGTTTATCTTGAGGCTGCAACGTCAAGTATC
This sequence comes from Danionella cerebrum, assembly GCA_007224835.1. Lineage (NCBI taxonomy): Eukaryota > Metazoa > Chordata > Actinopteri > Cypriniformes > Danionidae > Danionella > Danionella cerebrum. The sequence continues at coordinate 460,385 of SRMA01024024.1, forward strand.
GTTTATTTAGATTTTGCTGCTTAATTTTTTTATTTCTTTAGCTACAGACCAGTGTTTTCTTTATCTGGTGGATTTCTGCTGAGTTGCTTCGTTTGTTTTTTTTACACGTGTGGCATAATAAAAAAAAAAACTTGCACTGTAGGTCAAAATCCCTGCTCTGGTATGACAGTGGCCTGCAACCTGCAGAACCTAGAAAAGGATGTAGGTACAATATGCTGCATGATCAAGCACTAAACCGAAGCTGGAGCATTTCACGAGTTCACCTCCAGGTCTTGCCTTGTAGTCTAAGCACAAGGTGGCTGGTGCGGGTTTGGGGATGGGGTAAAGCTTGTGAGGAAAACACTGCTGCCATTCCTTGATTGCTCCTCCAGAAACTTGCTATACGCACATCACACGGACCCCATTAGCACAGTTTCTCTTTGTTAGCTCGAGCACAATAAACCAAGAGCGGCTATGATTGGCTGTCTGTGCAGCTATTCTCCATTCTTTTGTCAGGATGGTTTAATGCAACGTCAGTCTGAGATCAGGAATTTGAGGCATGTCCTCCAGCAGGCAGGGGAGCATGTGCGTGTACATGCGATAGCTCATCTGTGTGTGTTTGTGTGTGTGTGTGTGTGTGTGTGTGTCGAACGAATCGGGACACTTCATAGGGCACACATAGTTGGCATGCTTCTCCATTCTTCACTTTATTACTGATATCCTCTTTCCTTGTCCATCATTTTCAACTCGTAGTTCCGTTTCCCCAATGGCCGTGTCCCAGGCCTCATGTGTCGATCCCGAGATACCAGCCATTGCTTTCAAATTCTGATTTATTCCTCAGTTTCTTTAAATGAGTAACAAAATAAAGAATGCTTAATACAGCTAGCTACGGTATTTTTAAAGATGGTATGTCAGCAAGATGATGCGAGCTGGAATAATAATTATGTTGTAGTGAGTCACATTCCGCCAAATGAGGAATCATTGCTTATTGTAGCTTTTCAAAATGTATTTTTAACAATAATTTCAAAACAGATTCCAATAGCACACATACTTATGTATTCCAAATGGGTATTGGTCCATCTTAAGTAACTAAATTAAATGTTTAATTAGATTTATAATCAAAAGAATGGTGCAGTTTTTGTTACTCTTTATTTAATTAACGGTACTTAAAATCTCTGAAATAATTTAACAGAATAGAATTTTTTAAATGTCGCTCTAAATTCACAGAATCATCAAATGTGTAAGAAACTGAGAGAACTTACGTTGGCTTTTCTAAAGATCCAAGTGATGCAACTGCTTGCAACTAACTGACATAGGAATTCTAAGAAAGTAAATCTATGAAAATACAGATATGTAGATATGCATTTACATATCAAACAAAACAAAAGTTCTTTTTAATTTTATATTCAATGGTGGAATAGAGACTAGGGACAAGAAATAAATGCTGTTTTTAGTGTTTTACGTGGATTTAGAACTCTTTGCTTAGTAATAAAATGTAATTATGAAGCAATTTTAATGCGTATTTTTCAAGTCCCAGGGACCGAAATGGCACCGATTTGCTGGAATTGCTGGAACAGGTATTTAAAGAAAAAAACAAAGCATTTCATTTAAACCAGTGGAACAGAATTTTATATCACTCTGTAATCAAATGAAATGACTAGCTAGCATTATTGAAAATCGTAGTTTTTAAACATTTTTCAAAAACTCAAAAGGTATTTTTCAATGTTCCCAGAAAAAAAAATAATTGTATAATTTAATGTATCATGACCGATGTGTTGTAAAAGTAACTTTTGGCCGTATTTTTTTTTTTTTTTTCAGTTTAATTCAAATAGTATTTTATGTCTTAAAGGAGAGAAAAATCAGATTAATTGCTAGTACAGCTCATCTCTATGCAGAGTCTGACCCGGAAGTGTGAGAGCAGCAGACTCAGGCTGAAGGACACGGCAGAGAAAGTGTGTTTTCAGAGCCAAATGTTGCTTTGATTAACAAAGAATTCATTTATTTGCCAGAAACAGCAGTGGGCAGTAATGAAGTAAAAGAATTCTTTTGCTATACTTAAGAAGTTTTTTCAAGTATCTGTACTCAAGTATTTTAATCTGGGGAGACCTTTTACTTTTTTTTTCACTACATCTTACTTTTGGGAAATCAACCAAACAGCGCAACAGTTCAACAGCAGCGTTTTCTTTAGATCCGTGGGCCCAATGTAATTCTAAATTCTCTAGATCATTCTCTAATCAAAGTTAAAGCAATACAGATGGCCAAAAAAGTTATAAATTAAATTGAAGGGTTAATTTAACTCAAGCACAGGAGCAGCAGGTTTCATCAACAGGTCTTTATTAAAACACAATTAAAGAACAAAAAAGCTGAGAACTAAAGACACAAAGTAAAGAGACTCAGTGGCAGTGCCTGAATATATAAAAAAAGAAAGAATCCAAGGAGCCGGGAAAACATGAGAGAAAAAAACAAAGCATGATAGAAAATAGAAAATTGTAAACATTGCAAATAAACCGAATACTAAATAATGTTATTCAATTCCGAGAGAGAGAGAGAGAGAGAGAGAGAGAGAGATGAGATGAGATGAGATGAGATGAGATGAGATGAGATGACATGAGATGAGATGAGATGAGATGAGATGAGATGAGATGAGATGAGATGACATGAGATGAGATGAGATGAGATGAGGTGATCCTAATGCATCAATATTAACACGATAATGTATTTTATTCGGTAACAAGACCTAAACAGAAGCAGAGAGATGTTTAAATGCTTTCTCCTGATTGGATTCCCCTGTGTATAGAGCTCAAGGGTCACTAAGGTTACCAAACCACTTTTTAACTCTAATAATTAGTGTTAGAGGTAGTGAAATCAATAAAAGGATGCCTAAATTTATGCCCATGCCTCTTTTTGATCTTGAACACTTTCCAAAAATTATGTAAACATTATTTCACTTCCCAAGTTTCACATTGTTTGTCTCCCGTACGATATAATTAACTGCGATTTCTCATCCAGACACCAATGATTAATAAAGGAACACCCTGAATATTTACAGGTGCAGAAACTTTTGCACACCACTGCAACTACTTACTTTATTGTTATGTGAACATAGAGCTGCTGTAAAAGCCACTTGGAAAAAATGTTGATGGAGTCGTTTACACTTTGTGCATAACAATATTTAAAGAAAGAGAGACAGTGTTTAATGTGCAAATAATCTTTCACTTCTTTTTCTCTAGACATAGCAGACAACTTGGCGATTGATGACTTGACGCTCCACGAGTTGCTCCTGACACCCAGACTAGCCTCAGATGCCCACGGTGGAGGATCTGTACCCGGAGCAGCGCGGGCACCACATGTTCCTCATACAACCTTCATCTTAGCCGTTATCTTCACAATCCTAACCTTGGGTCTCCAGTAGCATTTCGATCCTCAAGCCTTTGATAGCTCCACGCTTCTGGCCAAGGACAAAACCTTTCTTCTTCTCAGCCTCAAGTTTTACCGCTAAAATCTGTTCTTTTCTAGATTTTATGAGGATCAACATCATCCTTCTCGCCCAGATGAACTCACCTACAACATGACAAGCCATTTTCATAAATAAAAGCCACCATTCCGTGTGTTTATGGCCTCCTCTCAAGTGGTTTTACACAAAGGCCAAAGCTTTTTGAAGGAAAATGCGCTAAATTGCTTCTCCAAAGACAAAGAGGCCGAGCTATTGTGAGAGAATGGGCACACTTGAGGAGAAGGAAGCGAGGCTGACAGAGTCTGGGAACATGCAGAAGCTGTCTTGTGGCACAGACCGTCTCTCGTGCACTCTCCTCAGTGAGCATCTCCTCTGACACTCATTTCCTGTGCAGTAAATGACTCTTGGAGTGAAGGACATCAAGGCATCGGCATGTCGTTGTGAAACACTGGGCTTATAGGACGGCACAGCTGTAGTTCATTTGCAAAACATGTTTTATTTGAACGCTGACTTTCAAATCGTTCTTCGATTTCCTTGTAATTCTCCCTCTTCTCTTTTCTTTCATTTCCTCTGTTCTTCAATCATAATCCTGTGATTAAAGCATTCTGCTAAACGGACACCCTCTAAACTTCCTATTTCCTCCCTTCTCTCGCTGGTCATCAGGATTTGCGTTGAAGGAATGAAGGGGAGGGGATTTGTGAAGCGGTTTAGATCAGTTCAAACCAAAAATCATAGCTTTGATGTTCCCCAGATTATCAAATGTGTTTGATAACACATGATTCTTTAAATTGCTTGGTTGTGGGTTCGCCAGGTAAAGAAAGAAGGGAAGAACTGTGTTTGTTCCATGAAATGTAAGTCGCTCTGTATAAAAGCTTCTGCAAAATGCATCTCAAAAGCAGAATGGATTCATGTCCCAATGCATCTGTTTACAGAAGACCGGTTACTTTCTTCAGTCCAATGATTCGGTGTTCTGCTGTTTGTCAAGCACTTAACTGGATTATGACTTAAATTGGTTGGTTGGTTGGTTTGGTATTTAGTTAGCTGGCTAATTGGTTGCGTTGTTAGTTTAGTTTGGTTGGTTGGTTGGTTAGTTAGATTGGTTTGTTTTTTGCTTGATTGATTGGTTGCATTGTGATTTAGTCGGGTGGTTTCTTGGTTGGTTGGTTAATTGTTTGCTGTTTTGGTTGGTTTCTTTGTTAGTTGGTTACTTTGTTGGTTTATTAATTTGATGCTTTGTTGGTTGGTTGGTTTCTTTGTTAGTTGTTTGGTTTGTTGGTTGGTTGGTTTCTTTGTTAGTTGGTTGGTTGTTTGGTTGGTTAATTGGTTACTTTGGTGGGGTGGGTTTCTTTGTTACTTATTTGGTTTGTTGGTTGCTTAATTGGTTAATTGGTTGGTTTCTTTGTTAGTTGGTTCATTAGTTGCCTTCTTTGTTGGTTTCTTTGTTAGTTCGTTGGTTGGTTAATTGGTTGCTGTTTTGGTTGGTTTCTTGGTTATTTGGTTGCTTTGTTGGTGGGTTTCTTGGTCGGTTGGTTAGTTCGTCGATTGGTCAGTCAGTGGATTGGTTGCTTTGGGATTTGGTTGGTTTACTGGGTTCCTTTTGTAGTATTAAATGTAAGGCTTTCCTAAATGCTTTGTTTGACCTCTCAACCAAACAGAGATTTATTTGACAAAGTGTTGAAAAAGTGCAGCTTTTGTTACAAAACATCTGGGTACCAATTACCATTTAACAGTTTGTTTTTGAAGTATGAATTTTGAAATATTACACTTGTGGTGTTTCAGTGAACAACTGAGCACACATATGAACACAAACTGGGTTTGTAAGTTGTTTTGTGCTTCTTTGGTGTTCTTTATATTTGTAAATATACAGTGTCTACTCTTTCCTTATGTTTTTTTGTTGAAAAAAATCCAATAATACGAAAAAAAAAACAAATTTTTTTGCAAGATTTCCTGCTAAAATCTTCAGATTGCTGATGTTCAGAGCAGGCTTGCCACACAAATCAGAAGTGTTCCAGTCTGCTGTTATGCTTTACGAGATTCCTTAACAGTTCTTTGACACCTCTCAGCAAACAGCCCAGAGATTGACAGACCTCTCTATGTGCTTGACTGAAGACCTTTCCCTAACTGCTGGACTATCTGGAGCTGCTCGTCCTGGTGCAATAGCTTGATTTACAGGTGCCAACAGAACAATTCAAGCGTTAGATTGCATTTATCTCAGATTTTGGCACAATCCCATTTATCTTCATTTTTACAGCCGTCTTCAGACTTGCAGCCTGGATTAAAATGATCACTACATGTTTTTATTCTGTCTATGTTTGTAGTGAGCATTTAAGGAATGGCAGATAGAGAGACATAACACAGCACGCAATGCTTTTGTGTCTGTGTTTACGAGATCTACCATTTACTGTGTATTTCACAATGTTGTGACAGTTTTATTGAAACAGAATTACTAACGGCAAAGTCACTTTTATAATAATCTAGACATTAATAGATAGACTGACACTTTTGAGTTATTATAACCTCTCAATTATTCGAAATTTGAAACATGATTCGTTTTAAAACTGTCAGAAATTTTCCTTCCATTAAAAAAACTTGTGATTTATAAAAGGAGAATTCTGACTTTGTAAAGATTTGTCAGTGATTGATACAGTCTTCCATTCCACAGAATTCAATCGTTCTCACCAATGAAAACACTTTTATTGTAAATTCTTTACTAAATATAAGCGTTCAGGCACCGAAATTTTACAGTGACATGCTTTCAGTAAAATTATAAAAGCCACCCGGTGGCAAGAAGAAAGCCAAGGCCAAAGGAATGGTTTATAAAGATTAGTTTAATTAAAGCAAAGCGCTTGGTGTCTTGTATCAAACATTAAATGAAGGATATGCTTCTGCCAGGCCAGGAATGTGCTGTAATTAATTCTGGTACACTGTTTACATTGGTACTGATTGCACAGTGGGGGTGTATTCAAGAGCCATTTGGCACATTTTGAGTGCTTGAGCTTTGCTTGAATTCAATAGTCCCTGACGGGGGAGTGGAGAAGGTAAATGGTGCACTTCTTTTTCACCAGAGTACAGTTCAGACCTTACATTAGAGGAGAAACTGTCCCGTCTGGACCCGCTCTTCTGGTTCATCCACTGTACATAATATTTAACCATCAATACTTCTTTTCAAAGGTCAAACTGCATATTCCGAGTACAGTCACTGGTTGTGTGAGCTACACGAGGCGTAACTGATGTTTTTATTTGATCAGTTCGATGTGATGAAGCTGCAGATGTCGTTTCATGTTGATGTAGTCAGATCCAAGTGCTGGACTGGAGAGAGTTTTTATAATGTGACTTTAAACCGTGTGCAACATGGAAGTTTGTTTCCACAATTTAATAAAAAGCTTCGAAATCAGTTGGTTTTTTGTTATGTATTTATTGGATATAGTTACATCTTGCCATTAGACCAGTGACACGATTCAAAATATAAATCCCTTGAAGCGTTCGGTTGTCAGTCACTATCTGGTGGAACTGACAGAATGAAACCAAAACCTTTTGCTCCGCTCTGATCTATGGCTGTCACCCGGGTTGCCCTGTCCTTAATTCAAAAACCACGCAAGGGTTCAATAATTCGGTTCAACAGGTTTAAAAACCTTTTCAAATAATTTAGAGAGGAAACAGGAAATGATAAGAGGGATGGATGTGTGGGTAGGTAGGTAGGCTGGTTGGTTGGTTGGTTGGTTGGTTGGTTGGTTGGTTGGTTGATTGGAATGATGGATGGATGGAAGGATGAATGGGTAGGTAGGAGGGCTGGAAGGAGGGATGGGTAGTTGGGGTGGATGGATGTCTGGCTGGATGGATGTGTAGGTTGTTGGGTGGATGGACCCACCGACCCAACCGAACTAACTACACCTACAAACATCCATCCATCCATGCATTCATCCATCATCATCACTCTTGCTGTCTATCACAACCAATCAGCAGGTCCACAGACGTACACCAACACCCATCCATCCTGACAAAATGTGACATAAATATTTTTAGTTAATTATTGTGATTCATTTTTAATTGATTATTCTCCAGTCAGTTATTTAGAGGAATTTTGTCAAAAAAGGACGTTCTTTTCATTAATCGAAAACTTTGTTAAATTCTTGTCCAATATTTGTCCCTTTTGACTTGAAACTACCCTGTGCTCCAGGGAGAGGGCTCTCAGCTTTTACTCTTATAACTATTTTTTCAAACTCTGGCACAAAAACAATGTGTCAATTTAAATGAATTGAATATTACACATTTGTTATAATGTTACGTATCATAAACACTTTGGTTGACGATTGAAGGTCTCTGGATCGTGTTTAGAAAGAAATCTTCAGGGAGAGTTCAAGTGACATCTTTTGTGTTTATGTGAAAATAATAATTTCTTTCAGCACTTTTTCTCATCGAGCTAAACCTAGGTTTGTGTTTGTGGCATTCATCAGCTTTCTGTGTGTTGACCTAATAACACGAGGTGTCAAAAAAAGCTGATAATCAAATCCACTCTGTTCCGGGCGGAGCTGTCAGACGCACCTGTGGTTCCTCACACCTCCAGCAGCACATCAAACCTGATTAACTCTACATGTAAACACTGCAGAGCTTGTCTTTTTCTCAACCCATAAAAAGGTGCTTTTATTTTGGCAAGTAGTGTTAGAGAGTTCCAGGATAGATCCTGATGTTCTCCTGAAGCAGAAGTCAGTCCTGAGCACCGATCTCGCCTCTCTCTCTCTCTCTCTCTCTCTCTCTCTCTCTCTCTCTCTCTCTCTCTCTCTCTCTCTCTCTCTCTCTCTCTCTCTCTCTCTGAATGTTAATGAATGAGTGAGAATGGGCAAACAGAGTCATTGAAATGCGCAGATTCAATGTTTTCTTAGGGTAATAAAGTACTTTTACAGGGTTCCCCCACTTTTAGAAGACACAGCTTTTCTTTGTTTAAGTTACTCTGGCTGATCGTGTTACTAGTTTATTACTGTCTTGAGATAATGTGGATGAAAACCTCTCAACACCAATTGGCCCCATCAGTTCATCATTTTCATTGTCTTCTATCTATTTTTGTAAAATCCTAAAAGCTACATTAACTCTACTCAGAGTGTATTTGGTCCCACTCTATAGAGTTAAACTATCTCTGAGGAAGAGTTACGCTGGGTTAATACTCGTGTTCAAGCCTTTGACTGTGCGTAACCAGACTCTGAAAGCATGTCGTAAACGCTAATCTTATGCTAATGTTATGCTCTGTGTCTTCTTCGCTCACATTTAGTTTTTTTAAGGATTATTTTATGGGCATTTTCCTTTGTTTAGACTGGACAGGACAGTACGTTAGACAGGAAGAGAAGCAGGTGGAGAGAAGGGGAAGAATGGGAAACGATGACTGGTACAACAAGCAAATGGCATCCATTTGGTGCAATGTTTCACATACCAAGTCCTATGTTCCTAGCATTTTCTGAAGCTGAGATATAGATCTGCTGATTTGGTTGCTAGGGTAAACAGTGTGGTTGCTATGGGATAGTCAGTGGCATAACTAAATGTTCCTAATGCCACTGTGAGCAAATAAACAAACTCCCATTTTCTCTGTCATTTTCCAAAGCTGAGAATATTGGTTGCTGTGGTAAACTTTGGTTGCTAGGGAGTTTTTAGAATGTTTTTCTTTTCGTTGTATTTTCCAATTTATCTCCAATGGCTATTATAAGTCAATGGTGTACCCCTCAGTTAACGTTTCCCCTATGTTAAGTTCGTATCAAATTTCCCAGGGTTTGACAAAAATGACACAAAAAAGATGAAAAGGTATAGCAACCTTACTCAGAGCAGTTTAAATGTTGGGTAAGGTTTGGTGGCTGTAGCTCGAACAGTCTAAGAAGAGATGAGTTTTGGTTTCTCAGTCTGAATGTATTGGATTTTACAAACATACATAACTGAAAGTCTGACTGAAATAAAGTCTTTACCGAGTAGGAGCAAATACATTCTAATCAGGATTTTACTGCATACTGTTCATACTGTACGGTGCCATATCTGGCAATCGTATGTGTGTCTTCCTCGTGAACTGCTCAATTAAAGGATGAGAGCCCATCGTTTGTTTTCTACAGAGTGGAACTCCGCTCACATCCCCAGAGCCAATACTCTGCTTCTCATTGGCCACTAGTTTCCCGAGGTCTGGTCACACGGCATGAATGGGGACGGCTGAGGAATGCGGGGACACAAAAGCTGGAATGTCAGTTTGCCAAAAGCTCCCCTCGAAACCATGCATTAACACACACACACACACGCACGCACACACACACAGCCACAACAACACATGGAAGCACAACAACACATGCTCGAGCACATCCAGACACGTCAGACCGTGCTTTCTTCCTCTCAAGGTGAACAATGGATGGGGAGTGATTAGAGATTCTATCAATTTATTTATTAATTTACTCTTTCTTGCTTTTTTTACTTGGTGGTGGTAATATTTTCACTAATTAGAAACATTTACATTGATGCATTTGGCACATGTTATTCAGTTCTTGCTTTCCAGGGGTTGAACTCATGACGTTTGTGATGCTATCGAAATGCTCTACTGACTGATCCACAGGAAAGCAATTGCAGGTTGCATGGAGGTAAGCTGGAAGAAGTGTGACTTGCATCACAAGTCACACTCACTTTTTTTTTACTGTACTAGGAAATTGTACCCTGCAGGGTCATCAGGGTCTCTGTGGTCTGCTGGTGCCTATATCCAGGTAGGTCCCCATCACAGCCCTTATATGTATGTATGTATGTATGTATGTATGTATGTATATATATATATATATA